>CM055210.1:14396899-14586899 GCA_029224185.1 Karalla daura | reverse complement strand
ACACAGCCCGAGAGTCGAGTTTGTACAATGTGCAGAGGATGGAGAGAAGGAGCGGAGGTAAAGGGTGGAAAAAAAGAAACAACAAGGAAACAATATTTCAGAACCGGATTGCACTTCATAATGTCTTTGAATTTCATTCCCTTCTCTCCTGGTGTTTGTATAGAACTTAAGAAGCACAAAACATCCTTTATTCTGCTTCTAATTTAAGTTTTGTTGGTAATTCTACTTCGTTCATTCTAAATTTCAGGTTCTTGGTGAAAAGTTTTAACAACATTAGGTTCATTAACTCTTAAAATAAGCAGAAAACCCGTGTGAGTTTAACCCTCATCTCTGTTGTTTTTACAGAGATGTCTCTAGATATGTAATCCTGAAATCAAAATTCAACCCACCTGCTTTGATTTATCCTCTTTGTTTACGTCCTTGGCAAAAGATTTCAACAAAAGAAGGTCGATCGATTCTTAAAATAAGCAAACAAGACTCTATCAGACTTCTATCTCCAATCAGATGTGCCTGTTACTGTTCATTCCTGTTGTTTTTTGTATAGAACTTTAGATACTGAAATCATCCTCAAATCTGAGCTTAGACTGTTAATTCTACGTCATCTATTCCAAAGTCAGGCTGAAAACCAGCTTTTTGATTTTACTCAGCTACTGAAAACCTCAAGTCATGCTCAGTTCAGCCTTGAGTTTTGAGGACAATGGGGAGAGAGCTATAGGTGGATGTATATATATACTGTATATGTACATATATACATCAGAGCGTGGTCCTTCACTCAGAATGTGGGATTCCTGTCCGTCTCTGCGTCCTGTTTTCCTCTTGTCCCGGTTTCTCCTGTTTTGGTCTTTTTGTGCAAAGCAGGCCTGTCACCGGAGTGTCAGGCAGGGCTGTGGACGGAGACGGGGAAGAGAGGAAGTAGAGCATGAAACAGGTTGGCAAGGATGGTGTTTGTGTTTGAGAAAGAGAGAGAGAGAGAGAGAGAGAGAGAGAGAGAGAGAGAGAGGAAATCTGAATGACAAAAGGAAGCAGTGAGGAGGGACAATGAGAGAGAACAGCCGCCGAGGCAGAGTCGGTCCCAGGCCTGGACTGGGACACTGTGTTTTTTTTACTTTTTTTTTTTATTCTATTTTCATGGAATATATGAAGCTGGAAGTCAGAACACTGTGTTTCTGCGACTGGTCGGGAACTTTTTGGGGAGGTTTCTTTCTTTACTCTGCGTATTTTCCACTTGAGCTGTGATGCAAAAAGGTGAACGAGAGGAAAAAAAGAAGTTGAAGTTAATGAGGTGACACTTGACGAATCCTTTGTTGTTTCTCTGAATACGGGCAAACAAAGTTTGTTTAAAGCAAAGAGAGGAAGAGGAAGAGGAGGAGGAGGAGGAGGAGGAGAGACAAACGAGGAGGTGATGAAGTGAGAATGAGGCAGACAAGCTGATTTTCCCCAAAAGTTTCAGGTTTTTAATGCGATGTTTAGGTTTTGATAGTGCATTCCTAGGGGTGATATGATGGGGACAGACAGGCAGACAGACAGGCAGGCAGACAGACAGGTCCCCGTCCCTCCTGTCGTCTCTCTGGCCTGTTGCCAGGCAACCGTGCGCTCGATGACAGCCGGGGACGAGACGATGCGGCCGGCGTGTCACACTGCGAGGAAAGGCGGGGAAGGCGGCAATGTCAAACAGCACACACACACAAGGTCAATAGGAGGGCACAATGTGTGTGTGTGTGTGTGTGTGTGTGTGTGTGTGTGTGTGTGTGTGTGTGTTCCAAGACTTGTCTCACTTTGTTTAAAGAATCCACACACACACAATCTCTCCATATCCGCAGGCATCTGACTGTGAGAGAGGCAAAGGTTTGCCGTTGTATGTGTGTGTGTGTGTGTGTGTGTGCGTGTGTTTGTGTGTGTGTGCGCACACTGTTTCATGCTGTGTCCATGAATAAGTGAGCACACCTGCCCGTGTTCTGCTCCCTCTCAGTCCCCAAGCAAACACCTTGATAGAGACCCACCACTGCTCACACCTGTAGCTTATGCTAATGCTGCTGCTACACACACACACACACACACACACACACACACACACACACACAGCTGAGGATGACGGAGTACAAAGAGGAGCAAACGTCTGGAAGCATCTGGACGTTGTCGGGTCGCAGGGAGCGGGTTCAACACGCTTTAATTTCATTAGTGTTTTCACTTTAATGCCGGGAAAAAAAAGGAAAATTGATCGTAGTAAGTGGAAATATGCTCAGATGATGTGTTCCTCGAGCACAGCTTTTGTTTTTGTGACCCTTTCATGCAGATTTTGCTCTTTTAGAGGAAGCGAAAATCAAAGCAGCATAAACGTTCAGACAAAAGAAGGTCGATTAGCTTCCGAGACAAGCAAACCGAGCTCAGAGAGAATCATGGATGACAGAAAGCCAACACACTTACGAAGGTCATAACTGAGAGCTGAACAGACAAAACAGTCCCGTCCTTTACTCAGACGTGACATCATCCCGACCAGATGTGCCTCATAAATCATACAAAGTGTATAAACAAGTTATTTATGATCACAGCATCTTGAGTCCGAGCTCAGAGGAACTTCTCAAAGAAGCAGAAGAAGAGTTTGAGGAAGGGTTCATTTGTTATGAATGAAACCAGTCCACTCCTCTTCTTCTTCTTCTTCTTCTTCTCTCACAGTCGTTCCCTAATATGTCAGTGTCATCCCGAACCCGCCCCTCCACCCCTCCATCCATCCATCCATCCATCCCACCCTGTCTCATCCGTCCGACAGATAATAAGACGGAGCGACAGATGAACGATGCTCCAAACCTGCCTCGTCACAGAAAAGAATCAAACAGAAACCAAACTGTTCCAACGACTCGTTTCCATCCTCTGCTCTTATCACGATATACGAAGACGAGACATACGAGACATACGAAAGAGAGACGTTGACATGGAGAGAAAGACAGAGACAAAAAGAGACAAGAGGGTGAGAGAAGGTGACTGTATACGTAGGATGAGACAGGATGAGACGAGATGGATCTTTACATGTCCATCAGTGGTCTGTTGGTCGAGACAGCAGACGAAGAGAATCGATAGGTGTGTTTCCATCGCCCCGAGGAATGCGCAAAATCACGAAAATGTCGGAAAATCAATCCGAAACTCTCATTATATTCTCATGAGGTGGTTTCTCAGACATGTATAGACTTGTATCACAAAAGTGTGATGGATATGCTGTTCATAATGGGATGTCTCAAGACAGAGACGTTTACAGTGAGTTACGGTTCATACGCAAAACACCCTCCATTGGAAACACCTGCAGGTAGCAGCTGTAGTGATAGGAATGCACAAAACTTCAATATGGCATAAAAAATAGTGTGGGAAGCGCCTAAATTTTGATCAAGAGATCATTTTTCAGAAGTTTTTGGTTGAACTTTTTTTCACAGTTACACGTAGAGGAAGGAGGATGGGGAGTCACATGACCAGTCTGCTTCATGTGATGCGACACAGCATGAGGAAGATCGTCCATCTCCCTCAGAGTGAAGCCTTATAGCACCGGATTTTGTGAACACTACAGGATGTCACAGATTAGACAGAGATGTGGCTAAAAAAACTCAATACCCTTGAGTGGAAACATGTCAGGGATGCGACAAAGATGTTGGACACGATGAAGAGCAAGAACGTCGAGTCGTAGCAGAGGTGGATGCAAAACGAGAACATGGAAAACAGGCAGGGGACGGAATAAAATCACACTCGCCTCTACATATTTATGTAAATTCCCGACACGTGTGTGTGTGTGTGTGTGTGTGTGTGTGTGTGTGTGTGTGTGTGTGTGTGTGTTGTCAGGAGGCTCGGACACATTGTGCGGCATTATCGCCGCAGGGTGTGCGTGCATTAGCACACATGAGAGAGAGAGAGAGAGAGAGAGTGAATAAGTGAGAGAGAGGGAGAGTGTGGAAGAGTGTGTGGGAGAACACACGTCCTCCTGTGTGTATGTGTGTGTGTGTGTGTGTGTGTGTGTGGCAGTAAGTTAGCGGCGCCGGGCTGTAGCCGCGCTGCCACCACTTATTAATCAACCTGGCAGACAGACATCGGTGGCGCTGCCCCTCCGCCTGCCAAACACAGAGCTGGCCTCACTCTGATAACTTTCAACACGCGACACCCACCGCTCCCAGGCTGCCAAATTAGGAGCGACTCTGGCTAAGATAAGTCTAATAGTCCCACACTGCCACAGAGTGATAGACCCCCCCTCCTCCCCTCCTCCTCCTTACCCCCCCCCCCCCCAAAAAAAAAAGACTGATGGAGTCAGGAGTCGGAGTGTTAGGTGGTGGTGGATGATGAGGAGGAGGGAGGAGGGTCAAGAGGAAGAGAGGGGAGAGAGGGGGGAAAAAATGCTTCTTTTTCTGGTTGCTTTTTTGGTCCCAGGGAGACTTGAGTCCAGGCTGGAAGCAGGAAACGTGGGCAGGAAGGTTTTGGCTGAGATTCCTAGGACATTTAAAGAGCCAAGCTCATTCTTCTGCCAGCAGCACAGGAACCAGAACCTACGAAGAAATACTGGGCATGTGTACACCTGTTACAACTCTGACCCTCAGAGCTCTGATGGAGGAGGCAGGAAGTTGGGATTACGAAGGAGTTTATCTCCAACGAAGAGGTAAAATGTCAAGACGAGCCAAGAAACCTCGTACCGGGTACAAAGGTACCAAAGAACCTACGTAATGTACGTGTCATTAACCCTCTGAGTGTGAAAAAAGAGAGCAGAATCTGGGGAAGTGGGTGGGTGGGAGCTAGCTAGCTTGCTAGCTAAATTAAGATAGAAAAACGCTGTGTGCTACGGCTCTGTAGGAATAGTTCAAGATTAAGGTTAACTTTGCACGTTAACTTTCGTGGCCTTGTCAAACAAGCTTAAGACAAAAAAGAAGAGTACAATGCTCCGCTAACTTCTTGTCAGTCACAAAAACATGAGGGGAAAAAAGGTCTTCAAACAAAATGGCCGCCCTCCGCTAACAGCTTCTTGGCTCTACTTTCAGATTCCCTCTTATCAGTCTAAATTTTCCAGTTGTGGGACATTTTATTTCATCTTATCTTATCTCATCTTACACTTTATTAGTCCAGGTGTCCCGTCCAATTTTTCAAAACCAAAGAAAATTAGATGGAATGAAGAAGAAACGCTAGGCAGCAGTAAACAAGTAATAAAACCAACAGACAGTAAATGACACGAGGCAGGTTCCTCGTCCCTCTCTGAGAGGAGCAGGCCAACAGTTTGTAAGTCCAAGAGACGTTTGAGGACGTTTCTTGTCCAGAAGTGAAGTCTCCAGCCTCACAAACATCTCAAAAAAATAGATAGAATAATAAATTGATCCTCCAAAGTGTGACTCTGGACAGGTCAGACAGTTTAATCCTCTCTCCTTCTGCTGCTGGAGTGTTAATAATTCTCACCCCCCCCCAAAAAAACAGAGAATCTGCAAAGCATTTGTGTTTTTTTTCCCCCTCTTTTTGTTAATTTGGCTCTTTTTACGGTCCGTGAGACGTGAAGGCTTCACAGGCTGGTTTCTGATGAACGTTGCGTGGCGGAGCGGACGGTTCTGCTGTCCGCGGCCGTAAAACGTGGTGTAAAGGAGATGTCACACATGGCGGGGTTTCCAGGTTGCCTCGCATCTATTTATGTGGATTTTCATGAATTATTCATCAAGGCCTCGGTTAGACGTATCGGGCTGTCTGTAGACACACACACACACACACACACACACTAACACACACACACTACAGCTCTTTATCTTTCTCTATCTCGCTCCATTTCACTACAGTCCTTTAACCGCACACAAACATCTTTGACTCGGCTCCTTACGTCTGTCATTTCTTCTCTCCATCAACTCTCTCCCTCTCTCTCTCTCTCTCTCTCTCTCTCTCTCTCTCTCTCACACACACACACACACACACACACAGTGTATTGTTTCACCCCCGGTCGAGCGAAACAAGTTCAGAGTCCAGAAAAAAAATCAAAACAAAAAAACAACTCTGTTTGCGGGTCGGATCTTTCGAGCATATCCAATGAGATTAAGAGGAGCAGCAGCTGAAGGAGCCTGAACATGGAGGGGAGCGCCTCAGAGTTTCCTCAGATATGGTGGGGTGGGGGGGGGGGGGGGTTCTCTCATCAGCTGCGGCTCAGTCCAGAGTAAAGGTCGCGTGAAGCCTCAGGAACTTCTCCCCATCTCTGGCTAACGTAACAGAACCAGTCCTGTATTTGATCTGTTCATATTCTGTAGCTGTGTGATGTAAACCAACATATTAGAAAAGTTTCACGAGGTGAATTTTGCTGCCTGATGTAGTAGTAGTAGTAGTAGTAGTAGTATTATTATTACTTCATTTAATTTAATTTATTTATTTATTATAATTTCATTAAGATAAATGCAACATTTTGAGCTATATATAATATAGCTATATAACTACTAAATATGATGAAATTATGAGGATAATGTAATGATAATGTAACAATGATAACTCACATTGGCATTATTGTTACTATTACTGTTAGTACTTGAAATAGACTGTATTCTATGGGGATAACAGACACGTAATTTGGCTTTAACTACAGTATGGTCTGCCCTCTTCTTTCAAACCTTTGTGTTTTTCAGTTTCCTCCCTTTTTGTCCCAGCTTGTTTAAATTCTTACATAACGATTCTGCAGATGTCTGAATTGATGAAAGGGACTCGATGCAGCAGATATCAGACAGAGAGAGAGAGAGGAAGGGAGGAAGCTAGTGGCGGGTTGGGAGGGGGGGGGTGAGAAAGAAAGGCGGAAAATTGCAGGAATAGATTCAGGGAGTCGGTCGGGGAACGGCCGGTCCGCTTCGACCCGCAGATTGTTCCCTTCTGTTGGCATCGAGGACACTTTTATTAGTTTTTTTGTTTTGTTTTTCCCATGAAGTTTTTCTGCCAATGTGTGAGAGTTTCTTGCTGGGCGGAGGGTGTGGGGGGGGGTGGGGGGTGTGTGTGTGTGGGGGGGGGGTTACACCTCATCTGAAGTTTCACTTCCTGATGTAAGGAAAAGCGCAGCTGTCTGCGGCGGCTCCATCTGAAGGGAGGAGACAGACACGACTGTGGACCAGATGTCTGGTTTACTGCCGCTCATTTCCATTCGGAGGCGTTCGGATCGGAGCTGTTTCACGTACGAATCCATCAGAGATGCAGCCGGGCAGGTTCGAGTATTTATCTCCGTCTTGTAACTCGGCGCAAATTGACGCTCCAGGACTTGGCAGATGCTGCGTCACTTTGTTTTTACAAACGCTGGCTGCCTCACACGTTCCCTCTCTCTCTCTCTCTCTCTCTCTCTCTCTCTCTCTCTCTCTCTCTCTCTGTCTCTCTCTCTCTCTCTCTCCCTCTCTCTCTCTTTCCTCGGTGTGTTGTGTCTCGCCCGTCGCCACAGACTTGTTTTCATCCTCGTGCAGACTGAGGATAAACCTGGTTAAAGCAGCAGATGGTCGCAGATTTCCTCAGACTTCCCCTCGTTCCTCCACCTCCTCCTTCTCTTCCTCCTCCTCCTCCTCCTCCTCTTCCTCCTGTTTGGAGCTTCACTCCGGGGCGTCACCTGTGTGTGCTCGGGGCGAGGAGCGATCACAGGCGTGTGATGGTGCGAATGCCACCTCTGGAGAAGCCTTCAGCACGGTTGTTTGTTCGCCTTTTATCGCTCTCTGAGATGAAGGCGAGGAAGCTCTCGGCTGCTCGTGTCAGCAGAAACCTCGAGTTATTTATGTTCGTCACGCTGTCACACTTACTTCTCTTCTGGACAGTTTTTGTAAGAATAAGAAGAACATTCATAGCAACCCTAACCCTAACCCTAACCCTAACCCTAACCCACCATTGGGACACAGTAAACCTGCATCTCAGTCAAACTATTTGATAACTAACAACTAATAATCCTATAAGGAATGAATGGGTCAAGGTGAAAAAAAAAAGAAATTGTTGCACTTTTTCAAAGTGTCTCCAGCTCAGGACAAGCTTCAACTGGAGAAGAAGTCGGAGACACGAGTCTCCTCTATTGATCAATCAGCTTTTTTAGATCGGTTTTATAGTCTTTGATCAATTACCAATCAATGACCGTGATCACGGAGCCACACTCTACTCCTCTCCCTCGCCATGGCAACCCTGGCCAGAGGCCCCGTCACCGTGGCAACCCTGGCCAGAGGCTCCGTCGCTGTGGCAACCCTGGCCAGAGGCTCCATCGCCACGGCAACCCTGGCCAGAGGCTCCGTCGCCACGGCAACCCTGGCCAGAGGCTCCGTCACCGTGGCAACCCTGGCCAGAGGCTCCATCGCCACGGCAACCCTGGCCAGAGGCTCCGTCGCCACGGCAACCTGGATTGGAGGCTCCATGCGGCTGGTGTAGTGGTAGATATAGAAGTTTTTAGTCATTGTTTTTGTAGTCGCTCTTGCTCAGAACTGCGACTGCAAATGTATGTTTTTTCTAAACTAGGTGAAGTTGGCTCCGGTCAGGTGAAGTTTGACGAGGTCAGGAATTATTTAGTGAGCAAATCGACCCTCTTCGCCAGCCTCGTAAGAGTTTACAGACATGACAGGATGTGGAGACTCGCTGTCGGGGTTCGCTTTCACTGACAGACAAGAATCACTGACAAACTGTGTAATGAGCCACGGCGCAGACGCCTCGTCCTGGTACGGGCCGCGCTATTAAGGAATCAAAGAGGCAAAATTGACACTGATGGGTGGAAAATAAAGCTTTGTCTCCGGCTTTGTCTATTTTTTTTTTGGTATTATTCACAGTTTGTCAAGTTGACACATCTCAGAGAAAGTTGGGAGATTGTTTTTCTCTGGCGAAGGAAGGCGCCGAGGAAACCTTGACTGGATCCGAGACACGTCAGGGCCTGTCGATGGGGGTCGTGCTGCTCCGCGGGCGCGAGCTTTTGTTGCTCACCCACAGTTTGCAGCTGTCAATAACAGGTCTGTGGTGAAACCCTGACCTGAGCAACCTGACACACACACACACACACACACACACACACAGAGGAGTCAGCCTGATGTGTCTTTGTGTGAGGGAGATGAAGCTCGGTATTCTCTTTGTTGGATTGTTGTCAGACTCCACTGATACTCAGAAGCTGTAAACATCAGAAAAAGAAAGGAAAAAAAAAATGGAGAAAGGGTGAAATAGTTTCTCAGCTCGTCTGGAAGAAGTCAAAGCTGATCTGCGTCAACTTGCACTAAGAATAAATCAAAATTCACACTGTGAGAGGAATCATTCAACCAAAGCGTTTTTTTTTTCTTTTAATTCTCAACGCTTTTTAAAATAATTAATTTCCATTATCCCTAGAAAACATATCACAGTAAAAAACCTTAATTTAGAAAAAACATTTCTATGCTGTCACGAGGTGGTTTTTCAGACTTGTCGATATCACTGAAGTTCAACAGAAACTTTTAGATAAAGGTGGTAAAACATCTAACAAAACCATGGAAACGCAAAAAGTTACAGACGTGCATCTTCCTCAGGGTGGATTACGGTGTTAGACTGTAAACTCAATTCAATGGAAACACCTGGAAGAAGCTTTATTAACACACTGATGACTGTGGCTGTGTGCCAGTGTTGCACACACACACACACACACACACACACACACACACACACACACACACACACACGCGCGCAGAGAGTGTGTCAGGTTTGTGTCATCCACACTTATCTCTCCTTCCAGGATGTGACGGCGTCTGACATGGAGTGAGATGCATCTTATCGTAACATTTGCATATTTTTAATTACGCTGCCATGGCGGCGGACGCGGCCTCAGACAGCTCCATGAGTTGTCTATTATGTTGTTTTTACTTTCTGATGGACGGCGTTTATCATGTAAACACGTCCGTGTGTGTGTGTGTGTTAGCGGTAGCGACGCGCTAGCTGAGAGCGAGGTTAGCCGCTCAGTAATGAATCCGAACGCTTCTTCTTCTTCTTCTTATTGCATGGATGCAAGTTAAAAATTCTATTCAGTCGATTCAGATGAACTTTCTACGCTGCAGACTTTTGTTTCTACGAGTTGTAGAGCTCAAGAAAATGATCGATGTAAGCGTTTAAACAAATTTTGAGGAGGATTATGTACTCAAGTCTCAAAAAACGTGAGTATTTTCTTGATTCTTTTGTCCTCATTGACCAACAAAAAGTTCATTAAAAGCCATTTAAAGACTTAATTTTGACTTTTGTGCAACAGGCCTCAGTTGTTGCATCATTTTAAACCCCAAACAACTATTTATCGATTAATTGGGAAGATAAATAACAGATTGGAGCCCTGATGAGTTATGATTAAACAATAATCAACTTACAATGGCATGTCGCAACTCAATACAGTGGGCTTAACAACTTCATAACACCTGGGCGTGATGGTGAGGTGAATAGCATCATCCAGTTCCTTTCTTTTTTCTTTTTTACATTTCTATCTATCTAATTTCAGTCACCGCCACTATTCTCCTTAATGGTCCCTTCACTTACGTGGACAGCGGCACAGCTCCTCTATAGGAGGACTGTAGTTTAATCATAGATGACAAATGGGAGAATGAAATGATGTCTAAACGGCGAAAAAACCCCGAGCTCAGCCCGGATGCTGCAGCACGCCTCTCTCTCTCTCCCTCTCTCTCTCTCTCTCTCTCTCTCTCTCTCTCTCTGTGTGTGTGGGGAGCTGCGGTAGAACTAGGCCAGCCCAGCGTGGGCTCTGTTTGAAGTTTTGCAGCATTTTGCAGCCAGCCAGCGAGCGTAGTGGAAAAGCTGAGCTCTGCTTTTAGCCTCGGAGTCGCTCAGACAGGGCGACACGGAGAACGATGGATGGATGGATGGATGGATGGAGAGCTAATGAACAAAACAACAAGCCGAGGAGAGCAGACAGTGTCCCAGCCGGACACACACACACACACACACACACACACACACACTGGTACATACTTAGACAGCCCTGTTAGTCTGTTTGGTTTGTTTTGTTCAGTAAATCCGGACCAGCTCTCTCCAGCTGCTGCTCCTCAGCGTGCTGGGATGTGTTAGCTGCTTCTTCTCCTCCATCCATCCATCCATCCATTCATCCACCCATCCGTTCAGTCATCCTCGCTCCGGAGCGTTTACTAAACAGTTTATTGTACAGGCGTTTTGTGGGTTTTTTTGCCTTTATCCCTCGTCTCCGGTGTTAAAATAGAAACAGACCAGAAGTGGCTCTCATTGCTGTTTTGTAACACTTTTGCAATCCTGCTGTTTCTGCACAGATCTGGCGCCCTGACGCTCTGATCTGGCAACCACATGCAGGCTTGATAGGAATAATCACGTGACTTAACGTGATTTAACATGATTTTACCCAACTTTGCATGACCAGACATGACTGTACATGAGTTAACATCTATCTATCTATCTATCTATCTATCTATCTATCTATCTATCTATCTATCTATCTATCTATCTATCTATCTATCTATCTATCTATCTATCTATCTATCTATCTATCTATCTATCTATCCTCACCACTGGGCCCATAAAGCTCTCTCTCATCTTACAAAAGCATCAAGTCTTTTCGGTTTCAATCACTTTCGACGACTTAAATCAATTACTGCGGCTTTGTGCGAGAAGTGCTTCACACACACACACACACACACACGCACACACACACACATATGTATTATACCATACATGTGTCCAATGTGCCCCGCGGCACCTCTATTTCACCCGCCATTACCCTCTGACTGGATAGGAGCCTCCTCGGGGGCAGCAGCTCTCAAGGGGAGGCAGACATGATGGATAAACAGAGGGAGGAACACAGGAGGAGAAGACTTTGAGATTCCAAGCACACACACACACACACGTGTGGGAAGGTTCATGATGTGTGTGTGTGATCAGGGCGTTGAGCTATTGTTCCTCGGGGCTGTAAAAGTGTTCACAGGGCAACAAAAGCTGATCGATAGACACACACTGCCACTCCATAAAGAGGGGAGTTAAAGTGATAGGTTCCAGTTCTTCTCCTTCTCCTTCTTCTTCCTCCTCCTCCTCCTCCTCCCTCTGGACAAACACACACACACACGTGCGCACACACACCTGACAATGCATCATCTCGCTTCCTCTCACTGTGTTTGTCCCTTTGTGACTCATTCCATCTCCGTCAGCCGCTCTCATCCCTCCTCTATCCTGTCATCATCCCTCCATGCACAAGTCTTTGTGTGTGTGTGTGTGTGTGTGTGTGTGTGTGTGTGTGTGTGTGTGTGTGTGTGTGTGTGTCCCTCTCATAAACTTGGACAAGAGCAGTGACACACACACACACACACACACACACACATATGTATAAACATGCATGTGCAGAATGAAGAAAAGACTTGGTGGAAGTCTGCAGGGAGCTGGCCTGGTTTCTCCCTCTCTCTCTCTCTCTCTCTCACACACACACACACACACACACACACACAGACACACACACGCTGTTGAGGTATCTGTGTGTTGTGCCACACAAACAGCGTGTTATACAGTTACAGTGTGACATCACACAGCTTATGATTAAAATAACGAATGGTGAATTATTAAAATAATGTGATATACCGTTATAACACAGAGATAATATACATGAATAAATGAATATTTTGGAGCAGTTCTCACATCTCGTAATGATTTCATTTGACGCAAATTTACAAATACTGTAGTAGTAGTGGCGGGGTCCTGCCGGGCAGCACGGCGTAAAAATCAGAATAATTTCACAGATAATGTGGTTGTCACAGCCGGGCAGTAGTAATAACAACTTTAGAGAGAGAAACGAGCACAATGAGACGGGAGCAGCAGCGGATCGACCCCCGAGACGTGCTTGTGTAAAGGAGGAAAAAAGAAGAAGAAGAAACTCTTTTAAGACTTTTTTTTCTCATTCCCACCTCTGAATCCGCCTTTTTCCCCCCTCATCCCTCTCTTCATCCGCTCTAACCCTCGATGAGTGTGCTGCTGTAACTGTAATAACACACACACACACACACACACACACACACACACACACACACACACACACACACACAGGCAGGTGGCTTTCATCACTTTTTGAGCGGACCGGGCACAATCTCAGATTGTGTGTGTGTGTGTGTGTGTGTGTGTGTGTGTGTGTGTGTGTGTGTGTGTGTGTGTGTGTGTGTGTGTGACACGTGCACGTCCTATACATTATTCAGACACTCAGAGCCACCCACATCTGTTCATTTCTCTTGACGCAGCACACACACACAAACACACACAGTCCTGTGATGGACAATAATTACTGTGCTGCCAGGAGGCACACACACACACACACACACACACACACACAGAGAGAGAGAGCTCTGGCACCCATGTCAACCTGTAACAATGAATTCACATGGGATAGACTGTTAGAAACACGGTTTGTCATCCAGCCGCTTCTCCGCTCACACACGAGCCATTAGTGTGTGTGTGTGTGTGTGTGTGTAGCTGCACAGCGCACACACACACATACGTAAAAGTTGTTACGACACATACACATATGCTGCAAACCTGTATAATCTGTCTCTCTGATAGAACATAAAAGGCTGTTTCATTGTGAGGGGTGTTGCGCGCGCGTGTGTGGTTGTGCGCGCGCGCGCAGTTGCGTTGCGGCTCTGTGTGGGCGCTGGCATGTTCCAGTGATTACACGTCGGCTTTGTGCGCGTGCACGTGATACGTGTGTTTGTGTGCGCGTGTGCGGATGCGTGCGCGTGGCCCTGGCGCAATAGGATGAGTGCGTGCATGTCGCGTATTTGCATTATTCCTCCGTCCTTGTGCGCTCACATGCGCACGTGCTGCGTGCATGTGTGTGTGTGTGTGTGTGTGTGTGTGTGTGAGGGAGATGGGGAGAAAAGGAGGCACTCTTCTCTGTAGTGTCAGCCTTTGATCAGTGTCCCCCTGCTTGTGTGTGTGTGTGTGTGTGTGTGTGTGTGTGTGTGTGTGTGTGTGTGTGTGTGTGTGCCAGCCCCTGGTGTCTTGGAGGCAGGATGAAACACTGCGCCTCTATCCGGGACTCACAGAACACCCACTATCCTTCTCTCCTTTTCCTTTACTCCCCCTCCTCTCTTCCTCCCTCTTTCTCTCTCTCTCTCTTTCTACTTTATCTCCTTTCCTCCTCCTCCGTTCCCCCTCTGTGCCCCTCTTTTTCTCCCATCTCTTCTTCCTCCTCCTTCTGTCTTTCTCCATCTCTCCTGTTTCTCTCTTTCCCTCTCTCCTGTTTCTCTCACTCCCTTTCTTCCACCTCTTTTTCCTTCCCCTTTCTCCCCTCTTCTCTCCTCATTTCTCCCTTTCACTCTGTCTTCCTTTTTTCCCTCCCAGTCTCTCTCCCAACACGTTCTTTCCTCATTTCTCCTTCTGCCCCCTCTCCTCTTTTCCTCTCCTTTCTCAACCTCTTCTTCTTCTCCTCCATCTTATTACTTCTCTCTCCTGTCTACACCCCATTCTCTCTATCCCTCTTTATCATCTATATGCGTGTTTCGTTCTCCCCGTTCTCTCTCTTCCTCTTTCTCTCACTCTCTCTCCATTTTTCTCCCTTCCCTGTCTCTCCATCCTTTTTTGTCCCTCTCTCTCTCACCCTTTCTCCCTCTCTCAATCTTTCATCCACCTTTCATCTTTCTACCTCTCTCCCAGTCCCCCCAATCTCACTCCCACCTCTCCCTCTTTCTCTCTCTGTCTTTCATTCTCTTCGTCCCTCCTCTCATCTTCTCTGCCCCTCCGTCGTACTCTTTCTTTCTGCCACTCATACCTCTTCTTCTTCTTCACCTACTGTACATTTCTCCCCTTTTCTCTCTCTCTCTCCTTGTCTTGTCTCCCCCTCCCTACTCTCTCTCTCTCTCTCTCTCTCTCTCTCTCTCTCTCTCTCTCTATCCCACCATCACCGAGGCCATTTTAAAGCCTGTTCATGTGAAGTGTCGCTTTCATCTCGCCTCACTGCGTTTTTAACCAACTCCTCTCTTCTTCTTCTTCTTCTTCTTCATGCCCCCCTCCTCCCCTGAGCCTTTTATCAGATTATAGATGAACGAGGGATGAGGGAGGGAGGGGGGACAGATTGGGGTGAGCGGTGGGGAGGACGGGTGAGGCAGAGCAGCAGGATAACGATGAAGGATGTTTCTCTGGGACTCCTGACAAACTGCTCTCTCTCCTCTCGCCATATTTTCATATTTTGTGCAACAACCCGTGCTGACACCGGAGCGCCGCTCTGTGTTGCATTAATTACGTTAATTAACGGCCTCAGAAGCATAATTGGTGATGTTTAATATGGCGCGGTGATTACTGTGGGGCATCAGGCGACTTACTCTCCTCTTTGTGTTTGTGCTCGGACTAATTGATGCACCTTAACGTGCGCTTAAAGAGCAGCCAGCGGCCAGTCACGTGTTTACGACCTTTCTGTGGGTCGATTTAGGCTTTTTCTATTATTTATTTGATTTATTTAATTTATTATTTTCATTTTTAGATATTTTGTCTCAAGTCTCAACTTTGATCATTATTACTACTGCTTGTTATTATTATTATTATTATTATTATTATTATTATTATTATTATTATTTCTTTAGTAGTAGTTGTATTAACGGTGAAGACTTTTGGCTACTGGACAGAACAATTTCCCAAAAAATATTTTTGAAAAGTAAAAATAATAACACAATATTGAATTATTATTTATAGTAATTACAGCTACTACAATAATATAATAGTGGCATAATAATAATAATATCTAATATTATATATATATATATATATATATATATATATAATAAAGTACTTCTCTAGACTAGTCAATATTCATTGATTCTGTTTGTGTAGACGAGGACCAATGAGAGATGAATCATTATTAATAATTATTAATCATTATTAATCATCCTGACCCAGAGGAACCGTTCCCCTGGTTCTAGTGGTACGGTTACCATGGTTACCAGGACCTCACCGCTACACACGCAGCTAACCGTTACTGTACAGGAGTGACTGATGGCCGAGCTAAACCCCCCCCACACACACACACACCTTAATGCCATAACGATGCTCTAATTACCTGCATCGTCAGGAGGACAGAGCCCGTCGTTAACCGTCGTTAGCCGCCATTAACGGGCGTCTCGGGCGGAGAGAAGATTGAACTCTCTGGTCAAAGAATCGAAGACACTCGTCGGTAATCACAACAGGCCAAATGTCACGAGCTGGGAGGTGTGAGTTCAACAGTGTGGGGGGAGGAAAGCTTTTAAAGACACACAACGATGTGTCCTCAAGGCTACGAGTCACTACGGTGGAGGAAATGGCAACAATTGGAGTCTTACGTCACAGCTTTTCAAAATAAAAGCAGGACCTCTGTTTGACCTCTATATTCTACTCCATTCTATTCGCTCTGTAAGTCGTAATTCTATGTAAAATCTTGTCTGGTGAACAGGTCATGTGACAGTCATGTGACCACCACTGTATGTCATCATGTAAACGTGGGGTACAAGTCACGATCCATTTCTATATAAATCCTCATCCTCAAACATTGACCACTTTGTGAGAACAGAAGATGTTTTAGCCACATTTGAGTTTCCGTAGCTGTTTTTTTTTGATACATAGAATGGTGAAGAATAGAATCAAACTTTCTCCAGTCCACAAAATATGCAGTAAGTAAATAAAACTTTCATAGAAATACTTGTTTGTCACTCTTATTCCCTTTTGTCGTCATTCATTTGAAGAATAAGACTCCGCCAGGACTGTTTGGCTTAATTGTCATATAAATAAGATGTGAGATAATGACAGTAATTAACATAGTTGGACACAGTGTTACCTGGAAAACAAGATGATAGTAGAAATGACTCTAAATATACGTGTAGATGGTCAGAACAGGTATCATCCATGTTACAGTTGCTTTTTATGAACATTTCTGTGCCAACATATACTGTGTTTAAATGTGCTGCCATACTTTTGCTATGGTCGACTTCAAAGTACTCCAAATGTCACCGGAGAAACTTTTTTTCTTTTTTTCCTTTCTCCTAAAAAAAAAAAAGAAAAGTCAAAATGTCTCGACGCCTAAAAAGGTCAAACTTTCCACTTCTCACAGTGACGGTTGCTTCTAAAGATCCGCAACAATCGCTGAAGAGCAAAGGATGGAGGGGGAGAGGGGGAAAAAGGAAAGAAGAAGTAAGGGAAAGAGAGGAATGGAATAACAAAGCGCTGTACAAAGGCGTGGTGCGTTCGAGGCTCGGTGGAATTACCAGCGTCGGTGCCATTAGAGAGTAAATGTCATTAAACGAGGAGCTGAAAAAGCAATTTTGTGTGTGTGTGTCTCTCTCTCTCTCTCTCTCTCTCTCTCTCTCTCTCTCTCTGCCTTTGCTCTTTGTGTGTGTGTGTGTGTATCTGCTGTCACTCAGTGCTGATGAATGACGGTGTCACACACACACATACACACACTGTCAGACACACACACACACATTTAAACACCCACACACTCGTTCTCTGCAGTCTGAAGCTGATTTAAAGGGCCGGCGCACGGAGCGTTCTCCCGACAGGTGCTAAATACCAAAAGCACTGATCTCTGATGTCTCTCCCTCTCTCTCTCTCTCTCTCCTCCATCCCTCCCTCCTTCCTTCTCTCCTCCTGCAGGTTTCCTCAGCACCGGAGATCAGTCCGCCAAGGGGAACTACGGCCTGCTGGACCAGATCCAGGCGCTACGCTGGCTCAACGAGAACATCGGACACTTCGGAGGAGATCCGGAGAGGATCACCATCTTCGGCTCAGGGGCCGGAGCGTCCTGCGTCAACCTCCTCATCCTCTCGCACCATTCGGAAGGTAAAACGAGTCATTTTTATTGCTATTTTATTTATGTTTATTGTGTGCCTTAACCTTCGATTCTGTTCTTATACACCATGTCGTACCAAATCTGAAATGTCTTCCTCACAGCTAGGTTTTAAAATCCATGAAATAACCAATAAGGAATGAGCTGGAGTCACTTAGATTACGTATATATGGCAGGTCCAATTGCTCAGTTTTTTTGTCTTGGTTTTTCACATAATATCATTGAGACAACATCAGAGTCCAGTTAGACCAGTCTACAACCCTAATGTGAATCAGAATACTTTAGAATAAGACTGGATGTCAAATGTGACTTGACATGCTTTTATGCAACGTAACACAGGTGAATGTGACTTAGCCTGACTGAGCATGCTAAGTCATGCTACCTAGCATGACTTTATGTGGCTTTATGTAGCTGTAAGTGTTTATGTGACTATTTTACCAAAGTTTACTTGACCTGATGTGACTTTACACGATATAACGTGACTTTATGCAACTTAAAATGACTTAATGTAACAAAACGTGACTTAACGTGACTTAGCACAACTTGGCGGGTGACGCCACATGCATCAACACACTGTTTAGGGACATCGATATGGATGCTACAGAGCGTGCGTATCAGTTTTGGAGTTGTGCGGCCTGAGCAGAAGAAGCAGACGAACATCAGATATGTGTGACGATAAACATCAGATATGAGTCGCATATCGGCAAAAAAAAGAGAAAAAACCTAAAATCGTGGGGCCACGTTTCCCTGCAGAGTGGACTTTGTTTGTCCAGGATCGACATCACGTCCGAACCAATCTCCCTGCGGATCAGTGGCCGCGAAGCACAGAGCAGAGACACATATTTCATTTGCACGGCAGCTGCAGCAAAGATTAGATTTGCTTGGAATTTAAGAGCTTTTTTTTTGAGGCGTGCGTGGGTGTGAATTGCTGAATACATATTTAACCTCTACCGGGCCTATTGAACATAACGTACCAGAGAGAAATATGCATGAATAGCAGACGTTAAAGCAGATAGAGACAGAAGCCCTGTAACATCTATTTTTCACACATATTATGAATAGCGGAGGACGATGTATATTCAGTTTGTCCCACATGGCAAACGTGTTCATAAAATCTGTGAAAGACGACGTTTCAATGAAAAACACACAGTTTCTTCTCTGTTATGGACGTTAGCGTTGCTTTTGATAGCGCTAATGTCACTCCACGCCCTGTAGTTTATATTTATTCAATTATCTATTTTCTCTCACGAGAAGACAGTTTTGATCAGATAATCAATATATTATTGTCGCTATTGTTAATATAACTTTCAGTCTTATTATCATATTATTGTTGATGTTATTATTGTTTTATTCATTTGATTTAGTTTGTTTTTTAGGTGTATTTCATTCATTTATTATACATATTCATTTCATTTTTTCAGATAAATATTTAGACATTTAATACATTATTTCTTGTAATTTCGCACATGCTTAGAGTAGAGGTTGAATCTCCTGAAAGCTCCTGAGATAGCTTCTCTAAATTTGACCACATCTTGCATCTTTCTATTTACTGCATTTTCAGCAGATTGACAAAAATGTGTTTTGAATAATGTGAATAATCCATGTTTTTACTCTACATTATGGATGTTTTCTGCACATGTGAAACGCTTTTGATAGCGTTAGCACTTAGCAGAAGTCCTGGAACATCTACTTTACCTATATATGTATCTATTTTCTCACGTGTTTTGGGTTTAGGTTGAACACAAGAGGCTACAGTTGTTCTTTTAAATAAAATCCACCGTTTTCTTCCTGTTTCCTGCACTGAGGACGCTCAGCAGATTATCTGAATTCAGAGTTAACGCTGGACAAAGAAATTAGCAGTCGAGGCCGCTTTTCGGTGATTTCCTCTCCGGTGCGGAGGATCGAACGCGGCTCTCTGACCTTTTCGAGCGCTGCTCAGACTGGAACGGACCTGAAAGCTAAACGGTAGCAGCAGCGTCCCGCTGCCAGCCCCGGACCGGGCTGTGATGTCCTCTGGACGCCTGCGTCCTCAAAAGGAAGAAGCTGAGATTTTGAAGACGATTCTTTTTCTATATATATAAGCGACTAATGAGCGAATCCACATCATGTCGCTCTCGGGCCTCCGGAGGACACGCGACACCGGAGAAAAACCCACATCCACGCCACGACCTCCTGCTCCCCCATTAACCAACAGCAGCCCCGGGGGCGATCGAGGCCCGTGGACTCTCTCACTTTGATCTGGAGCGAGATCACTCCGGACACACGCGCTCCCTCGCTTTGCCTTTGATCAGGCTTGTTCTTGAAGCCCTCCTCCTCCTCCTCCTCCTCCTCCTCCTCCTCCTCCTCCTCCTCCTCCTCATCCTCCGCCGACCGTAACTTTTTCTGTTCTCTGGTTCGCTGCCGCTCGAGGACTCTTCCTCAAACCGCAAAGGACAGAAACCAGGGAAGAAAAGAGAGAGAGAGATTAGAGAGCAAGTGTTCACATGGCCACACATCTGTTTCAATCACTCTGTGTGTGTGTGTGTGTGTGTGTGAAGCACTCATCTCATTCTGTACGAGTCGATGTCGCTTCAGAGCTAATTTGTGCTAACGTGCTAGCTTTGTGTCTGCTGTGTCCATTCTAACACTGTTCACCTCCATCGCAGGGAAACCTCCTCTTCCTCAGGGTCACATGACTTCAGTTTAGAGTTTAGAAACCTCTGAAGACTCTTAACTTAAAGCTGGTAATGCAAATAATGTAGGAATTTAAAAAGGAAACATGTTTCTGGTTAATCAGGGAATGATAAAATACGAAACTGTGTGTGGACTTTGCATTCAAATATATAGAGTGTGTCACTCTACACCTAAATTATAGTATATACAGCATTTTGAATATGTATTTCTTTCCTCAAATTTCTTACAATGCTACATTTAGTAACAGAATAATATTAGCACCAGATGTTAGCACCGGGGTTGAAACAACAGAAAACAAATAGCGCTAGGGCGAAGGTTAGGGTCAGGGGGTCAGGAATTTTAATAAGAACTGGAAAACAAATGGAAAAAATAATTATGCATGTAAAAGTATGTCACTGAGTACCAATTAACAACCACAAGAATGTAGAGGCAAGGGCTCGGTCAGGGATGGCTGCAAAAACTCACATGGTGCAAGAATGTAAGAAAAAGTCTCCACAAATCTCTCTAAATCTACCAAAGAACCAAAGAAGAGTGAATCTGGACCGTTTCTTCATCTTTTTCTCATCTCAGATGGTCTGAAGTTTTCCACTCAGTTTGTGTCCAAAGCTGATAAACAGTCATTGTATGTTCACCATTTTTAATTCTTTAAGTTACCTGTTACTAACCCTCTGTCTCCTCTCACCTTCTCACCCCCTCACCCTCTCACCCCCTCACCCCTCCACCTGTCCATCTTCACCCCTTCTGTCATCACCCCGTCATGGCCGCCATCGTCCTCGTCTCCATCAGCATCTATCGGCGTAACATCCGCCTGCTAGACGCCGCCTGTGTGTCATACGCACCACACACACACACACACACACACACACACTCCACACTTCACTCTCACCAACCTCCCCCTCCCCCCTGCACAGCCTGGGGGGGGCGCCAGGTAAGGAGTCTGTCATCCTCACCCATAAGGGACAGCAATCATGTCAACAACGCGGCGTCGCAAATCAAGGCCGACAGCGCAGACAGACGAGATGGATGGCAGGAGAGAGGTGGCAGACAGGATGGAGGGAGAGGACGTAAAGTGATACTGATACGATGAAGAAGAGAAGGGGGAGGAAGAGGGGGGCGGGGGGAGAGGGGGGAGCAGGTGCAAGGAAGTGAGGTCATGGCATTCACAGACACTCTTACCCAAAGCGACTGAGAAAAAACATTCACAAAAGAGACAGTGTAGCAGTAAAAACTGCTCTACTTTCATCAGAGTTCCAGGAACTCTTTTCCACCAAAGCGGTTCCAGTTCCTGGCCCACTTCAAACACTGAACCAGTTTGTTTTCCACTGCTCGAGAGTCACGTCATTACATCGCCACTTTCCATCAACACCTAGAAACATCAGTGATGGATGCCACGTATTTGACATAACCTCGCCCCCACCTCTAATGTAGCCCCACCCCCAGCCTCCAACATAGCTCCGCCCCCATATTCAACTTAGCCCCAGCCTCTGACTTGACCCTAACCCTAGTCTCTGACAAAACCTGACTAGGATTTTGACGCCGCCCTCAGCTTCTCATGTCGCTCCGCCCCATCCTCCAAGTCCCAGCCCGTGATGTGGCCCAGTAAAGAAGTGGTGCCACTCTGGAACCACTTCCGTTCTTTGTCTGTCAAATCAAAAGGAACTGTTCCAGATTCAGCACAAGTCCAAAACCAGCACTGGAACTGCTTTGGTTCTGAGGGAAAAAAAGAGAAAAAGAGCACAGTATTGACAGTACTAGTACAAGTACGGGGTTTAAGCACTAGTTAGGAGGAAAGAGCCGTGGGAGAAGGGAGAAGAAGAAGTGCTAAGGGAGAGGGAGTTAGGAGAGGAAATAACGCTGTCGAGGCAAATGAGGTGCAGAAAAGAGGGGTAGAAGAAAGCCCAGACGTGGCACATCAGCAGAGAGCGAGGGAAGTGTAGGATCGTACTGAGCCAGGGAAAAAAGGCAAGAGGCACTTAGGGAGTGACAAAAAAACTGATTTTGAAGACGAATGAAATAATGCCAGCCTCCCACCTCCCTCTGCCTCTGAGTATGTGTGTAGCTGTTTCCAAGCTTCTTCTTCTTCTTCTTCTTCTTCTTCTTACTGTAATTGATTTCCCAGGGAAAGGCAGCTCTGCAGCGCTGCTTAATAATTAACTGACCAATCTCCAGCCCAGGAGAGTGTGTGTGGTGTATGTGTGTGTGTGTGTGTGTGTGTGGGGGGGGGGGGGGGGGGGGGGGTCAGAGGAAAGGGAGTGTGGCAGGCGCCTTAACGAGCCACTTGAGTGGTTCAAACAGCAGCTCAGGACAGACAGAAGTAAGGAGAGAGAGACAAAGAGGAACAGAGAGAAGAAGCAGAGCTCACAGACTCTGGGAAATGGCTCCTTTGACGTCTCAGATGAGCCGATTCCCTCTCCAGAATTTCTCTTTCTGGGTGTGTGTGTGTGTGTGTTTCTGAGGGTGGTGATGATTCGGGGTCTGTGTTCACTTCCCGTTTATGCCACCGCTGCAGCTTTGAAGGAGGTCAGGATTTGGAGGCTTTTTTTTAACAAAAAACGGAAGGGAAGAGTGTGACTTTTAGACAGCGTCTCCAAAACAAAGTTCCATAGCTTCTACATTTAAGCTTCATTCATCCCTGTTTTTGTCCAGGTCTGTTCCACAGGGCCATCGCCCAGAGTGGAACTGCCATCTCCAGCTGGTCCGTCAACTACCAGCCCCTCAAGTACACCAAGATCCTGGCCCGGAAGGTGGGCTGCACCTACACCGAGACGGCCGACCTGGTCGACTGCCTCAGGCGCAAGAACTTCCGGGAGCTGGTGGACCAGGACATCCAGCCGGCACGCTACCACATCGCCTTCGGGCCCGTGGTGGACGGAGACGTGGTGCCGGACGACCCCGAGATCCTCATGCAGCAGGTGAGCAAGCGTACGAGTCTGCCTCCTTGTGGCGAACTGTGGTACTGCACGTCATTTGCCAGTGCCGGATTCTCATGTGGAAAGTTTGTGATGAGGAGGACATGGAGAACTTGTTGCTAGAGGTGTGAGTGTGACCTTTCAGAGGAGTCAGAGCCATCAGCTGGTGTGAACTCACACCTTATAACACAATGGAGGGAAAAAACAGCTGTGTTGCTGCTTCTGTGGGGTATTAAAAGAGTTTCTAAATGCTCAAACTACCTTTTTTTTCCAAGCCATTTAATCAATTAATTAAATCTCACAGTGGAACTTTAAAAAAACAGGCACATCACAAAATAACAACTTAGCAGTTTAACTAATGACGCTGCACATATCAGAGCAGCGTGTCTGAGAGGTTTTCTTGTGATTTAATAAGGGTAAAAAAAACATCCTCAAATTAAGCTCCTGCTGTGAACTACTGACACCCCGAGCTCAAAAGCTCACAGTTTCCATCATCAGTTAATGACACCCTGAAGACACCCATCAGACATGAGAAACACTTCGACTTCAAACTCAGCTCATTGTGTTCTTGCCCCGTTGCACCACCAGGGGGAGTTCCTCAACTATGACATCCTGATCGGAGTGAACCAGGGAGAAGGTCTGAAGTTTGTGGACGACAGCGAGGACAACGACGGCATCTCTGCAGCCGCGTTCGACTACACCATCTCCAACTTTGTGGACAACCTGTACGGCTACCCGGAAGGTGAGCGTTTCGATGACCATTCAGGATTTTCCACCATGAATCATAGAAGAAGAGAATAGAATGGAGTGGAGAACATGCCTTTATATGCGCCCCCTAATGGGCAAGCTTCCAACCATGTGTTGTCAAACAACAAATGGTGACACTGAATCTCAATATTTAGTCTGATATTCCATGAAAATCCAAACAAAACCGTACAAAAATGACAGGGATGGTGACAAATCCCATGGAGCCATTGAGCATACATACGTCTTGTCTTCTCTAACATAGAGAGATAAAGAAAATATGCCACCAAGTCCACTGTTAGTTATTTCCATAGTAGTATTATATTATAATAAGATTATTTCATGTATAGTTATGTCATACTGTGTATATTACATTATAATAATGAGTTAAGTCGCTGATATTCTGCAGTCACAAGGGATTATCTGTCCTGAATTTGAGGATTCCTATGAAAAAAAATGTATGAGCAACACCTTGAGCTCCCAGTGGAAAGTGTTTAAAACACTCTGCAGCCCGAGAAAGACACAAGAGATGACGTGTGAACGTGTCTGAGCCGGGCCGCGCATGCTAACGAGGCTGCTTATCATGGAGATGATCTCTCGCCGTGGTGGGTCCCCGCTCTGGCCTTTGAGGCTGGGCGGGTTCTAACGCCGTCTCTCATCACCCCGCCGGCTGGATCACAGCGCTGTTGTTCCCCACACACCCGGCCCAGCGGGCCACAGTCGGAATACTGACGCAGTCACGCTCCGCGCTGCGGCGCCTGTCACTCATCACTCAGCGCTCCCTGGAAGACGGAGTCTCTCGTTTGGCCTTTGTGCCGCTCTCTCCAGCGATCTCCCACACATACAGACTCACTCGACTCTTTCATTTTTTTGTCTAATTCCCCTTTATCTTTGTTTGTCTTCCTCCTCCATTTCTCCGCTCTTTACCGCTCGTCACTTGTTTTGCCCTTAAAGGAGACCTAGCATTAAACAAAACACCTTTGGCTCAGATTTGTTGGATATCGAGGGACTATTCCCAGCCAGACTTACAGCTGGTGCCAGAACATCATCACAGTCTGGCTCGTATATTAGAAATGGCAGCTAAATGATTGAGTTTGCTGCAGGAGTTTCTAGTGAAATGTCAGTGTGTTCGCTCCTGGATCTCTGATTCCTCCTCTGATACTGGTTCCAACATGTAATGGATGTGAATACGCTCCATAAGTCAGATAAAGTCACATAGAGTTACAGAATGCCACATTAAATCTCAAGGGAGCCATGTTAAGTCACTCAAGGTCACATATGAAGTCACATAGAGTTACATAAAGTCATATTAGGTTACAAAGAGTCACATAAAGTCATTTGGAGTCACTCACAGTTATCTCGGCTCATACTGAGTCATTTAAAGTCATATAAGCTCAGACATAGAAGGCTGGCTGAGTACACACGCCATAGATGGACCAGGTCCTACACTACATTAGGAAAAATGTGCTAAGCTGTGTTGTTTACCAAACCGAATGTAAGGTCACATGGCAAGACAATAGAGCAAAGCCAATGTGTGGTTGCCAGATAAGCTTGAAAAGGCCTCAAATTTGGGTAGAAACATACTGTATAAATATACCCACAGCTAAAAGCAGGATTGACAGAGGGCTGAAAGAGACTCTGAGACATTTCTGAAATTGGTTTCAATGTTCCATAGCTTCTATGTTGACACCAGAGAACAAAGATGAATATGACATTTGAACATTCTTGATTTGTCCATGTCTCCTCTTCCAGGCAAAGACATCCTGAGGGAGACCATTAAGTTCATGTACACAGACTGGGCCGACCGGGACAACGGCGACATGCGCAGGAAGACGTTGTTGGCGCTGTTCACAGATCACCAGTGGGTGGCGCCGGCGGTGGCCACAGCCAAACTCCACGCCGAGTTCCAGTCCCCGGTCTTCTTCTACACCTTCTACCACCACTGCCAGACCGAGACGAGGCCCGAGTGGGCCGACGCCGCCCACGGGGACGAGATCCCCTACGTGTTCGGCGTTCCCATGATCGGCGCCACCGACCTGTTCCCGTGTAACTTCTCCAAGAACGACGTGATGCTGAGCGCCGTCGTCATGACCTACTGGACCAACTTCGCCAAGACCGGGTAGGCCTCGCTCTGGGCTGGATGTTTTCCTGCAAGTAGAAGAGATGCAACCGTTATCAAAGTTTTATCCAGTCTTAGTGCTAAATTCAGGCTGTCTGTTGAGATATGATTTTTGCATGGTTGTTAGCATTATAATTGTACATTCAATTCAATCAGTCTGCGGACCCAAAGTGAGCCTGAAGCATGTGGAGAAGAAGACATGGCAGCACTTACAATGGCTTAACGTAACAGTATGTGACCAAGCATAAAATGTGCAGCTTTAAGTCACTTGACATGACTTTAGGTGACTTCAGTGATGTAAAAATCATGCAGACTGAGGTCCCTTTGAAAAACATCAGATATATATCTGATCTAGGACACATGAAAGAGTCCTGGGCCTGATCTGTGCCTGGCTTCACCCTGCAGTGTGGAGGCAGCCTTGGAAGCCAAATATCCACAGATGACAACTGTGACATTATCTCTGTGTCCTCCACCAGGGACCCCAACCTGCCGGTGCCCCAGGACACCAAGTTCATCCACACCAAACCCAACCGCTTCGAAGAAGTCATCTGGACCAAATTCAACTCCAAGGACAAGCAGTACCTGCACATCGGGCTGAAGCCTCGCGTCAGAGACAACTACCGGGCCAACAAAGTGGCCTTCTGGCTGGAGCTGGTGCCGCACCTGCACAGTATGCACGAGGACCTGTTCCCCACCACCACCCGCTCCCCGCCGGGCAGCGGCCCGGGCACCCAGCGGCCCTGGCACAAGCCGGGCTCCCGGCCCACTCGCCACCCTCCCCCGACCTTCCCCACCGACCTGGAGCCCGACGGCTCGGAGCGCCCCCGCCAGGACCTGTTCCCGGGCGACACGCGGGACTACTCCACGGAGCTGAGTGTGACGGTGGCGGTGGGGGCGTCGCTCCTCTTCCTCAACATCCTGGCCTTCGCCGCGCTCTACTACAAGCGCGACAAGCGCCACGAGATGCGGCGCCACCGCCTGTCGCCGCAGCGCGGCGGCCCGGCTAACGACCTAGCGCACAGCCAGGAGGAGGAGATCATGTCGCTGCAGATGAAGCACTCGGAGCACGACACGCACCACGACATGGAGCCGCTGCGGCCCCACGACATCCTGCGGCCCGCCTGCCCGCCCGACTACACGCTGGCGCTGCGCCGCGCGCCCGACGACGTCCCGCTGATGACGCCCAACACCATCACCATGATCCCCAGCACCATCACCAGCATGCAGCCCCTCCACGCCTTCAACACCTTCCCCTCCACCGGCCACAACAACACCCTGCCCCACCCCCACTCCACCACCCGGGTATAGTAGGGACTGGCCCGTCACAGCGCCACCTAGGGACCAGGAGGACCGGCGGCTCTGGATCGCGAAAAGGAGGGCCTCCGGCTCTGTTCTCTTCTTCTCTTGTTTTTTTCCAAAAACGACTGCACCTCCTCCTCCTCCTCCTCCTCCCGTCGTCTGCCGCCCAGGCCGCGACACGCCTGGAACACGCGGCTTGAACTTGCGCGGCAGACCGCGACGAGCGGTGGTTTAGATCTTGCAGAAGATACTGTTTTCAAAGACGGTCTGCAGTTTCCGGACTGAAGACCCCCTCCCCCTCCCTCCCTCCCGACATTTGTCAAAGGGACAAATTCTTTTCACCCCCTCTTAGCCGTTTTCCCCTTTTTTTACTCGGTGTCTTTCTCTTTTTTCCTCTCCCTGGTGTGTTATATGCATATATCGTTCTCTTTTATACATCCGTGTCTCATCCCGGCTTTGTTCCTCTCATACGACATGTGAGTCTCTCCTTTGCTCCGAGGATTCGTGACGCACTGAGCTCAGGAGGGGAACATAGAGTACATACAGTACTAGTATAGCTATGAAAACACTTTCATTCTACCAGCATTCTTGGTGCCAAGTATGTACTGCTGTGTTTGCTTTCTCATCGAGGGAGAAAAAAAGTTAAGAAAATTCTAGAGTTATTCCTATTTACTGTCGATTAACAGCTGTGTGTTCTCATGACAAAGTGCCAAACTGGCCCTCGATTGTGTTACTTAGTTTCTTTTTATCATCTTCAGTTTTTATGTTTTTTTTGTTTGATTTTTTGTTGTTTTTTTGGAGCATTTGTTTAATTGTTGTTTTTTGTGGAAAGAATTTTTTGCTTAAAATATAGATATAGAGAAATGATATTATATATAGTTATATATAAATGTGTACAAAGAAGAAAGTATATAAATGGGTTTTCTCGGTGGGGATCTATGCATGAATTATTTTTAAAGACGACGATGATGATGATGACGGCGAGAAAGAATACTGTATCTGTCAATGCACGTTTCCCAAATCTAATCAAACCATATCGCTCCACGTGGGATGTTTCATTTTATTCTTTATTGTTTTCATTATTACTTTACAGAAGTCGCGGAAAATCCTCCTCGCGCATCCTGTCAGACGACGAAGACGTTAAGGTCAAAGCAACAACTGTGAACACACTCCATCAGGTCACTTAGAGACGTTCTATCCAGCCTGGCAAACGCCCCAAACCTCCACCTTCCTCTCCACCTGTACGGGGACGAGATCGGATACCGTAACTGTCGTTGTAGCTCGCCTGCACAGAATTATTTTTGTATTTCACCGAGGGTGAGAAACGAAGCAGAGACAGGCTGCCTTTCTGTTTCTTTTCCTTTCTTCCTACTCTGCCTACACCTTCCTTTCTCCCGTCTCTCTATTTGCAGCAACGCGCATTCTCCGTGTGATGTGAGAGGAACAGTGTGCGAGTGTTTTCTTTTTCTTTATTGTCTGCTTTGTGCAGGTGTGTGCGTGTGTGTATAGGCCCTAATTAAACAGCAAAAAGATAGAGGCAGACAGGAGACATCATCCCCATCATAGTAAAATATAAAAAACAACAGAAAAAGAAAGGTTCCTCCCCCTCTCATCACAGCCCCTCCCCCCATCATCTCGATAGCTTTGCATCCAGGAGGCGATCGTCTCAGAACTCCTTCAACTATTCACTGTGTCGGCCGGCGCCGCTAAAGAAAGACGCGACCTCTGACCTCGGTTTCTGCTCGGCTCCTATCAGCTTATATTATCCTCACGTTCCAGGGGTTCGATTCACTTCAAGACTGACTCAAAGAGTGACTCTTTTTTTGTTTTTGAGAGCTCGTTTTCAGTTGTAAATGAAACTCTAAGCACACTGAGGGTTGAAGAGGCGGTGGGCCTGCTGCAGAGCTGTGGGACACATGGAATAATGATGATAATGATGGAATAATGAAATAAAAGGTTCAGGTTCGGGTCTGATTCAACAGGGTAAAAGCAACACGGTTGATAACTCCTAGATCTGCTCTGTGCAGGCCCACGGCTCAGCCCCGCCCCCACCTCCCCACCTCCAACCACTTCCCTCTCATTCTCTGTATGGATCATGGGTAAATGGGTAATAGTTAGTAGAGTAAACAGACTGAACTGTGCTGATCCCAGGAACTCACAGCAGCCTACGTACATCCAGTATGGGAGAAGTTAGTTCCACCGGTGCTGTCTTTGCTTGTGCTCTAGCTTTAGCCTTGTTTGTTTGTTTGTTCGTTTTCTATTTTATTACTGCCTAACTGGGTGGTGGTGGTGGTGGTGGTGGTGGTGGGAGAGAGGGCTGAGAAGAGGAGGGGGAGCGAAGGAGGGGGAGGTGTGGTCCTCCTCCCCACCTCCCTGCTGCAAAAGGGAAACGTGCACAATGTCAAAGAGAGAGAAACTGGGGAGGTGAGGAGGAACGCTGTGGACGGGACGGTAGCAAAAAACGCTGTGGAAACAAAAAGAGGAGACTGGGAAAAAAATAATAAAGACTCACAGCCTTAAAATGTAGAAAAATCTCAAAGAGAGGAACTCTTGATGACATTTCAAGGCGCAGCCATCTTTCTATCCACAATGTTTGCTGACGCGTCCCCGACGCGTCGGAATCTGATCCACACGGACTTTTTCTGCTTCTCTCCGATCGGAGTGAGGAGGGGTAGGGGTCGCGACCCGAACCCCCCCCACACACCCACACCTCACACCCACACACACATACACACACATACACACACACACACAAATGCAGCAGTGGGAGCAGAAACTCTCTCTCCTTGTCTATTTTATAAGCTAACACTGGGGGGCGCCAGTGTGACCGGCCCGCACCAGTCTGAGGACTGGGCGCCCAGAGGATGAATCCCACACACGGACTGGGAGGCAGAACACGGACAGACACATCTGGAAGAGGATCAACACTGTACATTTTTAAGTGTAAGAATCAAACAGACAAAAATATTTGTAAATATTAAGTTTCTTGTTGTTTTGTTCTTTTTATTTGCCTTTTTTCTTTCTTTTTTTGAGGGAATGAATGAAATGCTTATTTTGTAACAACAAAAGACAACAGGTGCACTTTGCCCCCCCCTCCACCCAAAAAAAGAAGAAAATACCCGCAGTCACTTGTTTGAGATTTACAAGTGACAGATGAGATGCCGTGATTTTATCTCCCTGTATCCTTGTAGCATCAAGATTCCTAAACAGGAAAAGTCACTGTAGCATCGATCCCATTTTAAGTTGCTCTCATTAGCAGTTTTTTTTAGTGAATTTTACATTTCGAAGTTATTTTTTTTTATTTAAGCTTTTATTTTGAAAATCTGTCCCGATCCAATGCACTCCTGGTGAATCTGCTGCCTGATCCGTGCCACTGCAGAGCATTTACATGTAGCCAGTAAACCACAGGACACACATACGAGGGCTGTGACACCATACGATGCCTCGCACCCTGCTGAGTTTTCCTCTTACGTTCCAGACTCTGTGTGTGTGTGTGTGTGTGTGTGTGAGTGTGTGTGTGTGTGAGTGTGTGTTTGACACTGGGGTCAGACTGGAGGGTTCGTCTACGCCACACTCCAGTTTTACTCTCATTCTAAATAACATGGCCCCAATCTGCAGCCTCCTACCAGAACAAGAGGAGTCCACATCACCAAGGTTGTCGAGGGGGCTCGACAATCTCGTATAACACAACAGTCGCACACACACACACACACACACACACACACGTACAGATAAACAACTCACACACACTGTAAACCTGCAGCTCGGTCTCCATCGCAAAGTTGCACCTGTTGTCCTGTTTTTACATTCTTTGTTGAATTCAGAAATCCAAGAAGACTTGAGGCGAGGGAAAATGTTAAATAATGGAATTTTAAAAAAAGATGATTATTAAAAAAAGTACAGTAAAACTATATAAATAAATGAGGTGATGATATTTCTGTTTACTTTAGAAGTTACTATACACTGTATGCTGTGATTCTGATCTGGGAAACATTAAAGACATTCATAGCCAATGTGTGGAGTTTGCCTCTTTGTTCAATTCTTTAACAGCAGAAATGTATTAAAACCTGCTAAAAAGGACCTTAAAATCATTCAAAAATCATAATTACATTTATTGGAACACAAATCTTCATCCGTTTTTCTGCTGTTCCCAACTGCAGTGGCTGATTCTCGTCTTTTGCAGTATTTGCAAAGTCTTCTCCGGATCCTTCAGGCAGACGTGAGCCTTGGTTTTCTTGAAGTACTCTTTCAAATTTTCAAGGATCTTCGTCTGCCTTTAAGACAGCTCCGCACAAACTTCGTTCTTTAAATGAGTGAGAAATTCTGACATGACAGAGAGCTCGGCTTTCACAGCAACTGCGGGAAAGTTCTTTTTTTTTTTTTACGTCTCTGCTTTTCTATCTCTAGTTTGGATTCCCATTTGTTGAATTCTGTTTTCCGTTTTCATGCTTTCTGTGCATCTTTCATGCATGGGGATCGTCCTCTTCTTTAGTATGAAGAGCTCTCCAGTGCAGAAATGTTCCAGTTCCCAGTGTCTCCATCATGTCTACATCAGTGAAACTCTTGTTCTCGTCTCTCTCCTCCATTTCTCCGCAGCTCGTCTCATTTAACTGCTGCGGGGAGAGCGGTTTACGGTCTTGTAAGTTTTCCTCTCTTGGGCTGAAAACATCTGAAGAAAATTGACATTTAAGCCGCACAACTATTTGTAGAAGAGTTCCTCATTTGCTGCAAGAGCTGCTCTGTCACGGAGCCGAGCGAGAACGTCACTCACATCTGAGGTGTGTGTTTGACGCGTCTCCATCTAGGAGCTCGAGGGGAGATCCATCGGGCCGCTCTCCTGCACGCGCTCCTGTGCAGATGCTGTAACCGTTGACGTGACGGGCTTCGTCTCTGGAAGGGAAATCGACGCTTCGTAAATCTGACCCATTTCACGGAAGAAGCGTTCAGTCCCCGGCGAGCAGCTGGAAAGTTGTCTGTCAGTGGCTTTGATCTCCACTTTGTTCTGAGAACTTCTGTATTTCTAACTGTGCTGCTCCCCGAAGGATATGCAGCTTTGCGCGAGACAAGTTATCAAGGTGCATTCACAGCCATTTCAGGAAATGACACCTCTGGATCTCATCCAACCATCTATTATCTTACCTACTTTATACCTAGTGGTGTCATATCTCTTATATCTCCAGGGCACATAGGCTAGAGACAGGCAATGCATCCAGGTCTACAGACCATCATACGCACAAACACAATTCACTCTCACATTGACAACTGGGAGGAACCTAAGGGGTGTTTTTGGACCATAGAAGAAGAAAACCAGAACACTTGGACATAAAGTGGGAGAACTTGCAAATTCCACTTGAACAAGATTAACGCTGTGTCTCAATGTGAGCGAAGCATAGACATAAATGTTTGCTTAAAAGTCAATCAAGTTGGTTTGAGATGCTTTAAATTACCACTTTTGTGTGAATTCTCACCACCTACAAAGCCCACATCATGTACTTAGTACTTAAATAAAAATAAAAGTACTTAAATAAAAAATGCTTGATAAATACTATGAATTACTATCGTTGTAGTAATAGCAGTAGTAGTAACAGTAGTAATAGTAGTAGTGGTGGCGGTGGTGGTAGCAGAAGTGTAAGACCACCAAGATATTGAGTATTTATGTCGTATTGGTTTTTACCGCCATCTACTGGTCCGGAAATTAAACGGCATGTTCAGGATACTACTTCCGGGTTAACCGGAAACTACCTAGCTGCTGTTAGCTCACGCCTTAGCAATGAAATAAGACGTGTTTTTCTTTTGTTCGATCTCGGCTCCTGAAGGTAATGACAAGCACATTTACCTCACGCAATGCTTTTGTTATGTATCCACGCGCCACCTTTAGCGCGTTGGCACGGTTATATAGTTGAAATTACTCTGATTTTGGGGTTTAGCAGCGTTAGCATTAGCCTGTAAATGTGTCGTGGTAGCTCAGGTGTCCACGATCATTTCCGATGTTTTGGGTTTTTAGTTGTTGTTTTTGTTACAGGTATTAGTTGTTACCTAATGTTGCATCAGTAAGCACAGGGTAAACCACGCTTTGTCCAGGTTTGACCGCTAGGACACAGACACAGACAGACACTAGACAGGAGCCAAGTGTGGTTGATGTTTGACTGGTTCTGGTGTGTGCTTCTTGGCAAAGCTGCAGTTTATTGACTCCTGGCTTTGTTTAGTGACCAGTGTGACGTAAATGTGCTTTTTCTGACATCTGCAACCTGATGACATTTACTCTGCCATCAGGGCTGGAAGTGCATGCTGTAGACAGTGACAAGGTTCAGTCTATTGAAATGCACACATTTTAATGGGGTTTCTCTATTCGTTTCGACTTTACTGCTTCAGGCTGTGGGAAGTACCAAATGCAATAGTATTATTCAGTAAATCACTGTGTTGGCCCAGTCTTAATCATTAGCTCAGAAGTCTAAAATAATTGTGCTTTTAGCTTAGTTATGTCTCACTGTTGTCTAACATGTCGACCAACGTTGTTTCTTCAGCTCCCTCGTTCGGCCGCAGCATCTCCAGGACCATGACTGAGCCACGCAACCCGGGAATGTCGTCCGTCCCTCAGACGCCGCCGTCACACCCCGACACCACGTCCCCGGCCGTGGAGATGGACCCGGTGGAGTACACCCTGAGGAAGCGTCTTCCCCGGAAGCTCCCGAAGAGACGCAACGACGTTTACGTCAACATGAAGACGGATTTCCGCGCCCAGCTGGCTCGCTGTCAGAAGCTGCTGGAGGGCGGAGGTCACCGGGAGATCTGCGTGCACGGCCTGGGCCTGGCCATCAACCGGGCCATCAACATCGCCCTGCAGCTGCAGGCCAGCAGCCAGGGGGCGCTGCAGCTCGCCGCCAACACCTCCACAGTGGAGCTGGTGGACGATCTGGAGCCAGAGGATCCGGACGAAGCCGGGGAGCCCATGACTCGCACACGCAACAACTCAGCCATCCACATTAAGGTGTTTTACCCGGACGTACAGTGACGTGGACAGAGAGGGAGCCTGCTGCTCCATGGACCTTTGTTTACAAATTATGTCCATGTGTTACAGTTTTATGCTGTTTTTTTTTTGCATTTGAAGCCGCAGCGATATGTGATGTAATGGCTGTGCCAAACTTATGTGTACAAGTGTCTTTTATTTAAGGCCTGAAATTCAGTGCGAGCGGTTATGGTTTTGTGTGTGTTTGTATGTGTGGAAAAGATGCAAAAAGATTGACGTATTTTTAATTTCAAAGCAAGTCTTGTTGTAGTAAACGTCCACTAGATGTCAGTATTTTACTAACAATCCGTTTGAATTGCTTGATCCTCTGGTGGAGTTCATGTTCAGAATAAATGTATTAGACAGTCTTTGATTTCTTGACCTAAATAAAACTTGTCAGAACAAACTTTTAACTACCAGGGAAGTTGAATCCGGACGTTCCGGGCTGACCAGCGTTGATGGCTTACAGGAGCTCAGTGGCGAAAACAAGACAAATGCAGTGAATAAAATGGACTCAAGACTTCCCCTTGTTGTGTTTCCATCTATCCTTTCTTTATCCAAGAATAATATTTTTGTATTTAAATAGCAAGTTATACAGTGACGGGACGAAACAACACAAACATAACAGGAAAGAAAACAATGTACAAACATCCTTAAAAACATCGCGCACTTGCACAACAAAGATTCAAAAATACGGAAAACAACAAGGAAGAACACTTAACTAGTCCGAAACAGTCGAGCATCCATTTTATATGAAGCCTCAAGTTCCCAGGACTAACTGATTGCCTGCACGCTGTTTGGTGACGAACAATGGAGGGAGGAAAGAGACATCTTCGGCGTCAGGTTCTGGAAATCTGTCTGCAATTAACAGTTAATTGGAAAAGCCAAACAGCGTCTTTCCCAGGCGGCATGTGTGGAGCAGGGTCGAGTGATAAACTCTCAGTCCTCGTTTAACTACCCCCCCTCCCGCCGCCTTCCTCCTGGTTCTGCGTCAGCGTCTTCGTCCTCCATCCTGCTGCTCAGGAAGAACACGCGATTTGAAAACTAACAGCTAGTCGGACACAAACAAGCTTTATCAAAAAAAGGGAAGATTTAGCAGCGTGTCATTGTTAATGATGTCCGTTGTTGCACAGGAGAACCAAAGTCTTAAAAGATCCGAAACACAAACAGACTGGAGCTTAAAAGTAGAAAATCTATATAAATAGTAATTACACAACTCTTAAAAATATATTAAAATATTATGTGAAAAAGGACATTAATGTTTCAGTGAGGCATAGTTGAAAAGTGTTAAAGGGGACCTAGAATGGAAAACTTGTTGAATAACAAGACAAAGCTAAAATGATTTAGGTGTACCTGCCTATGTTTTGGTTAGTCAGTCAATGAACGAATGCTCATCCTCAGTATGTAATCGCTCCTCAAACATATGGCTACAGCTTATAAAGCGCAACAGGCACCAGGAACAAGTTGCTAAGCTACGTTGTTTAGCGATCAAACTTTTAAGTCGTTTAAAGTCACGTAAAGTTATGTCACGTAAAGTTGCGCAAAATCATGTGTTGCTAAGAAGTTGCTAAGCTAAGTCATTTAGCAATGTAGGAAAAGCCATGTAGAGTCACGTCTGGTTACGTGAAGTAATCACATTAATCAGTTCAGGAAGAAGTTGCTAAGCTACGAGGAATATAAACTCATGTTTGGTTACATAAAATTGTGGAAAATCGTGTTAAGTCACATTAAGCTTCATTGTTCAACTATAAACTAACACAAAGTCATGTAGCCTCTCTGTGGATGCCAGAATAGCATGAAAGGGCATCAGATCTATGCAGATTTGGACTGTGATATTCCAACACCCACAACAGGTTAACTTGTAACAGTTCAGAAAAATGGTTCATAAACTGTTTAGAAAGGAAGTAAAGTTGTGTGAAGCCAGCCAATCAAAAACCTATGTGTGGTTGCCAGAAAAGAATGAAAGTTCAGAACAGGAACAGACTAAAATTTGGACTGATTTCTGATTAAACCATTGTTCAATAGCTTCTATGTTTATAAATACTCAATGTTCAACCATCCTAGGTCCCCTTTAAAGCACTGTGGCTCAATCACGTTTGCAGTAGTATCGAAAACGAAAACTCTGTCGCAACCTCAGAGTCCTTGGGTTTTCCAGGTGCAATCAATATTTTCAGGGTGTTTCACTCCACAATTCAGAGGTGAGGGTGAGGTTCAAACTCACTGGAAACACACACACACACACACACACATTGCACACGACACACAGATTTTTCTTTTTTTTTGTATAGTCTTAAAATGCGCGTACACACAATCAAGGAGTACATCCACACACAAAGTGCAAGAGAGTGCCAGTAGAACAGCGATCGGAGCAGTGCTTCCCGTGCAGGCCTCATTTTGGTCAGTGTGTGCTTCACTGTGTCCACGCCTCCTGAAACCCCGCTCCAAGGTGCCATCATCTCCATACGTCCAACCCAAAGCCTAGCGGGGACTGTCCTTTCCTCTCCTCCTCCTCCTCCTCCTCCTCCTCTTCCTCTCCCTTGAGGATGTCTGCGTCGCCTCCGGTGGCCGGAGTCCAGTCCCTCCTCTTACCTCTGGAAACACACAAAAGTCAGCTTCGCCTGGAGTGGGGGACGTCAGCCAATCAGCTGACGTCCGGCTGGCAAGCCTGCGCGTCCAGGAGCAGGAGGCGCACTTTTCCTCGCAGGAAGTTGACGTGGACTTGGAGGAGGTCCGTCGCCGTGGAAACCCTCCATGTTCCCTCCAGGTCAGCCGCGCTCACCGGAGGGGTGTATTCCTGGAGGGAGAGAGAGAGAGAGAGAGAGACGTCTCGTTAAAGGTCGAGAGCAATGTATACAAAGATAACCCCAACTGTACAAAACCAAAAAATGTTTTTTGTAAAAATATATATTAATAATATATATATATAAATAGCACTAATAAATAATAAATAAATTGTAATAAAATATAATAAAATAATAATAATATTAATAGTAATATTAATATTAATAATAATAATATTAATAATAATAATAACAACAACAACAACAACAACAACAACAACAACAACAACAACAACAACAACAACAACAACAACAACAATAATAATAATAATAATAATAATAATAATAATAATAATAATAATAATAATAATAATAATAATAATAATAATAATAATAATAATAATATTAATAATAATAATAATAATAATAATAATAATAATAATAATAATAATAAATATTTTTTGTTATTCCTATTATTTATTTTATATATTTTCTGTATATATGTGTATAAATATATAATTAAAATATATATGTAAACACATTTATATATTTATATATATATATACATTATTTATATTTTTTATCATTTTATTTTACTCTATTTTATCTATTTATGGCATTTATTTGAATTGCAATTTATACAACTTATATAATATTTAATATTTAATATTTTTTAAATATTTAATTTCATCTTTATTTTAGCTGGGGCTATCTATAGCCATTTATATATCTATGTGTAGTACTATTATTATTAGTAGTATTATTAACAATATGTAGCAATGATCAGTGACAACAGCAATTCTATGTACAAGAAATTATGATTCTTATGCGTATATATTATGTTCATATATATTTCTTATTGCCATCACTATTGTCAACAGTAGTTATGATCATAATTTCTAGGTGTTATCTATCTTTTGTTATCGTCTAAATTAATTTTAGCTAAAGTATCTAAGGTTCCCTCTAGGAACATTAGAAACCCCAGGATGCTGTTTTTCAGCAGCTCTGCAGCTTCATCACAAAAGGCCTCCACTGGTGGAGGATGTCCCATGACATCCCTCAGTTTCTCTATTACACGAGAACACCCTTATTTCATTACAGGAGACTTGACGTATCCTCAAAATGTGATCACTAAAAGCTTCAATCAAACAAGCAAATTCAGAAAACACACACACCAGCTACAGTTACGAAATCCATTTCCCCCCTTTTTCTATTAGATTTCATTGAGATGAAAGTGTAATGTGATCGGAGAGAAAGCAGCTGAGGTATCTGTTAAGTGCTCAGCAACAGTTAATCCAAATGTATTGCTGCACGTCACACACAGGGAAAAAGACCCTCTTTGTTTTAATCTGCCTGAAGCTGCCAGAAGTTCCTGCATTCATAAAATGATAACTAGGCTCTTGAAAGGAGACCTGGTAGGAGAAAACCCTTGTTAAGTAACATCATCACGTATGTTCCTGATATTAAGGTGGCTGAAATGGGCCAATCCGACCAGCTCAAGAATAACTTTAATAACTAGCATCAATAACTATGATGCAATAACAATACAATACAATACAATACAATAACTCAACCTGCCTGCACTCAGGTACTGGAGCGAGTTTGCAGCATTTCTGGTGAAATGTCAGTTACTTTGTTCCTGGTTCTTCATCAGTTCCTTACTCTTCCTCTGCTACCACTTAGTGAATGAGAGCAAGCTAAGGAGCTACGCTAATTACAACGAACGCAGAGTCACCTGATCAGTCATGAGTGGCAGACGAGACAGCCAGTCAGAGTGAAGCTGCTGACTGTAGTAGACTAAAGACAGGATCGAAAGAGGTAGATGATAGATAGTCCCTGGCCATTCCTATAATCGGTAAAGTCAAGATGTGTTTTCCTGATGAGCATGAAAGGGCGCCAGATATGTGCAGTAATATTCCCACAACTAAAACAGGATTGTAAAACAAACTCTGAGGCCTTTCTGGTGAGACTACATAGCTTCCATGCTAACACCATAGTTAGCATGGCTAACTATGCTTTCATGCATAGCTTCATAGCTTCCATGCTAACACCAGAGACCATAGCTGGATAGAAAGGTCCCATCCAGCCACTCTAGCTCCTCCTTGAAAGCTGCTTGGTCTGCTTCACCTGGATGTTGAGGCTGCGCAGCACGGCGTTGATGCTGAGCAGGTTCCTCATGGAGTTGTCTATGTGGCTGTGCAGGGCGGTGTTGGTGACGGAGGTGCGCAGCAAGCTGAGGGCCTGCTGGAGGAGCCACAGGCCAGTCTGCACCTCCTGGGCCTGGTTCAAAGCCTTGGGACGAGAAGGAGAAGGAGAAGATGTGAGAAGAGCGGAAACAGGGAGTCAGTAGTATGGAAGATAAGAAGTGTTTCGGGCTACTTACGTCTTTTTTCTCCCAGTCGTCAAATTCCACTCTGGTTTGAGGGACAGTGACAGCCTCGGAGAGGCTACATCCTTCTTGACATGACTTCTGCAGAACATAAGAGTGTGTCAGAGTGGAGGACTCAGGCATGAGAGGCCAACCACCCTGTGTGAGGTCCCTTTTTTCCCCCCTCATCTCACCATAGCGACTTCTGCGTCTCGTGCTTCCTGGATGAAATGGTTGAGGACCCTCAGGTCGCAGATGGGCCTCAAAGGGGTCAGGAGGCCCGGCCGCGTCCACTCCAGCAGTATCAACAGCAAGACAAGCAGTCCTGCCCACACGGAGAGAGAGAAGGAGGGAGAGAGAGAGAGAGAAAGAGAGAGAGAGGGAGAGAGTGAGAGAGAGAGGCAGGCGTCACTCAGAGAAGACAGGGACACACAAGTCTATGGGTCTGGAGAGAAGATCGGGATCAATCACAACTCTCAACTCGGTGCAACACGTTCCCTGCTCGTCTTTTTTTTTTTACTTCATCAACACTTATCAACACCCAGGATGGGAACCTGGCATGAACTTCCATGTCTCACAGTAGGATGGTTTAGGCAGAGCCAGACATTCCTGTTTCATTTGGTTCAAAAGCCAAAACTGAATAGAAATACATGAGACAACATAATGCGATGCAATATGATACAATGAGATGAGATACGCTACGCTATGACAATACGATACGATACGATGCGACATGCTACGCTACGTCATGACGCAACACAATATGCTATGGCATGCTATGCTATGACACGACGTGACACGATGCGACACGATGCGACACGACGCGACACGACACAACACGACGTGACAATATGCTTAAATAGTAGGATAAGATAGGACAAGATATGATGTGATACGATATGATTCAATACGATAAGATATGATTGAAAAGGATAGGATTAGATGGGATAAGATAAAATATGATACAATATGATACTATACGATACAATATGATACAATACAATACATACGTTAAGATATGATTGGATAGGATAGGATTAGATGGGATAAGATAAGGTATACAATACGATACAACACGATATGACACAATATGAGGCAAGACAAAACAATACGATACGATAGACTGTATAGAATCCACCATGGATATACTTTCTTGTTACAGATACAGAAAACAAAGCATGAAAACAAAAGCAAATACTGCGTTTTAACCTCACAGTAGACCAGTCACATAATTGTCTTGTCTGTTCTGGTGAATGTAAACGCTCTGTCATCAGATTAGACCAAATCACATGTTACAACAGTTATAACTCGCTGGGAATAAAGTCGATCAGTACAAGAGAAGAATTGTCCATGTGAGCCCACCTCATACCCAACGATGTGTGAAACTGAATCTCTCCCGACACGTCAAACATCCGCCTGCTGACGTTTGCTGGCGAGTATGCTCGGTGCAGAAAGACAATATCCTTTCTGTTTTTATTGATCTTTGTTCTTCGGCACTTCCGTCCCATGACTCCTTCGTATCCAGGCCTCTCAGATGACAAACGATACCGCCATCAACGTGATCGCGTGTTAAACCGGGTCAGAGATCGACGTGGGTTTACACAGATGATACCAGGGCAGGGTGTCCCATTTTACAGTATATTCTCTGTTTTTTGGGGGGTTTTTTTGGGAGGGATGGCCGGTGCCGAGTCATGGTAAAGGAAGGATGACTCATCATGATAAAGTGGTTTCTCTTTCTGGCAGTTTCATGGTTTTGTTGAGTCATCTTTGTGGAACTCCCAGCTCAGATTCAGTTTGACAGTTTTCCGGTTCAGAGCTTCTCGTTTCAGAATCGTTCCCGCTCCCGACCTTGAGAGGGACATCTGACATCCGCTGAGCAGACTCTGAACTCTGAGGGGGATTGTACTTGGCAGCGAGAGCGGCCCGCTCCAGTGTAGCGGGTCATGTGGACGCGCCGCCTCGTTCCTCCTCGCCACACGCTGAATGCACTCTTTCATGGCGGCCGGGGTGTGTGACGCAGATGGATGCTAGGGAGTACAGACCATCTTCCCAGGCACCCGGGTCAGATACAGGCTAAATTAAGCTCCCAAATTGAACCTAACTACAAATTAGTACGCTAATATCGCGGGAAGAAATAACCGGTTGGAATTAAAATACCACTCAGAAGTACATTAGCAGCCGGTCCTTTCAGGGGCCAATGGTGTAATCTACTTAACCTCCATGCCCCCACCTTTCTTTTTTTTTCTTCCTGTGATGCAAACGTCATGGAGGGGACCGTCGATGGCACGTACGATCGGTCCGTGTCTGTGAACCTGCACATCTGACTCACCCCCCTGGACTCTGTGTGTACACAGCCATGCAAACTAGTTGCCCCGTGCATGCGTGCATGCTAGTAGCATGAGGCAGAGAAAAGGCAAAGCCCGACAAATCCCATATATGGGATTTGTCGGGCTCTGTTTGTTTATTTATGCTGAACGCAGACTTACAAGCAAACCTCTCAGGAGAAGTGTATTGATGCAACACTGTTACCAGCACTTTGACTGGCACTAGAGCTGAAATGAACCAAAAACATGGAAGTAGTAACAGAAACGGTTCTAATCCTTGCAGGATTCCCTGTAAGACTGGATATAAGATCTATTAATCAACTATTTCTACAACTACAGCTTTAAATCTGCACTCAGAGAGGTTCTATTGCTACTCTAGGGTCTCTAGGTCTAGATCTGGGTCTAACCAGATAAGAAAAAGTTTCAAATAGTTAGCGAGTCAAGTTAAAATCTCTGATATCAAGGACACATTTTACAGACCAAATAATGCCATTGTCGGACGAATAAAGGTCCTAACTGGGAGAATAAGTGAGACTTTAATTGATGGTGTGAAATATGCCTGTTTCTATGGACGATTCTCATTCATAATATAAGCAGAAATCCTGCCCAATCAGCTCTGTTTTCTCTTAAAGCTGCTGCTCCAGGTCCTCTTGAGTAAATGTGTTTACTTTTAAAGTCAATCGCTGGTGTCAAACCTTTCCTGTCCAGACCTCCTGTGATGTTTACACAAGCCCCACAGCTCTTCAAAAGGCCTGAAAAACTACGGATTAAAAAAAGAAAAGATAAGAAAAGAAAAAAGAACGTGTATTGCAATCCACACATTCACACATGGGCTTCGGAGGGGAGAAGTGAAACGTGCGCGAGGCTGCTGCTTCCCTCCCTCGCTGACATTTGTCATTTTCCAACACTGTCACTTTGTTTAATGAGTGTGTGACTCAGCTTGAGGATTATCTCTGACCCTTTCACCTCCACCATTGCCTACGTGAGAATGCATCAATCTAAACTGTGTGTGGACACGCACACACACACACCCACACTCTCTCCACATTCTCACCAAGGTGGTGGAATTTGCCATCCAGGGACCACGGCCAGACCAAAAAGTTAGCAGCTTCGTCTGCCAACATCCGCTGGACGTGGCAAAAAAACGTGTTGCTATTTTAAATGGTCTAAAAAAAGGTCTCCAAGTGGCGCGCTCCGCTCCAGGTATGTGATAAGATGCCTGGGAGAGGTGGCCGGCTACTCACGTGAAGCGCCGGCATTTGCTATTTTCAGACCGAACCGCGTCAGACACGCGGACGCCCTGTGGTTCCCGTCGAGGAGCCTGAAGTGGAACTTTATGGTTGTTAAAAAAAAATGCCAGCGAGGGCCGGTGAGGACAAACCGATAGCGCTGACCTCCTCCTCCTCCTCCTCCTCTGGAGGGTCTTCCCCATACCCAGAGGCGTCAGATGACACAGGTGTGGCATCACTTCCTGTTTGGCCCGTTTCCTGGAATCCCTTGGTTGGCCTTCGATAACCTTTTGCCGCCTCAGCTGATACTGTAAAGCATGTGGCATACATGCCAAAAAAAAATGAAATGCAGATTAGGCTCTGAACTTTCCGGTCTGTTGTGTCATGTCGGAGGACATGACTGAGGGGAGGAGGGGGGATTCAAACCAGCTCAGATTCTCATTATCATCATCATTATTGTCGAGTCATCACAACTGGACTTGTTGAGACGTTTCACATCTCATTGGGTAAAACTGAAGGAGGCTCTGGGACGAGATGTGAAACCTCTTTGAGACAGTGTTTCTCAGTCCTGGTCCTTGAGTACCCCATCCAATCAACAACTCCACAACTCCTTGCTCAGATTTAGGTGGTTCCCATTCATCCATGTCATCACGATTGGCCATATGGAAAACCAAGAGTTTTCCTCAGCTCATCTGGTTGTGGAGAAAGCTTGAGAAGTCCTCAAGAACAACGTCCTGCTGCCACATTGGTCACCCTCTGCCAGTCTTGTTTACAGCAATACAGCAGTTCTTTTAGGATCTGGCCAGACCGCATGCACATAGTAGTAATAATGAGGCATTAGAAAGCTAAAAATTATCTTCAGTTGTTCTTCAACTGAAGTGTGTATCAGGTCAAATCGAGTTGCAAGAATTTCTTGAGCATGGCACCTTGATCCAAATGTCTTCTTCAGATCTCCAGCCTCTCAACCTGCCACGACTCTACAAGTCTTTGTATAACAAACCACATGAACAAATCTGAGCAAGGAGATGTTCTCCAGACGAAGCAGAACTAAAGAAACCTCTTGGTCCAGCTCTACAACCCCTAAGATCACGATGACACGGACAAATGAGAATCTTGACAGACATCCGTGGAAAAGTTGGGTTTCCCAAGGAGATTCTCAGTCATCCACGTCATTGTCATCACCAACAGAGGGGTTATTCAGTTATCTAACTCTTGCAAATTAGACACTCTTGCAGAATTTACAACCACGACCATTTCCGGGTGAATCTCGACTATCTGAAACCACTACACAGCCAGCCACCTTCGAGGAATTCCCGCTGCAGATCCGAACCAACAGAGGCTGAATGCAACCCGGCTGCATGCATGCATGCATGCGTGTATGGACGGGTCTTGTGACATGTAGCATGTGGCATTAGAGAGCAGAGGGCGATCAGGAGCCAGTGTTGACAGGCACATCATCCATATGTCAAGAGGTAAAAGGCTGCAGACGCGCACATGGAGACGCACAGACGCGTCACCTTGTGCGCGCGCCAGAAGACGCACAAACTCAATCTCTCTCACTCACTCACTCTCTCTCTCTCCTCTCTCTCTCTCTCTCTCTCTTACCTCTACCCGTTTTCTGCGACATTCGCAAACAGGTGCCGCATCTTTTGAAAGCATCGTGAAAGAGTTACACAAGCGTCGGGCCAGAATCCAGCAGTTAAGTCCCACGACAATTAAAAGCAAAATGTGAAGAAAAAAACTTGAAAAGCAGGAGCAAAAGCAAAAAAAAAAGCGCGACAAAAAGTTTTTTTTGCCTTTTTCTTTGAGTGTCGGAGTCAGACGGCTGCAGCGCTGCTGCTGCTCGCTGCTGCTGCTGCTCAGCCCTCCAGGCTCTGTCCTGTCTGCATCACTGCTCAGGCTTTGGCAAAACCTTTTATTTACCCCCCACCCTGCCTAAGGATATAGCGATAACGTGGGTGGCCGTGGTCACGCAGGACGCACCTTTTTTTTTTGTTACGCTGCGCGGTGCTCAGTTAAACATCAACTAAGCGGCGCAAAGCGTGGAAATAGACTTAAGTAGCAAAGCCGGTGTGAGTGTGTGTGTGAGTGCGTGTGTGTGTGAGTGCGTGTGTGTGTGAGTGAGTGTGTGAGTGAGTGTACACGGGAAAAAAAATCATGAAGCCATGTCCAAAACTCACGGGGAAAGTCCATAGTGGTGTCCGCATAGTCCCTCACAGGGTCCGCGCAGTTCGGCCCATAGGTCCGTCTATCGCCCATTAATTGGAAACGAAGCTCTTTTGTGGATCTCCTGCACTTATCCGGTAGGTGTTTCTAAAAACTGATGCTGTTTGATTTTTTATTGATGACTTTGAAAATAAAGTCGCATTGTTTCGATGATGACAATCTGGGGGTTCCTCCTCCCTTAAGGCGAAATCTGTTTTCTTTCATTGTGGTCCAGATAATAGGCTATCCCTGTTTATACAACATTTGGCCCTAAAAAATAAATAATGTGTGTGTGTGCGCGTGGAGGGGGGGAAAAAAAGCTGGAGCGGGAGACTTCCCATCCATTGTTCGGGATGATTTTCACCAACGCTGATTGCAGCGACATTAAGGCTGGATTTAAAAAGAGGGATCCTGTCTGTCTGTGTGTCAATTAAGGGTGATAAGAAGAGGAGAAACGTCAGAGGAGGGTTTCTCTGAGTCTGCACCATCAGCTTCTGCTGGCACAGATCCACCGGGATGAGACGCAGATCAGACTTTATCAGGACTCCAGACTGTTTTCACAACAAGCTGAAAATGGACTTCCAGACTAAAAATATGCAGACAGTCATCACAGATTAGGAAGCGTTTTGCACATGTTGGTGTAAACACTTGCATCCTCTAAACTTCTGAGATATAACACACACACACACACACATATATATGTAATATACACATAATAGACACACCTTTTTATAGTGAGAAAGATTCAGAAGTGCGGAGCGTTTGCTGTTATAAAGTGACATTTAAAGTGACAGTATAAACAATCAATTAACTTTATTATATGTACATATATATATCTATGAGTGAGAGAGAGTGAGAGAGAGAGAGAGAGATCTATATCCTCATATATAATGATGCTGGACTGCATTCCTATCTAGTCTTTTTTGCCATTTTAGTCTTTTTTGTCCAGGTTCGTCCCACAGATCTTTGACAAGGAGGAACTGAATGAAACTGCAGCTACAGACAGTCTGGTCCAGTCACTTGTGCTTTGAATATCAGGGAGTGGAACAAAGTTTTGAAGTGAAAATACAGCTTTCAGGTCTTATACTATGGGAGCGTCAAATTGCTAACAGTCCACAGAGCAGAGATTGTAATGTCCTTGTTTACATTGTAAAAGAGAAGAGAACTAAATCGGGAGTAGATTTTACCCAGAATGGCTTTGAACATAGATAAATATGTGCTGGGGACTGAGCATACAAGGACGAGCAGTTCACCTGTTGAAAGCCTGTGTTAACTACACAGATGTGCAGAATTCAGAGACTTTCAGAGGAAAGCAGACAGACAGTGAGGAGGGGGAGATTGTAATGTCTTCCTCAGACTGGACTAATGGAGGCCTGGACACTTCTTCATGTGCTGCATTTCATCACGATTTGTTTGGGAAGACGTGTGGTATGATAGGTGTGAAAATGATTTAGGTGCTGTGGTTTTTCTGGAGTTCACAGACTTGGACGATCTCTAACTTCTTCTACTTTGTGGGTTTCATTTTGAGTAATCTGCAGCTGAAGGAGACTCTGAGTCCTGGAAACGGTGAACCAGGTCAGGATTTGGTCATCTGATTTTGACTTTAACGGATCTTCATCAAGGCAGGGGATATTTGAACGCCTTGATCACGATCTTTGTCTAAGCAGCCAGAGCTGAAAGGAGAAGTGAGACCGTTTCTGTGACCATCCTCACAGAAACTTAATTTTTATTGAAGTCAATGGGAAAACGCTGTCTCAGACTTGTTTTTTTTTTCCACAAGTGCAAGCAGAAAAACTGCTTGGTGTGCCAACGTAAGTTGACGTTATTCTGATTGAAAGGATCGGATGTGATTCTGTAAATCACCAGAAGATCCGGGCGTGTAATGAGGAGCCTGAGCGGTGACTTATCTGTGCCACAGGAAGATCCAGCAGACTTCTTTGTCAAAGAATCCATGCATATACAGCTTCCAGTGATGGCATTCTTTGAATAGTTCTCTCTCGATATGGCTTCCTCGTGACACAATGAGGAGAAAAGGCCTCAGGAAAAACACCCAGGCTGGATGCATTTTATAAGGCGAGCAGGGTCAGGTCAGGTATCGTTCCTTATGAATCCCAAGTACGTGACGTAAAAATATGTGATCTGGAATTGTGGTAGGGTGCGTTATACAGCATTTCTACTCCCCTGTACATGTTTACATCCTGTGTCCTTACCTTGACCTCTGAGAGCTGCTGTGGAGCCAGAGCAGTGGAAATATAGAAATTTCCTGGAAGTCCCCTCGGAATGTCATCCAGACGGCGTTGTCTTCCAGGGGCTACAGGAGGCTTTCCCATCAGACAGGAAGACAGTATGTTTGCATATGTATTAGGAGCCAGCATGCACAGCCAAGTGACACACATAGCTGCACTCACACAGATACCTGGAAAACGCTGATAAGCGGCACACGTTTGCATGCCTGCATTTCATAAGCCAGAGCGTGGAGAGCATGGACACGAGTAGGCACACATACATGCTGGTGGTGGTGGTTAGTGCAGACTTAGAGACTTGAGCCTGGGCTATTACCTTATGTTTTACTGTCAAAAAGTAAATAAATCATTATATTGTAACCAAGAGCCAAGAGGAAATCTGTATCAGCAGCTCTGGATTTACCTTCTTAAGATAAAGTGGCTAAAAATGGGACACCAACGAGGCCAGACTATAAATAAATTGACCTCTGGAAATGTTTTGAAAACGCCTACATATTTATATCCAATTCTCTTTCTCTTCTCTCTTTAATACTTGCACAGTTGCTAATCTAAAGGCAGTGTTGACAGATTGTTGCTCTGTTTGCTTTAAAAGGGGCTGTTTGCTTATGTCTGAGCCAACATGAGAGAGAGAGGAGAGAGGAGACAAGGTACGTGCTGCGAGCCATGCTTCATGACCAGGGCAGGGGACCGGGGTGGGAGGTGAGGGATGTGAGGGGGCTGCGGGGGCAGGAGAGTCCAGTCACAGTGACTCCTTGGTTGGAAGGGGACACAGTCATTGAATTTAGCAATGATTGAAAGGAGGAGGAGGGAGGGAAGGGGTGATGTCCAGTTGGAGATGAACCCGCCTGATCTTTCCCGGCACCTCCACTCACCTTTCTTAACAAACAAAGGCAGATATGTGGAGTGATGCAAATGAGCCAACAATGTTACGCTGGAATGTATGTATGCGTTAGTATGTGTGTGTATGTGTGTGGTTTTTGACTCGCAGCCAGCTAGGTCTACTCCTCTGGCGCGACACAGGACAGGAAGCTGACATAAAAGAATGGGGCGACGGGGAGGGGGGGGGGCGGGGGGGTCTGACTGCAAGGCACAGCACAGGAGCCAGGTCGGAAGTTATTGTTTCAGCTCAGAGACATCCACAGTGACAGGGAACTTCTCACTCCACTGAACTTACCGTGATCCCATTTTGATGGGCTGTATTTCCAACACCTCATTTATGTCAGTTTCTCAGTGCCTCCCCTGCTGTCATTACAGAGGAGCCTGGTCAAGGACGGAATATTGCATAAAATGTGACTGTGACATAAGCCATACCAGCCTCTGTTAAGGTAGGCAAGTAATTAAGGCACATATTTCTGGTTTCTTTTTTTACAACATAAGCCACAGTCAAGGTTTGAGTTGTATTTTGATTGGTCCATTAAACTATGTGGATGATATACCCTGTCTCCAAATTAGGCCCATCCGTCCATGCATCATCAATGGCCCTGCCCTAGGAAGGAACACTGGCGGCATCCCGAACAAGTGCCCGACCACCTCAGCTGGAGTAGGCACTGCATCGGTCTCCAACTGAGAACCATGGGCTTGGATTAAGACTTGCTGATCCTCATCCCTGCCACGCCACACTCAGCTGTGAACGGCTCCAGTGGTGATTGTAGATGTAAGGCCCACGGTGCCAATGGGACCACATCATCTGCAAAAAGTAGAGACGTGATCTCCCAGTCATGGCTCTAAAACCCCTCCTCGCCATGGCTGCACCTTGAAAATCAGACCATGAATATTACAAACAGATCGGGGATAGCGCACAGCCCTGGCTCTGGCCGAATTAGCCCCACCCACTTCAAATGGCCCTTTAAAGTGGACCTAGATTAAAAAGCGATTTCGGGTGATTTCCACCCAAACATATATGGCAGGTCCTAAAACACCATCACATCCTTCATGTAGAAAATCTGGATGTAGAATCCATGTTTATTCCTGCACTTGAGTTTGGTGTATTTGGTGTAGTTCCAGTTACCTGAGGTAAGACAGCCAATCAGAGTAAAGCATGTAGCAAACATTAATATACCTAAAACTAGGATTGTAGAAAGGCTGTGCAATATCATCTGAGGTGTTTCTGATGCAACCAGTGTTTCATAGCTTCTATGTTAACACCAGAGAACAAGGATAAATACTTTAATCAACCATTCTAGTTCCCCTTCAAGATCAAAGCCAAGCCCTGTAATTCTACATGCTGAGGAATAACAGCAGCAGGTGTGAGGCCACATGGAATAGAGTAAAGAGGTTTGTTTCAACTTGTTCGGCTAAAATTGGGTTAACGAGATTAAGAGTTTGTCCCAATTCTTCAGAGTCTCACAGGTTCTCTAGCCACGCTCGGCTTTGAGACTAATGAAGAATGTGCGGTTAACCCCGAAAGCCAGAGAGAAAGTGAAAGAAAAAGGGAATTGTTTGGTTCAAAGGTGAAGGAAATATGGTTGTCAAGACATTTCTCTAACAAGTGTTGGGGCTGTTTTCTATTGGTTTTTCCATTTATCTTGAACCCCTGTTGGCCTGTTAAGGTAAGTTAAATGACTCCGATGCTTCTCGCTGTGTATTGACCATCATCAGAGTTGCTTGCATATATTTAATAACCCACTTACTTATGATGTCATGACACCTTTAGTCTGTAAAGAGCCCAGTCTCACTTGTTTGCATGGCCTGTGTTGGGTTGTGCTAGAGTCCTACAACTTCTTCACTTCTCAACATATTTTAAGTAAATTAAGGTGTGTTTACAAACTACAATAAAAGCGATTGGTAAAATCATATCTTTTCTTTGTTCTGTGTGGGAAGAATACAGGCTGTAAACAACACTGTGAACAAGAGACAGAGTTTGTAAAGACAGATTGATTTTGATCCTAAGTTTGCTCACTCTGCAGGTCCACACTAAGTCTGATGACTGTGTACATTATTCTCAGCTGCCTGATTTCCTAGAAAGTGCCTGTGCGTAGGACAGATAAGCTAAGATAACGCATTTTAGTTTGATATATAAAGCTTACTTATAGGGTTAGGGTTATGTAAAATGTAATTTTAAGCAATCTTCAAATAATACATTTTTAATTCATGTATTGTTTTATTCATGTATTTATGTATTTTTTTAATGGAGCAGGAATGCAAAGCAAATTCAGTGTCAGCATTTTGCCAATGTTTCCTCAAAAACATTTGCAGGTGAAAGTGAATAGAGAGTAATTTCTTGGAGGCAGGGTTATCACGAGGGATGGCAGGCAAAAGTAATACACATACGCCCCAAAGTCCAAGGTTACTCTGGATTATTGCTCCAGTAGCCTCTCTGCAGATCTGTGTTTGCATCTACACAGTGAGTTAATCCTGTCTGAAGCAAAATGTGATCTCGTAACAGTGCCAGAATCTCTGTGGAGTGTTATGCATCTCTGCGATAAGACTTGTTGACTTGTCATCCTTCCATCTCCGTCTCACACTGGTGCAGCAGTCACTCCACTGTATTACTAATCTCCCCCACCCACCCCCACACCCCTCCCTCCAACCCGCCCCCCCCCCCCCCACCCCTCCACTTCCCCCTCCCACCTCGTCCTAGAAAGAATGGACCTCGACAATCTGGGATTTCTCAACGCTGGAACGTTTCCCTTTCTACTCGGAGAGGCGCCGACTAAGGGAGACATCAAACCACAGACATAAAACCTTATCTGATTGGCTCTGCCAAGACCAACACTTGCATCACACACGTCAGAGAAACGTGATAAAACAACAGAGGAAAGCAGCAATCAACAGACTGATAGAAGTGATATGGAGGCTGAGGCAGGACAGGAACCTACTCAGTGCAATCGCTACTTATATATGATCAAGAAAGGGTTGATGATTAACCAGATTCATTGAAAAAAAGAAAACATCTAAACGTGATTCTATCCGTATGAAAAGCTCTATCAGGAGCCATTTGAAATATAGGTCAAACTCATAGACTGTATATAAAAGATGGACATAGTCAATGCAGAAGTGACGTTTCTTGCAATACCACAGAGATCCTCTAGGCCTGGCTCCAGAAAACACTTTCTCCAATACACACCCAGTCAAACAACGCCATTTTCAATCATGAAATTCTCATTCAATCTTTTTCTTTCATAACTCACACCAGATCCACCAGATAACATTTGCCGTGCCATTAAGTAACATGGTCCTCAATTTGCAAATAATTCCATGATTAATAAGATATCAGAGCTTAAAGAAGTGAGTGAATATGGGCGCGTCCGTTTGGCTGACCTCACACAGGAGAGACAGACTCACATTAACTGGACCAACAGACTGTGTTTACCTCATTCGTATGGCCGTGTTCTTCTCCGATATCCCGCAGTATGGATCTTGGGGATCAGTGGGTGTGTTGAGGATGATGGAGCTGGAAAGTTATACCCATCACTCATTCCTCTCCACCCCCGCCCTATGGTTTCTGCTTCGTCCATTACAAAGAATGGCAGTCTCCTGCAACTCAAACTCCTGGCTTCATTCAGCGTCCTTCCCAAACCTATTGGTAATGTCACAGAGGGCTGGGCCTTGGTCACACTACAATTAAACGCAAAGTGAACTTTGAACCTGAATCGCAGACCTTGAACTGCGCGGACATTTGGAGCATCCATTCACGTATTACCGGCATTGTCACTGTTACAACAAGCAAACAAATGAGTTTTATCAGAAGCCACAAATGCTAGATCAAATATTTTTGCAGCCCTTGTCATTAATGCTCTAAAAAGCACTGAGATCAACAGAACTAACCAATCACATGGCCACTGTAAAACCTAACTATCATTTAGATTTGCTGGAAAATGTCAAGAAAATCCTCTTTATCACATTATATTGACTTGGTCAGTGAATTCTGAAATCTGCCCGCTTATACTTTCTGTCATGTTTCCTTTCACAAGTATTTCTGCTGCAGACAGGGGATGTAAATCTCACACACTCTGTCCTATTCTTACTCCACTGTCTGTTTATTCCAGTGTCGCTCGTTTCCTCCGAGATATTTTGGGTCCCATTGTCGTTCTTCGATTGCTTTGTGGAAAATTCTGCGTGGGATTGTTTTCGCGGCTATCAAATTTCATGGCCCAAGAAAAGAAAAACGTCTTCCCCATTCTTCAGCCGAGATGGGACCATACCTGGTGTGTCTGTTCAGAGACACACATGTCTAAACAGGATCTCCGAGCTCGCCACAACAACATTCAAATGTGCTGAGAAAAGCAAAGAGACGTACAAGAGCAGCCGCCGCATCCCTCTGAAACCAGGCCGGTTCGTGGAGTCATTAGTACTTTCTGAGAAAAAGTCTCTCGTCATTCAATCAACATGATTGCCTACTAGGAAAAATATCCTCCATCCTTGCAATGACTTAATCCGGCTCGATTGCTTAACTCACATTATTGCAGCTTTACATCGCCTGCCAAAACGGGAGCTTCAGAGAGGGACGTAATTCAACAATGCCACAAACATTCTCCAGAGTTCAAAGCTATCAAAAGATAAAGCCTGCTGCATCAGCACAACTCGTGGCTTTCCTAATACACTTCCTAATTGTCTGTATTTGATGAAAAACCACAAACAGAACAATACCCGACGGATGCTTTAATGTCAGACACATGATCTGGGTTATATTTGTTTATTCGACATCTAACTCTATGACTGAAAGTCAGTTAAGTGAGTGACAGGCGGCCTGCCCAGTGGGAGCGGGGCAGGGTGTGAAGCGGCCCCACTTCTGCTTCAGCCTCGAGCTTATTGTCTGGCAAACACACACACACACACACACACACACACACACCTGGATGAGAGACCGTGCAGCTGCATGTGTACATTGAAAACAAAACACTACAGATAAAAGAGACGATGGCAGATGATGCATGCGTGCCTATACAGTGTGAGGACGCGTGACCGACCTGTGTGTGTTGTCGGGGTGTGTGTCCGGTGTGTGTCCGCCTCAGCCTGGACAGAGCTGCAGCGCTCACACAGAGCTGTGGCGCCCTCTACGGTGCGCCAGCTGAACGACAGACAGGGACCCCGGGTGATAGAAACACATTCTGCGAAAGATAAAAGTCTGGCGGCTTCGTCTCAGCCCGGGAGGCAGACACTCTTTCCGCCTTCAAGAGTAGGTTAAAAACCCTCCTTTGTGACAAAGCCTACAGATAGATCTTAAATCCTAGATAAGCTGCTATAGGTTGAGACCCCCGCTACATTGAGCTTTATGGGTGTGGATTGGGCACACGTTTCCTCTTTCTTCTCACCCTCCTCATCTACCCTCCATCTCCTTCCTCCTCTCTATTCTTATTCCATGATTGCACAGGACTAACATATAGACCAGGGACCCCTTGTCTCTTGAGTCTTTATTTGACCTCTAGACTAAAATCTAAATTGTTATCCTGCTATCTCTGTATTCTGTCTTGCAGGGCTGCCCCTGACCAAAATGGGGCCCTGAGCAAAAAGGACAAAAGGCCCAAACTTGGTGTACATATTGTTGCTCACTTTCGTAAAGTGCTGTGAGATAATGTCTGTTATGATCTGGCCTCTTAAGATGAATAAAGGTGAGTTGAGTTTACCTGAACGAGGGCCGGTGGAAGAAGCAGGGCTCATCACGGTGGCTCAGGGAGCTTCGCTTCAGAACAGCCCTCAAGTGGCAGCTGATGAACATCTGGAGGAAGAGCAGAAACCATAAAAACGCTTTTAGCACTCTTTAGCTGCTCATAAAACGGTACAGAATAGATTAAAATGGTAGATATGATGATGATATGATGAGTTGTAATTATTCTCTGTAGATTGTTTATGATTTTGTTCTTATTTTATTCATGTACAGTTTGCTATTTTGTTGTTTTAATATTGTATTTTTTATTTTATTATTTTATCATATCATTTATTCAGGGATAAATAAAGCACTTATCTAATGTTATATTTTTTTATTTGTACAGCACATTTCATGCCTCCAAGGTGCCAAATAGAGCAGAAAAATGTCATACAGCAAATAAAATATATAAAAATGATCATAGGAATTGAGAGAAAGATGTGAAATGAGTAATTGGAAATCAATTCACCACATTTTGTTTGTATACATTGTCCATCAATAATGTTCATACAGTGGTGAAACCTTCACAGTTTAACATATTATAACACATTATAAAATATAAAATGCAATTTCAAAAGCCATTTCCAAAAGATGTTCATTGGAGGTTCAGTTTCTATTGTAACAGTGTTGATACATAGACTGAGAGCTGATAGATAATTGACATCCTCTCATTTCAGTTTGGTTTGCAGGGTAGTCACCACCCTGCTGAGGTACCTGGTCTCCAGACTCATGATTGAACTGGAAAGTTTGGATGCTGAAGCAGAGTCGGCTTTCTGCTTCTCTGGGGAGGAATTTGGATGAAGACCCCGGCAAAACGCTGTCCACCAGACATCTACAATCGAGATGCAACACGTGATGTTAGACCTAACCTGGCTGTCCTTTTCAAGCACAGTCGAATGTTTGAACATTTTACCCGTGTTTGGTGATAAACTTGTAGCTCGGTGAGGACAGAGGGTCAGGACTGAGTGTAGCTACACAGGAGTCCACGTACAGGGTGTGAGGAGGGTGGAAAGGAGCCTCAACTCTGGCCTCCAGAAACACTGCCTCCCCCTGCTGGTACACTGAGGAATTGCGCCGCAAGGTGCAACCATCTGCATACAACAAATACGCTTCGTTAAAACTCAGTTTCATACTGTTTATAGGTAGCTTTGGGTTGGTTTCAGGGTGTGTTACCTTCCATGATACGAAGGGAGAAGTGTAAAAGGCCGAAGACACTGAGGGTGGAGGTCATGGGCAGCCATGTTGGGGTTATTGGTTCTGCACTCACCCTCTGCTTCCAGTACTCACACACACACACACACACACACTCACACACACACACACACACACACACACACACACACACACACACACACACACACACACACACACACACGTACAGATAAGGCTCAGGTTGTACACTCTGTTGATAGCTGACGTGAACTCTGGACATTATTCAAAATGAGAACTGTGTGTGTGTGTGTCTCACGTCTTATAATGACACTCGACAGGTATGACAGTCACAGCCTGTCTCACTATCGCACTGCCTGTGGAGGTGGAGATGACGGGTGGAGACAGAACCAGCTGGTTGGAGTACACCAGCCAGTCACCATCAATCTGGAACATGCAGGGTTTAACATTCTGCTTGTAAAATAAAGATGACTTAAATGGGGTATTTATCTTTGTTTTCTGGTGCTAACATAGAAGTTATGGGGCACTGGTTTCTCGATAAATACTCCAAATACTATTTTGCTGTTATTTTATGATCTTATTTTAAGGTGTAGGAATATTATGGTTCAAGTGTACACATCCAGCTTCTATGTTTGAGTCTGAACCAGAAGAGTCACAAACATGTCAAAACAGAAAATAATATCGATAGATAGAGACTTAATGATTCCTATGGGCTAATTTGGAATATTTCGGGTGCATTAGACTTCAATAAGCACTTCAACGCATCATGAGCTCACCCTCGACTCTGTCCCGCAGTCCTGCAAACCGACGGAGATGATGACGTCACCGCCCGACGCCCAGGGCTCCTCGGGACCGCACGAGCGCTGCCGAGTCGACTTCGGTCCCAGTCGGAGCTGTTCGGGTCCGATCGGAAAACCTCTGGCCTCCATAAACTCTCTCTTCACGGTGATTGTCACCCTGGTTTCGTCGCATTTTATCTCAACTCCGAGACTTTCCTTGTCCGCATAAAGCTGCTGGCACACAGGTAGGACAACCACGAACAGCCAGAGGAACCGTGTACATTCCACACCTGTCGCCATTTTTGCAGGAGAAAAGAGCAAAACGAGCTTAATTATAGTCAGGTGCGTTCGCAACTACTCTCAAGCTATAAAATATGATATATGTAATTTAAAAATTCCATTATAAAATACATCTTAGACGCTTACATCATATATTAACTTTTGATCAAGTTAAACACGATAATAAATTGTATTTAGAAAAGGCGTAGTCGTCATGGGAACCAATCTCAGGCGGAACTGACGTTTCCCAGCCGTTGCACCAGGGAGGACACGTGTTACTAGTTGCACCAACCGGATGAGTGTGCTCAGACTGTTGTTTTGAGCAGTTTTTGAAGCCTGGAGTGCTACATAGAGTCACAAATGTGTGCTGAATTGTGAAAATGGATGTAAAGGTGGACGCTGAAGGATACCAAGGAGCTGACAAGGAGAAAAATGTCCACCTGGGTCTTCCTTACCCAGTGGCAGATCCTGTGAAATGCTCTCTAATCAAAGGAGACTATTTGTACTTCCATTATGGCTGTGATGGAAAGGACGACAGGGGGTGGGGATGTGGCTACCGCACCATTCAGACCATCTCTTCCTGGCTCCACTACAACTGGTTCTCAGTGAAAGACAAGTGCAGACCTCCACCCAGTCTCCCAGAGATCCAGCAAGCCCTGGTGACAATGGAGGATAAACCAGGCACGTTCCTGCACTCCAGGGATTGGATTGGAACATTTGAAGCCTCCCTGGTCATTGACTATTTCTATGATGTCCCCTGCAAAGTGGTGCACATCAGAGGTGGAGGTGTAGAGCTGGAGAAGGTCGCTGTGGAAGAGCTGCATCAGCACTTTGAGAAGCACGGATCTCCGGTCATGATGGGAGGGGACAGAGATAACTCCTCTAAGGGTATACTGGGGGTTTGCACTGGAGACAGGGGCAGCTACTTGCTCATAGCAGACCCCCACTACTATGGACGCAGGCTGGAGAAGACTGAGCTGCAGAGGCGGGGGTGGGTGGCCTGGAAGAAGGTGTCATCTCTGGATCAGTCTTCATTTTATAACCTGTGTATGCCTCAGACTGCCAAAAAGAGTACATGAAGTCTATTTCTGTAGTTTTATTGGGTCAGACACTGTCAAGATCCATGACTTAAATGGCATGTGGTGCCATCTTGTGGTTGAACTCAATCATTTCAGCTAGGACAGAAACTGCTGAAACAATTGAATTAAAATCATTGCTGTTTGTTATTGCTTCATTAAATCATCTTGTAAATATTTGCCTTAACTGTTCCTTAGCCATGACAGTAATGGCCTCAGTTGGATTCATGTAGTTGGTCTCAGAGGAGAAGTCCAGACACTGTGCTCCCCGGCCATCTCTAGCCGCTCCTCTGGGAGGAAACTGAGGCGTTCCCAATCCAGCCGAGAGATATAATCTTCACAGTGTTTGTGGACTGATGCCCGACTCTGAAACTAACAGATGAATTTACTTGGCGATTCATTTGTGGTGCATCGAAATATTGACGTTGTGTGAATATGCAAACAATGCAGTTCAGAAACTTCTTTGGGACTTAAATTTATTCAGTTTACATTGTGAATATCATTTACAAGATAATTGACAATCCAGTAATGCTAAAGAGGCTTCTGACAGTAAATCATTTGAGATATGTTCATCAGAAGTGCGATTCTGCAAGTTTAGGATTCATGTATTTTCCATGCGGTTGAGCAATGTTTTGACATCATTTGTGGTTTCTGATAGATGGTATTTCCAAGCGTGATGAAATGAATCATTAAATAGACACTTTTATAGACACTTTTTCTTCCAATGTGTGAACTGATTACCCATCTACCATGAACTACCCTGGAGGAACCTTCCCAAGGGATCATATAAATTTCTATCTATCCTAGTTTCATTTGTGATCATACCTACTTGCTACAAGAACTTCCTCTCAGTTGTCTGGGACGCAGTCGTTGTAGAAGATCTGAAAGTTCTTGTCCACGTCCATCCTGCCCTTCAGAAACTTCTCCAGGTTCTTGAGAGGAACTTCCACCATGTGGTTGTTGATCCTGTCGTTCAGTCCGTAAGCTGCAAACACTGGGAACTTGTAGCGCACAAAGTATGGTGCGTTCTGGTCGAACTCGGTGCAGCAGTAGGCCGACCACATGTACTCGGGGACGGCTACCCGGTCCAAGTTGTTGCGTCGAATGGTGTGCCCGGACGTGGTCACCCCAGTGACCACGTAGGCTTTTCCCCGGCAGTAGTTGTTGAGACGTTTGCGGATGAGGTCCAGATGCTCTGCCCATGGGCCGAGGTTGAACTCCCTGATCTGCGGGACCACGTTGGTCAGGCTGTAGGTGGAGGCCTTGTCCATAGGGTCGGACTGGTGCTCGTCTGGATTCAGCTGCCCTCGCTCGTACTGAACCACGTCAGAGAAGTCCTCCAGCACTGCCTGGGAGTCCTCAAAGTTCATGTGCATGCTTGAGGTCTGGGGGAAGGGCTCCATGTTGCTGCTGCTCTTTTCTGAGCTTAGCTGTTGAAAGAAACAGTAAAATTTGCATGTGAAAAGTGTGTGCAGAAAATAGCTGTTTACTCCACCTTCAGAGGAACGCGGTATTTGAAATGGGTGAATTGCTTTAGAGGGAAGACTTGGACAAGGCCACAGTATCATTGAAATAATATTCACAGCCTATAAAGTGAGTTATCTCAGGCCTCCTTTGTTGCACGTGTCCTCAGTGATATGGTGGCCTATCTGTCTTGCCTGCTTGTTAGGTGTGAATATATTGAAACATTTCTGTTTCCTATGTCATGCCTTTATAAATCTTACTAAGACACATAACTGTTCAATGGATTTACTACTACTACCATCACCAGAAAACAGACTTGAAATAATCTTAACTTCTGTTAGACTTGAAAGATCTCACCTGGGGCTCAAACATCCAAGGGAAGTCCACCTTCTTCTCCCCGTCTGACTTCTTGAACGTGTAGGCGGAGTAGATGGGAATGTGCCTGTGGGGGTCGTACATAGTGGCATAGCGGGTCCTGTCCTCGTACCTCTGGCAGATCTTCTTGTAGGAGTTGCCCAGATAGCCTCGAGGCGGAGTGCCCATGTATAGGGAATCCTTACAGCGCTCTGCGTGGTTGAAGTCGCTAACGACCCCTGCCTGGGCCCCCCGCAGCCACGCACAGGTCAGCATGAACAACACTGCCATGGGCAAGGCACTGTTAGTGGTTGTAGGTGTCATCATGACAGGCGTCTGTCCTTCAACTTCTGGGTCCCGTCTGCTCTGTCCCCTTGAAGCACCCTGGCAGCCTCAGTGCTCCTTACCTCATCTGTACTCCAAGCAAACTGCTCTCCCATTGTAAAGTCTTTTCCATATATTCAAAGTGCCGCAAGTGGCGTAGCAGTAACTCAACAGCAGTGAATGTTATCGAACACCAAGAGCATTTTATCTCCGAATTGCAGGCGAAAATAAATTGTGCTCATCCTCTGTCATGAGAAGCGAGACTTTTCCTTTGAGTTGTGCACAAAAAGCCTCAGTAATGAAAGCAAAGAGAAAATGGGAAATGTAGAAGGGAGATTAACTGTCTTATTTACACCACAGCACCAACATAAAGCAGATGTTTCAACGGATGCTTTTCAAGTGTACAGTTTAGTAGCTCTACAGAGTATCCTCATTAAACACCATGTAATACAATGATCTATAGTCTCTATTATCTGTTTTTAAAACCCACTGAAAAGCTGGAGTGTGTAATTCTTACATATACGCCAATACCATGACAGAGTTTTCAGCAAAGTGTAAAAAAAGGATGAGCAATACATATAATATCACAGACATTTAATTAAATCTTTCAGAATAAGAATTCAAAGACAGTTTGATTATGGTTTTCAAAGGTTTTATTGCTGGAACATTTTTATTTCATTTATAGTGAGACAAATATCCACTTATTTCTAAATCAAGCTCAGTCAAAGCACAGTGGCAGGGCTCTGTTCAGCGCCTGGATGTGTGTTATTAGTCATGTCATTTCAATTTAGCTTTTCAAAAGAAGTCGCTCTTTCAAATTACTTTATTAGACGTTATCGATCCATCATACGCGAGACTTTTTTCACAGATGACAGTTTGACTCAAAACAGAAGCAGTAGCACAGCTTAGATAATACAACAAGTCATGGCTGAGTTTCATTCAGTTCATTTCAATTTCAGGGTCCCATTTTCATGTCTGTTGGCACCCTGTGGTTTTCCCTGACGAGACTATGACAAGTGACAATGTGTGCGGTGAGGAAGGCCCACTGAGAGCGGCGGACAACTTAGGCAAAATGGCACATACTGTTAGCAGCTATCCCCCCCAACTCAATCTAGTTAGATGCCGGGGGGTTACAGTCGCCTACAAAGATCTGAAAGTTCTGCTGGACAAAGGGTGTCTTCTTGAGAAACTCCTGCAGCTTCTGCACGGACAGCTCCACCACCTCGTTGCCCTCCTGCTCATTGAGCCCGTAGTGAGCGAAAGAAGGGAACTTGTAGCGCTCGTCGTACGGTGCGTTGTGGTCGTAGTTGACGCAGCAGTAAGCGGACCACAGGTGGGAGGGCACCGCGACGCGGTTGATGTTTTCCCGGCGGATCCTGTTGCCCGAGGTGGTGACGCCTGTCACGATGTAAGCCGTTCCCCGGCAGTAGTTGTTGAGCCGTTTGCGGACGATGTGCTCCTGGTGGTTCCAGATGTTGTCGTTGAAGTCTGGGATCATGGGCACAACATTGGTGAGCGTGTAGGTGGAGGCCTTGTCCTCCAGGTCGTCGTGATGCTCGTCCGGGTTGAGGGTGCCGCGTTCGTACAGGACGGCGTTCATGTAGTCGTCCAGAACCGCTTGGGCGTCATCGAAGTTCATGTGCATGTAAGAATGAGGGAAAGGCTGCATCTCGTCCGTGTCGGACAGTGTGGAGAGCTGTGGAGGATCAGATCAGATGGAAGAGTGACATCACACAACATCTGCATGAACAGAAGCCTCTGCAGAAGAAGCCAAACAACATTTCAGAGAGGGAAGCTTCAAATGTGTTCCAGCAAGTGTGTCTTCTTTTACCTGCGGTTCATACATCCACGGGACATCCACACATTTCTCCCCACTTGTGCGTTTGAAGGTGTAGGCGGAGTAGTAGGGGATGCGGTCCACCGTGCTGTACAGCGTCACGTAGCGTGGCTTCTTGTTGTAAAGCTGACAAATGAAGCGGACAGAGTCGTGCTCCAGCCCCAGCGGTGGCGTTGCCATGTAGAGGAACTCGCTGCACTCTGGAGACAGCTCTGTTTCCACTCGCCCTCTCACCGCTGCTGCTATGACGTTCACGAGCAGGAAAGCCGTCCGTGCCCAAAGTGCCATGGTCGCCAGGGATCTGAGGTTGCTCTGGAAGGAGGCTGAAGCCGTGGATGCTTCTGCGAGCTTCTGTTCCGCTAAATGACTCGGCTCAGAGCTGGAGACTCTGCAGGTTTCACACATTGTCTTTAATCAGGACTATGCAAAACAAGAGGATCCACCCTCAGGTACCGGAGCAGCTGCAGCGGATAACCAGTCGCAGAAACATCTGTGTTTCTCAGTTGGGAGTGTTTCACTTGTCATAAATGTCATGCAGCTTCCAGGAAGCACTAGAACAAGCAGATAGTCTAGGAAAATATTATTATATAATACATCCATTTCAATTTTCTGATGAGAAATTGAATATTTTATGTATGCTTTCAGTAATGAAAGGAAAGCTAAACTGATGCATTTAATGGTTATTAAATGAAATGAACCTGATAAACATATATGTGTGATAAAAATGTCTTTATTGACAGGAGGAAGTTGCACTCACCAGGAAATAGAAAAAAATAAGGCAGATGGTGTCCTGACAGAAATCAGGTAAAACATTTTCAATTTGTCTTTATTAACATGATCAGTAAACCCATTTACAATTTAAGAAAATACAAAGATAACACACATTATACGCAACCTGGACGTGGACAATAAGTTCTTGAATTTGTCTATACTCAGATGTCCCTCATCTCAGCCACTGATCCAGGTCTGGGTCAGAGGAGCAGCAGTTTCATAGTCACTCCATAGTCACTTCTGGAATCTTCTCCTGGAACATCCCAAAGGTGTTCCTTAGCCAGATGAGAGATGTGATCTCTCTATATCTAGACGCATGTTCCACCAAATGTCACAATTTCCCGTCATGTAGAAACATTGACCAGGAGGTCCCTCCTCTTTCTGGAGATGCTTTCCGACAGACAACCCTTGTAGAAAAGAGTCAGGTCATTGTCTGCACCTGTCTGGCTCCTGAGGAATTTCTCCAAAGTCTTCAGAGGAACCTCAGTGACATCGTGGCCACTTTGCTGATTCAAGGCATAGCCCCCGTAGCTGGGGAACATGAACCTCACCTCATACGGGGAGTTCTGGTCAAACCGAGGGCAGCAGTACGCCAGCCAGATGTACTGTGGGATCGTCAGGCGCTCCCTGTTATCTCTCTGGACCGTTGCCCCTGAAAAGGTGACGCCCGTCACCATAAATGATTTGCTGTGGCAGAAGTTGTTGAGGCGACGACGAATGAGGTCCAAGTACAGATTCCAAGAAGTTTCCAGGAAGTTGACATTCAGTGGGACCACGTTGGTCAGGGTGTACGTGGAGGACTTGTCATCCGGCTCCGACTGGTGCAGGTCAGGATTCAGCGTGGCGCGTCTGTAGTCCACGGCGTTGGTGTAGTCCTCCAGCACTGTCTGGCTGGCCTCAATCAGAGGCAAGCTGTCCTCGGTCAGGGGGAGGACTCTCATGTTGCTGCTCTCACCTTCAGCGATCAACTGAGGGGAAAAGAGATGAATGACAAACACATCTGACTGTCAAATTTAACCGCGGACATGGCTGATCTGTCTCTTATCCTGAACGTGAAGTGATCCATGAAGTGAAGCTCTCTGTACCTGCGGCTCATACATCCAGGGCGTAGCCATGGTCGTCCTCCCATCAGACTTCTTAAAGATGTACGCTGAGTAGAGTGGGGTGCGGCGACTGCTGTCGTACAAGGTGGCGTAGCGTAGCTGGTCTGCGTACTTCTGACAGATGAACCTCGGGCTGGTTCCCTTCATCCCCACGGGCGGCGTCTGAAGGTAGAAGAAGTGGCTGCAGCCTTTAAAGTTGTTCGACACAGTGGCGCTCACCAGGGGTGAGGACATCAGCAGGGAGAGGAAGAGGATGGAGGCACAACAGGGACGCAACATCACACGGAACGGGACCAGATGAAAATAAAACGAAACCGGGTAATTTCCTCATCATCTGGGGATTGACGCGTCCTGTCACACACACACACACAACTTTGACCACAGAAATTCCACCAGTTGTTGAGATGTTCTGTAATAATGCGGCATGTGTTGTAGGCAGAATCCAATGAAGCATAATGACTGTTGGACAGAGTCTCTGTATGCAAAGTGGCAGGAACTCTGCGAGGCTTCCATTGGCTGGATAGTTGATTTATCTCTCTCTGTCACGTCTGTGCAGTCTGCTGCTCTGCTCACACGCTGGAACTTGTCTGGTGGAGAAACTGTACAATTTATCTCATTCGATACACACTCGTACATGAACATCTTTGCATGCATCGCTGTGACATGACGGGTTGGTGTTGCCTCACAGCAAGAGGGTCTCAACCAAGGGGCCTGTTTGTGTGGAGTCTGCCTGTTCTCATGAAGACTAGTCAACACTATATAAGAAAGTAGTCAACTTGCCATCTGATGACCACCCCAGAAAAACTAGATTCCTTATTTATATATAACTATATAACTATTTTGTACTTGCACTCTTCCACTGATTGTGATTTCCCCCATGGATGTTTTATTGTCAGTAAGAGGGTTGATGGTTCCCAACATACATTAAGGTAGACGGGAGTCTCTATATTGGCCCGAGGCTTTGGTGACAGACGGCCATAGACTGGTGACCTGTCTAGAGTCCCACAGACTCCCCCAGTACATGATGCGCATAACAACTGGCCTGATTGGATAGTCTAAATCGCCCCAAGGTGTCTGTCTGTATTTCCTGCTCTCGACTATAGATAGATAGAAACTTTATTGATCACTTGAGGATGTTCCCTTCACAAAATTCAGCAATATGAACTTAATAGAATAGAATGTCTTCTTTGTCCCACAACAGGGATATTCGGGGTATGGTATGGGCTCTAGCAAACCCTTTTACACCAATTGGAGAAACAAACCAAGGAAAATGGATTTGTGGTTAAACAACGTGCTTGAGGACGTTTCACCTATCTTGGGGCAGTGTAGTGTAGTGCTGTTACTGAACAGCGCCCCCTCTCGACCCACCCCAGTACGTCCCTCCATTACCCTATTGCACAAGCGCCAGCCACACATTCACCATGCCCTGCCATTCATTTCAGCCCACTTGTAAGCGTATTTCTCGCCAATAAGTCAACTAATCCACGATGCGTCTCGAGCAAGGCGCGGTTACCGCCAAAATCGGCGCCATAACTTTATCGGGAAGTTATTTTACCCTCATATTATTGCTGAATATATGGAAGCTAGACGCTGCTAGCGTTACTAACTGTACTCATACCGTCTCCTAGTGAAGCAGTACTACTACCAAACACACACACACGCACACACACACACGTTAGGCAGGCAGACAGGGGTGTGTTTGCCGTGCTCCGACATTGGCTGCGCGGTCGTCAGGGCCCCCCCCGTCACGTGGTACCGCACGGTCGGCCATGTTTTCCCGAAACACAAACAACAAGAGGAGCAGCGACCAGCAGCCAGCAGACACACACTGATACACACTCAGCTGCGACCGTAGGAGGAGGAGGAGCACACACAGAGAGGGACGGATAACAAACACAATAAAAAAAACACACACATACACACGGCGAGACTTTCCGAGAGCACGATTAGTGTCGAATGAATACGTTTACAGTGTTTAAAAAAAAGAGACCAATGCATGCGGTAGATCGGCTGTAGGCAACCCGCGCCAGCTGTAAACAGTGAAGGTAAGTGAGTCTCTTTCTATTAGCTCCCCGTGCTAACAGGCTAGCACCAGGGTCGAGCCGTTTGTGTGGATGGGGCTCCAACCGGGGCACGGAGTTTCTCGCGTTTTAGACCCCGGGTTGTGCTCATTGTTTAACTAAATCCGGCATTGCTTGTGCTCGCTTTACGATTGTGCGGATCGGAGGTGGTGGTGGTCGGGTCCGTCAGTCCGCACATTGGCGGAGCAGGCCGGGGGAGTCTGGGCTTCACACTCCGCCCCCTCCGCCATCATATCGGGTGTCAGTTGAAGCTACAAACGAAGGCCTTCACGTTCAACCCCAGCTTATTTAGCACGCCAGCTAACCCCTCTCACTAAATAATGTCTCCCAACATCATGTCCTCATGGTAGAATCGTGTTTAAAGGGTGTATTTATCGCCCTTTCCCCTCCACTGATCGATGGCGTTAATTAGCTTCAAGTACGAACAAAGTGCTCGCTAATGGAGCTACACTGACGGTTGCTAATGTCAAGCTATTTTGTCTTTACCCATCGCAATCGATCTAATAATTTTAAGCATCGATCTATATATTGGAGGTACATTGCAGTATATATCGAATGCACTCAACAAATGTATAGGTTTGTAGCGATAAAAAGCTGCAGGTTTGGAATCGATGTCCCGCCACGTTTTTGAAGATTTCTGCAAACCTGCAGGGTTTTTTTCTGCATGCAACGCTGACCTTGGTTCAGGTTTCTCCCCTGCAAAGTTAGTTTAAAAGCCCCGCAAATGTTGTCGGTTTGCGGCTAAAAATAGCCGCAAGTGTGTGGGTGACCGGGGTTGTAATTTGCACGTTTTAGAAATGTCGAAATCATCCTTAAATCTCGTTGCAACGTGTGCGACTTGTAATAATTCCTGATTGCTCGCACTGAGCCCGTCTAATGTTCGCAAAATTCACATTTATGTACTTAAGAGTTGCATAAATACAACTATTTTTGAGTTACACGCAGATACATGCAACACGTTTCCATTAAAAGAAGCTGTATTTTCCTTTTTGCATCAGGAAATTGGTCCTGACTGCCAGTGGGTTCATGCTCCAGTGTGGATCAGATTCACATCTACAACTGAAAACTGTACGTGTGATTTTTGTGTTTACACATGCTGTAGTTTTGCCTACCAGGCTACAGTATGAAAATAGCTGTAAGTGTGTAGATGATTGGGTTGAAGGTCCCACTTAAATTGTATGTTTTAGAAACACAAAAGTCCTCATAAATCTCACAGCAGTCGCATGTCTCAAGTGAATCCTAACATCTGTGTTAAATATTTTCACATCTTTGCGGTCGCAAATCCATCAAACGATTGCAAAGTGCTCGTATCTGAGGTCACAAGTTGTTTGAACACTACTATTTTTAAATAACGGACTCATTGAGTCCAATAGAGGCCATATTTCTAATGTGCACACGCGCCAATGCAGATTAAACTTGACAAACTAGTCTGTCAGACAGTCTTGGATCCGTGAGCTAAACCTAACCCAGAGTTGGATATTTTTACTGAAATGCTTGAAATCTGTGAGTGGTTATTTGCCTGTATCGTGCTTTTGTGTGGTCCATTCGATCCGCCAAGGTTTTATACTGCTAACTACAGTCAAAGGACCCTGAAAACACAGAATTTCCTGTCATTACAGTGTTAACCAATAGCGATGAGCCGAGGGAAATTGCAGAAGTTGAGAGGCTCGCAGTAAACAGCTCCATGCCGCCAGAGCACATTTTGAGAAATAAATCCTAATAACTTTAGTTTACGTTTTGAACGTACTCTTTATTTCACCGTAGCATGTTAGGGAGATGCTCACTAACCACTTGAGCCTTGGTTGAAAGGTTGATGTAAATTCATTGTAGAAGTGTTAAGAAAAAAAGAGTGGAGTTCTTAAATCACCCTTCTTAAGATTGTTGTCTTGCTGTTGTAAATCCTCAATAAAGACTCTTTTCTCCGAGATGTTGCGATAATCTCCCCAGCTTTTATGAGCAGGATCCGTCAGACCTTCAGGTGATATCCTGAGGTATACAGGTCAAGATGTGGATCGACACCCAGGGCTCCCCTTTTTTTCTACTTTTTGCACATTTTCTTTAAAAACTACAATCTTTAGGAGTTTAATAACCACAGTTCCTCTAGTTCAATTCATCTGTACTCCCATATTTTGATTTGGTTGTTGAAATAACTTTCCCCCACCGTGATGTTAGTCTTTGGAATACTTTCACAAGTGCTTGGCAATTTGTGCAAATAGTGTCTCAGTATTATTTGGCTTCTTGACACTGTTGACATCCAACGCTATTGTTAATCACGCAGCGTTTCAGCCGCATTACACATGAGTCATTGACAATTACACACTCGGCGTTTCCTTTGGAGGAACCATTAATCAGTCAGGGGCTTTGAGTTGTTTTCACCAGCTCCTGATCTCCGACGGCGAGCGGAGAAGCCCAACCAGCTCCGGGGGGGATTTCCATATTCAAACGACGTTAAAACGCTCAAACTCTTTAACCTGGCTCTCGTTTACACCCGCAGCTCTCTCTTTGATATTCCGGGACGGCGTCCACTTGTGGGATATTTCATGGACACGCTCTCATTGAAATCTCAGAATTTTGCTCGTTTTCCGGCAGCGCTGTGAATACCCCCGTTGCCTCACAGCGAGAAGGTCCCCGCTTCAGATCCTTGTCATCCTCTCTGTCGGGAGTTTGCATGTTTTGCCTGTGTCTACATGTCCAAAAAGGCACGGTTAAGGTTCCCTCAGGTGTCAGTGTGAATATTTACGTTACACAGTGAAGGAGGACTTGACTTGGTCAACCTCGACCCTCATGTCCCATTTTACCGAGACGAACAGTATGTGGCAACATGTTGCCTTCTCTACACTAGGTGGTGATTTGCGTCTTTTCAGCAGGTTAATATGGACTCCTTCCCAGTTCCTCCCATCCATATGTTTCCAAGTATTCACCTCCTTGACTCGAGATAGCATGAGCCGCACCGTCTGTCCAGATCTGGACGTTGTAGGTTGCTCTGCCATGTCTGTCATGGTTGTAGGTGAGAAGCCTTCCTTCAGTTTCTCAATCTGAAACTGTCTCCCTCGGAAGTGTGAGTTTCAGGATCAAACGCCAGCATACGTTGTCCAGTTTCAGTCAGACTAGGGCGTAGTCAAACGTTGGGTTCCTACTGCATCATCTTTGCTTGATTCACAGTCCGGTACCAGTTAGACCAATGTGTTAACCTGTGCTTCAGTCATCTAGGTATAGTTGGATTAAGGCTATAGTGCCCCCCCCCAAAGTGTCTTATGGTTGTAGTGACTGGGTTCAAAGTGGGTGAAATAATGGATGGATGGATGGATGGCATAGCGGCTGGATGAGAACGCGTGCGGTGATTAAAAACGACACTTTTTTTTGATAGCTTTCTTGTCGACGCGTACGTTCCTCTCCGGCTAATAGGTTTTCCAAGTTGAAATGATTAAAATGCTAATGAAAGAACTGCACGAGACTGCTGACCCCGTCAAATAATTCACAGGGCTGGATTTCATCACAACACGCACACACACTGCACGGCTGCCCTCTTGGCTCTTCTGTCGCTTCTCTTCACTTTTGCAACTTCCGTTTCTCTTTCTCCAGCTCTGATTTGCCAACTTGGTCACTGAGTCAGACTGTGTCCTCGCTCCTCTCTACATAGTGGAACGTCTTTCAGAAGTATTTAGATAGATGGATGGATAGATAGATGGGAGTTGGTGGTTTGTTACAATACAATACAACGAACGCAGTGAATCAAATAAAAATTGACAAATAAAATGAACAATTACTGTGATGGTAATCTGTTTAAATGTTTAGAAATGGCTTTAGGACATTTTAAAGAGCTGATTTTGGTGTTTTCCAGTCTCACAAGTGTCTTATAACAGATTCTCTTTGAGTTTTTGCAGAAAACAAGAAGTTTTACATACAGGAATATAAGACAGGTAGATGGGAACTTAGTTAATCCCTGGGGGAAGTTCAGGTTCCAGGTACGACACTTGTTGGAAGTGAAGGACGGCACACACAGTACACACACCTGTAAGCAAAGGTACTCTAAGACAGTCCAGCAATAACAAACAATATGGCTGCCTTTAAGGGACTGGATAAGCTATAGTGGTGGAACTACACAAAAAGAGAGAGATGTACTTATACATAGGTATCATATGTATGAGTGTGTATGTGTTTGTTATGAGAACTTTATTTTGAAACTTCCCAGAGAGTGAGAAGTGAACGAGTGGGTGATCTCCAGTGATCTCTCTCTCCGTCTCCGTCTCCATCTCCATCTCTATCTCACTCACTCCCTTTCCAACTCTCTCCCTCTGTCTTTCTGTCTTTTTTTTTCTCGCCCTCTCTCTCTCTCCACCTCTCTGTCTCTCTATATCTCTCTGTCTCTCTATATCTCTCTCTATTTCACTCACTCTCTCTCTCTTTGTCTCACTCTCTTACTCTGTCGCTCTCTCCCTCTCTCTCTCCTCTGTCTCTCTCTCCATCTTTACTGCCAAATCGCAGCACTCATTCACGGTCTTGAATCTGCCACAACTCTTTCAACAACAGACGCTCAAAAACAGAAAAACAGATGCAGGTGGCAAACGTCCTGCGCTACAGATGTCGACAGACGTCCCGGGGCCGATCGACACTTTGTGTCTTTGTTCTCAGCGTCTCAGAGACGTAAAACTACGTCCTTAGCGTTAACTGTTTATAAAAACAAAACGTGCATGTTTATTGGTGCTGTTGCCATGACGCCCGCGGCCGTCATCGCCTTTAAAGACGTCTCTGAAATAGACTTCTGTGGATTTCTTTGGGACTAAAATTGGACCAAAAATAGTTCGAGATGTGAGGTCATTTCCTTTTCCTATCGTAACGAAAGCGCCCAGAAATGAAAACCTGTGTAATAACACTTCTTCTCTCTCCTCTGTCTCTCTCTCTTTCTTCTCTTGTTTCCAGTGGTGCAAAGGGAGGAGGACAGGAAATAAAGGAGTCACCTGGAGGGGTCTCCGTCAATCCACATTTCAGTTGGAGTGAGAGAGAAAGAGGCACAGAGGGAGAGAGAGACGAAGGAGGAGGAGTGCGAGTCGCGTCTGCTCTTGGCAGCTGTTCCAGCAGCCTGATTCATTGTTTTGGCTGTTTTTTTTTTTTTTGTTTTGTTTGTTTTGCTTTTTTTGTTTCCCGAGCGTTACCTATTTTTTGATGAATCAGTCGATATATTTTTAACTTTAATGTGAGATATAACTGCTGTAAGAAGACATAAAACCCCAGAAGAAAACATTAATACTAGCCAGAGCGTTTCGTTTCGTTCCATCGTTGATTTCCGAGGATTGTTGCTTTTGTTTCTTTTTTTCCTTAAGTTTAACAAACGTTTTTTTGTTTTTGTTTTTTCCGGCTGTGAGTAGCAGGAGCTTCTGTTCTCCACAAACTTCTTCTTATCATCATCAGACCCTGCCCCCAGTCTTTTCTCCCCATCCTTACCTAGTTAGGACCTGATAACCTGGTATTCCTCAAGCACCTGAAACTGGCAGCTATTCTCTTTGTGTCTGTGTGTTTGGGGAGCTCTGTGACCACAGCTTAAGCACCACTCAGCCTTCTAGTCACCTAAGCCTAACTAAAAAACAAAAATATATATATAACTAAAATAAAGCAAGCCAGCTCGAGCCTGGTCCAGCCCAGTCCAGCCTGCTCCGATTATCTGGACAGGGTAAGACGACCAGTGTGGATCTTCACACCATCTCTGACACCTTTCCACCAGTCTTGTTGTTTCAGATCCACAGCTAAAGGTGTGTTTTCCTCTCCCTCAGATACTCAGTTCTGTGTGGACGTGAGGAATATGACTGCTGAGACTCTCAACTTCGGCCCAGAATGGTAACGCGACTCATTTCTTTACCTCAAATCAGGAAGATTTAGAAAAAGCAACTGAATTTGGTGGTGTTGAAAAGGTCTGAAGTGACTTAAAAGGTTTTTTTTAGGGTGGTGGTGGTAGGATTGTGTGGTAGTAATCTGGCTCTTAAAACGGTCGATTGTTGCGCTCCAAGTAGTGGCTTTGAAGACAGTCGGGTAAGATGGAGGTGATGGACATCTGGACCTCGTCTTTCATTACATCCGACAGTCGATGACTAATCCCAGTCGATGACACTTCCCTGGAAAGCGCTCTGGTGATGAGTTAATTGTTATTTCCCGACGTGTCGGGTCTGGATCTGTCTTGTGCTTTAAATATAACATCTGTACGTCGTGGACATGTGGAGCTACTCAGACGTCTTATCAGACACGTAATATGTGGTCTGGCTCGATTCTGACACGTTAAACAGTTTAATTCTCTTAATCCTTTATTTGGAATCACGTCGGCAGTCATCGTAATTATTTATAGCTTGTATTTACACACAGATCCATTTTTCTCCCTCTTTTTAAAAAAATACGACATAACGTGGGCTGTTTCCCACTGTAATAAACGAAAAGGATACTTTTACTGAGGCATACGTACGCTCGACTCCCTCCAAATGTCTCCAGACAAGAGTCACGTGACTCTTTCCATCACAGACGTTTGATAATCACTGAAAACGACCCTTTGAAACTTCCCCATGTTGGGGGCGAGAAAAGAGAGAAATATTCTTGATTTGAGATTGAAAGCGTCGGCCTTTAGCTGGAGCAGGAGTTGGACTGAGACGTGATGTTTGCTCTGAGCCGACCCCTGTATGCATGCATGCATGGCCCACTCCGTCGCAGCCTTTACATAAGGCTGAGTCATGAGGCTGCAGCTCCAGACGCTGCTGGTCCACCACTGGTGTCCTGGCTGCTGGTCCCCAGCAGAACCAGTCTGTCCGCACCATTAAGACCAGCTCGGATGCTTGATCTGGCCTCTCTGTGAGTCCAGGTCCCCCCGGGTACCGTCACGTTTTCGCTCGCAGGATATTCCTGTCGATCCAGCTGCTCCTTTTTTCCTCGAGTCCGTTTTTATTTCCTCCTTTTTTCTTTCTCTCTTCCTTTATAAAGTCGTCCGTCCAGCAGCCAGCCCATGTGCTCATCGCATTCCTCCGTCTGGCCGCCCTGTTTACAAGTCCTTCTCTCCTGCCCGTCGGTGTCAATAAATAATTTTTTCGTCCGTTTTTTCTTCTGTCTTTGGCTGGCAGGCGAGCCGGCGAGTGTGCTTGTTTAGTCACAGTGAAAACATTCCTCCTCTCTGCTGGGACTCACGTGAGCGGCTCGCTGGGAGGTTTCAGGCTGGAGACGCCAGTCGTGTTTTCGGCCGAGCTCGTTCGGCTTGGAGGAAGTGTTGGTGGAGATGTGTCAAACAAATCTGGACGTCGGGCCCTCACAAAATCTCCCCCTGGTGGCCAGAGCTGCTACCTCTGCTCTCCTACGTTGGAATAACGTAGGAGAGCAGAAGTTTTCCAACTTTAAAATGTCTCTAAATTATATTTGTGGAGCTGTAGGGGAGGCGAAGCTTTCCATGGCCGCCATTGTTGAAACTGAAACTCAGACTGAGGCTGAAAAACTACCTCATTGAATCTTTCCACTAAATGTGACTTTGTAAAGGTGAAAGAAACTCACTGGAGTTAGAGAAAGTTCATCATGGATGTCTACTGCATGTGGGTTTTATTTGAGGTGATGTGACCAGCCCCTCCCCCAAAAACCAATCCCTTCCAGTGCCATATAAATGCAGAAGAAGCATTGACATGTGTGGAAAGTCGACTTTGTGAGATGTACTTCCAGTGTATGAGGTAGTTGGACATTGTAGCTGTTCTCAGCAGTACTTTGGTTGGAGAAATCTCCTGTTTTGTCTGGTTGAGGTGAATAAAAGTGCGTGGAAGTAATCCTCAGAACAGGCAGCTTTCCTCTTGTTACGCCCCCCCCCCCCCCCCCCCCCCCCCCCCCCTCCCTCATGCCACACGGTGCCAGCCCGGCCCATTCTGCTACCTCTGGTGCCCAGCTCCCACCTCTACACCTCATCTGGTTCTGATGTTGGCCTGCGAGTCAATGACACACTTTGTGGGGCGCTGCTGAATGGAGCCATTGTTGGGCGGCCGGGCCTTGGAAGCGGGCCTGTTACTAATAGCTTTTTAAAATGAAATCTTGGGAGATTGGAAAGCTAATATATCATCTGTTTAGGGCCAAGTGTATTCAGGGGGACCTGCGTAGGAGGATGCTTGATTTGTTACAGAACATTTACCGAATTCCTTTCTCTCCCCGGCCGCAAGATGGATGCTATTAGATATTTTTCCTCCACTTCGCATTAAATGGAATTCTATCACAGTTGCACAATAGCTCTCTCTCTCTTTTTTCTTTTCTTTTCTTTTTTTTTTCCTTTTTGGCGGCCGGTGCCAGCGGCGGAATCGAGTTATTTACGAGCAGATTCTTGTAAATGTGACGCTGGAGATGAATAAAAGTTTCAGCTCTCACTCTGTCTGTGTGTGTGTGTGTGTGTGTGTCTCACCCAGGCTCCGTGCACTGTCCAGTGGGGGGAGTGTGACGTCCCCCCCTCCTTCCCCCGCCATGCCAAAGTACAAGCTGGCCGAGTACCGCTACGGCCGAGAGGAGATGTTAGCACTTTATATCAAAGACAACAAGGTGAGTGGAGGCCCTCGGAGGCCAGCCCAGAGACGTCTGAGATTGATGATGTCATCAGCATGTTCACGTGACACGTGTGTAGCGACCCAAAATGCTAATGTTGTGTGCTAACTTAATGATTCAGTCCCATTTAAAATGTGATAAAGGCCATAACGTAATAACTTTATTTTATATTTAATTTAAAAGTTGCCTTACATACTATTAAAAACCCTTTGAACATGTAATAGCTCGGGCCGATGGTGTAATGCATTGATACGATGCAGCTCTTAGAAATAAAACATTTTTTTTTTTACAGCCACAGCAGTAAAAGGTTGCAGTAGTAAACCAAAATGTAATAACAGGCAATTGAGTTAGAGTTTATGACATTACTGACTCAAACACTGTATGATGTTATTAGCCATTATTAAGGTCTGGGCTGCTAGGCACGGTTTAGGTTGGTGATGGAGGGTACAGTAGGGATAACGTCCTGCTTCCTGATAACGTCCTGCTTCCTGATAACTTCCTGCTTCCTGATAACTTCCTGCTTCCTGGAAGTGATGCAGACATCTGCTAGTGAGCATCACAGCTTTGCCTCTGGCTGATCAAATAATTGAATACATTTTGAATCAAAGGATCTTTAGTGTCACTTTCCTGTGCATACGCGCACATACAGAAGAATGGAAATGCTGTTTCTCTCTCTCCTCTACACTCTGTATAAATAGAACTAGATGAGGTCAACCTATATTCCAAAGTGGGAAATGGAGATGAGCGTTAGTGTTTAAGGGTTAGAAAGCTCCTTTCAGACTGATTCTATACATATATATCTATATCTACAGCAGGTACTTTCCTACCCTGCAGGGTGAACCCCTGTTTGTAGGTCAGTGGTTCTCAGGTCGGGGTAATAGATCCGGATTGTTCTGCTTGCTCTAGGTCCCAGAGGACATGCAGGATAAGGAGTTTGCTGCTATTCTGCAAGATGAGCCCATGCAGCCGCTGGCACTGGTGCCTCTCACTGAGGAGGAGCAGGTACCCCGCACACACACACACACGCTCTCTGATATCTACAGATGTGGAACTGCTTTAGATGGTCACGTGATACAACGTAGGTTTCTGTAGCGAGGCGGTTTTCTGCTGCTTGACAAATGTGGACGTGAGCCCAACATTCCTCACATTCCTCCATTATGCTCTTTCCATTCTCTCTCTCTCGCCCTCTCTCTCTCTCGCCCTCTCTCTCTTTCTGCAGAGGAACTTCTCCATGTCTGTGAACAGTGTGGCAGTGCTGAGGCTCATGGGGAAGGGGGTGAGCGCGGCCGCCCCGACCGGAGTGGTGCGAGGACGAGGAGCCACGAGAGGAGGAGGTCGAGGTGAGAGAAGAGGAGCAGCCTCCCACAGATGTGTGGATGTGGATCTATGAGCGCTCCCATAACACTTTAGAGCTAAAGATGGGACCTGAGATGAGATCCAAGGTTTTTTTTATTGGGATGTTTAGGTTTTGCACACGTCTTAGGGTCAACAAACAGACATCAAGAATGTTGAAAAGCAGCAGATAGAATAGAAAAGAGAAGGCTCCAGCCCTGGAGTGCATGTGGACAGACCCGCAGCCACTTGTGCTACAGGGGAACACGCGTCCAACAGAAACACACACGCCGTCCAGCAGGCTGTGGCTGGGGAGCCGGGCTGGCTGCGGGCCAGCCCGAGCCGAGCCAGCAGCTCCTCTGTTTGGTTCCTTCTTCTTCTCTTCTTTTTCTCTTCTTGTTCTTCTTCTTCTTCCACCTCAATCTTGATGCTGCACACTTCCTCTCAGCCTGTCCAAACAGCGCGGCTTTTGTCCCTGACCACACCTGCCTTTAAAAACCGCTGGGCTGTGTGAACTCACCTTACATACACACACACTCTCATACACACACATTCATACACACACACACACACTCATACACACACCACATGTTAATGGCCAGTGTAAACACTGGTGTCCGGTTCAGAGCAGGCCGAGGAAACGGGCAGGTGTGTGTGTGTGTGTGTGTGTGTGTGGTGTGTGTGGTGTGTGTGTGTGTGTGTGTGTGTGTGTGTGTGTGTGTGTGTGTGTGTGTGTGTGTGTGTGTGTGTGTGTGTGTGTGTGTGTGTGTGTGTGTGTGTGTGTGTGTGTGTGTGTGTGTGTGTGTGTGTGTGTGTGTGTGTGTGTTTTAAAGAGTGAGGTGAACTGGGTCAAACCTGGAAATAACGGAACATGTCACTTCCTGTTCTCAGTTGGTGGCGCTACAGCTACACTTTGAATATTGATATGAATTAATGTAAATTATTTATATTTTGGGTGTGAGCAGCTATGGACCATTTAACAAATCTGTGATGTTTGAGCTGGCTGAGTTACAGGAAGTTGAATGCAACTTCCTGTTTCGTGGCGAGTCATCATACTTCGAGGGGCCCAAACGGGCACCACCTTCAACTCAGAAGATTCACAGTCTCAAACTCTGTTTGTTTCTTAAGAATAATAATAGTAGTAGTAAGGTCTGAGGTCAGGCACATAAAGCCACCAGGAGGTTGTAAACATTTACAACCCCCTGGAAACTTCATCATCTGGTCAGAATAACAGACTTCCTGTTGGGTTTGGGACTTGTTTTATTAGTTCACCTTTGGATGTTACATACTGTACGTGAGCAAAGTTTCATATCTTCTGCTGCATGTCTCCAAAAAGCTACCTCAACAGAAAGAATGGGAAGAAAAATGACAATACACAAAATGGGCCTTGTTGCTTGGGCCCTAATTATAGAAATGGATGTGTAAAATCTAAACTTCTGTGTGTGTGTGTGTGTCTGTGTGTCCCCCCCCCCTCTCCAGGCCGAGGCCGTGGTGAAGGTGGATTCTACCAAAGAAGTATTGAGGAGGTGGAGGTCGGTTTTGGCCGCAGCGTCCGTGAGATCCACCGCAGCCAGAGCTGGGACGACCGGTGAGTCCTGTTCTTTCTCTCCACGTAGATCTGTGTCTGATAGAACTGTCAGGTAGATCTGTCTCAGGTATTTCTGTCTCTCAGGTAGGTCTGTGCCAGGTAGATCTGTCTCAGGTAGAGCTCTGTCAAATAGAACTGTCAGGTAGATCTGTCTCAGGTAGAGCTGTCAAGTAGATCTGTGTCTGTTAGATCTGTGATGCTGTGGAGAGCCTCCCCCTGCTGCAGATCTAGTCACAGCAAGGGGCCTGCTTACGTTTCAGGGTTATCTGGTGGAAACTTCTGTTGCATTTTTTTGTCTTTTGTTGATTTAATCTGGAGATTTACAGGAAGTACTGATATAATTCAGATTTTAACATGCTCAGATGGGATTAGAAACTCTGAAACCTGTTCTATTGGGGTGAGAGGCCAGTAGGTCTCTAAAACATTTAGCTAATGATCCTCTGCCTCTTGTTTTCCCCTCCTCCTCCTCCCTCTCCTCCTGCGCCTCCTCTCCCCCTCCCCCTCCCCCTCTCAGGGGGGAGCGTCGCTTCGAGAAGCCTCTGCGTCGGGAGGTGGGGCGTCCGGGCTTCGAGGAGTCGGCCGGTCCCGGGGGTCCGGGCAGGAAGGAGTACACAAGGGCTGACAGCGATAACTGGCGCACCCTCCGGGAGGAGCAGGACGAGGACGAGGCGGAGGCGGGCAGCAACTGGAGACTCACTGGACCCCGCAGGGATGGTACTGTACAGACACGCGCTCTTATCCATCCCATCTAGACTCAGCCTGGCCTTTTATCGTTATTGGGTTTACACTGTTTAGATTCTATGCAGGTGGAGCAGTACTTGGCAATAGATTTAGGTGATATAAAAGAGGTAAATACTGAAGATTTGTTTTTGTTTTTTCCAAAAATGGAAGTAGAGGATTCAGCGTTTTTTGTTGTTTTTCTGCATCGGAACGAACAGATTCACCTGCCACGCTCGTTTGCAGCAGTCATAACAACTTTCTGTTTGGCTGATGGACGAAGATCTAATTATAGTCATTCCTTTAACTCCCAAGCAGGTTATGTGTGTGAGTGAGTGATTCACATGTCTGGAAACCACATTAGAGTAGAAATCCTTTGTTCCCGAGCCAGCGTCTTATACCTCTGAGCACACGTGAAAACATGTGATCTGTGAAGTGGCCTCTCTGAGGCGGTGGTGGGGGGGGGTGTAATCTGGAGCGCTTTGTGGCTTTAAAGGAAAATAACAAAACAAAAGTCAGGTTGGATGTGGTTAGGGAGTGTTATTATAGACATAGTAGTAACGTAGTGTCTGCAGTAACATTTAGAGGTTAAAATGGTGCGAGGAGCAGCAGCTGTGACTGTAGTGGGGGATATAGCGACACCTAGTGGTTGGAGTGACATTTTTAAAGCGATCATCTGGTCGAGATGGAACCGCTTTAACCACAGGAGACCTGGGCATTTTACATGCTTTTAGCGCTATGTGTACATATGGTTATAACATTTGTCCAGATAGTAGTTTTCCTACCCAGTAGCTCCATTTTAACCTTAACCACAAAGAAGTATACAAAAACTGATGACCAGTGTGGACTTGTATGTAGTGACCAAAACATGGCAATTAAGGGTTTAAAATCTTTAAAAATGTATAGCTGATGTCTGTAGTTTGCTCAGATGTAAAACAAGCTCAAGAAAAGCAGAATGAACTATGAATCTGATTCATCTCCTGAGCGTTAGTTCTCGTCCGCTTCCTGGGTCTATAAATGAAGACGGCTGACCTTTATCCAACGGTACAAGCCACTGTGACCTCAGAACTGGTTAATCACAAACTCCTGAGACGTGATGTCCTGTTAGTTTGGGATGGGGAGATGCCGTTGCCATAGCAACCATCTGTCTCCTCACCGCTCCTCTCCCGCCCTCCCTCCCCCCTCCAGATGGTGGTCCTCGCTCAGCAGGCTGGCGGGACCACGCCGGTCCAGGCGAGGTCCGCCGCAGGAAGTTCGACTTTGACTTCCGGGACTCGGAGGGCCACGGCGGCGGGCGGCGGCGCGCCGGCAGCGACGGCCTGGAGGACGAGCGCGACGGGCTGCCCGAGTGGTGCACGGACGAGGAGGACGGCGAGATGGGCACCTTCGACTCCTCTGGAGCCTTTATGCCCATAAAGGTGTGTGAGAACACGACCCCTCCCACGAAAAAGTTTTAGGGAGGTTTTGAGAAGGTGGTCTCAACTTGTTGTGGTTGTCCTCCATCAGAAAAGTGGCAAGGAGACAATCCTGGAGGAGGAGTTGGAGTTCAAGGGGATCGAGGAGGAGGAAGAGGAGGAGAGCCTGGCCGAAACGGAGTGGAACAGCACTGAAGGAGACAAAGACAAGGGTGAGCGAAACCTTCTTCATCTCAGTTTCCAATGTAAAGTGCTCCGATCACGTCTCTTGTCTCCACTCTACCTTCCCGTACCTACCTTCCTGTTTTTGACACCTTGATAGTAGGGCACTGTTAAATGGAGTGCAAAACCATTACTCTTATTACTGACATGTTTGTTCTTCATATTCCTTTTATGGAGGAATTTTGACTGCAAACTGTATTACCTCTACATGAGTGAAATAGGAAATAACGGAGTTGCCGTTTGTGGAAAAATTTGACTGGTACATCCTCTCAACGTGTTTTTAATTTTCTGCCTTTGAGCAGAAAGCACTAACATGACTCTCTCTCTCTCTCCCCCCCCTCAGAGAGTAAAGAAGCTGGCTCTGCTGTAGGAGATGTGGAGACGAAGCCAGCTTCCCGCTCCTCCTCTCCTCTGGCCCACGGAGCGCCGGCGTTCCCGGAGCCGCGGCCCAGCACCGCCGGGCCGGGCCCGGGGCCGGACATCCCTCAGCTGAACAACAGCCACCCGGTGAAGGCCAGCAGCTCGGCCAGCGAAGGTAGGGCTCGGCCTGTTACCTGTTAGAGAGAGAGAGAGAGAGAGAAGGTCTCTCTGGAGAGTTCAATCTGGGTCGACCTAACTTTAGGAACTCGCTCATTAAGTCACGGGTCTGGGCTGAGAAATCCTATATGTTGTCCTAAACTTAGCAGGGTTACATAATGAGGCATAAAAAATGTGTATATATATATATATATATCATACACTATGTTGACATGACACTTGAAATGAATAAAATGATGGCTTTAATCTCTTTAATTAGTATATAAGATATATTTATGTATATATACATGTATATATATCTCGCAACTATCGTTTGTAGATCTGTTGCTGGATATAGTTCAAACAAATCTGGGTATTGGACCATCACAAAATCGCCCCCTAGTGGTCATAGCCGTTCTGTTACATTGCCTTGAAGCTTTTTGCACTTTAGAATGTCTCTAAATCATATTTGTGGAGCTGAAAACATGAAACAGCAGCTGTAGGGGAGGCAAAGCATTCCACCCCAGTAACCAGTGGCAGCCATTATAAAAAATGGCCGCCACAGTCATTAGGATGAAAATTTGCAACGGTCCCGTATCCTGATTCATTCAACATATATCCAGCAATGGCTGTACCAAATTTGGTACTATTGTCGTGTGTGTGTGTTTATATAAACACACTGATAGTTAAGAGTTAACTTATTCAGCGTTACTGTCCAAATGTCTAAATTGAAGTGTTGAGTCTTGGCACTCAGAACTTCCAACCAAAGTTCTCCTTGCCTGTGTGTGTGTGTGTGTGTGTGGGGGGGGGGGGGGGGGGGGGGAATTCAGCCACGTTGATATTTTAGTTTGATACACAATACGTTGGGTCCCCGTCATTTAATATCTTGTTTACCGAGCTGGCTGTTCCTGTCGTATCAGACACAGGGCCTGTAGGTGGCCCCTCCCTCCTACACACACACATACACACACACTCACACACTCACACACACACACACACACACACACACACACACACACACACACACACACACACACACACACACACACACACACACTCACATCATCGTCCCATTAATAGCACAGCCAGAAATAGCTGCCATTGTCTCAGTCTCTGTTTCTGTGTCAGATGTGTCTCCGGCAGGGGGCTCCAAGCCTCAGCCCAGCCCCGGCTCCTCCATCTCCTCCAGCCTGCCCCCCCCCACCCACTTCCTCCACAGCCTCCGCCGCTCCTCCCCTCCCCCCGCCTGGAGGAGACCCCGAGGATGACGAGGGCATGAAGCACCTGCAGCAGGTACGACCCAAAACCAGAAACAGAAGTGACCTCTCAAATAAGAAATATAGAATTGCATACATAGAATCACGTTTACATCTGTGTGTGTGCAGGAGGCGGAGAAGATGGTGGCCTCGCTGCAGGACACGTCCCTGGAGGAGGAGTGCTTCACCCAGGCTCTGCAGCAGCAGGAGAGCAGGAACACGGCGGCCGCTCTGCCGCTATCGCACGAGGCCGCCATGAAGTGGTTTTACAAGGACCCGCAGGGCGAGATCCAGGGTACACCCCCCACCTCACCCCCAGACCCCCCCACCTCACCCCCAGACCCCCCCAGCTCCCAACACTGAGCTGCTTCTGCTTCCCCCTGTCACATCCCCACACAGCAGAGAGTCAGTTCAGAGTCTGGAGGCTTCTGAAGGGGACTTGGAGTTACATGCAGCTTTTCCTGAAACGTCACATGCGTAACCTGCAGCTAAACAAAAATCTGAACTTGTGGTTGTGCTCAGTCAAAAACTTCATTAACAGTTATGAATTTAATATTTGGAGATGGATAAATCCTCCGTTCAACCCGTTCATGGTCCCCTTTTAGCTTTTCCCATAGGATGCCAGTTAAGCATGAAAGGGCACCAGATCTCCAGGAACATAACACAGCATGTCCATCTAGGGCATTTCTGGTTAAACCAGTGATCATTATCTTCTGTTTGCTACATCAGAGGACAAGAATCAGTACTTCAAGCATTCTAGGTTGACTTTAAGCTGGGTTCGGGTTGCGTAGCGTTCAGGGGCCGTTGGAAATCTGAGAATCTGAAGATTCCAACAGTTTTCACCTTGGTAACCGCTGAATTTTAACCCGCCCCCCCCCCCAGGCCCGTTCACTACGGTGGAGATGTGCGAGTGGTTCCAGGCCGGGTACTTCACCATGACCCTGCTGGTGAAGCGGGGCTGTGACGAGGGCTTCCAGCCCCTGGGCGACGTCATCAAGATGTGGGGGCGCGTGCCCTTCGCCCCGGGGCCCTCCCCCCCGCCCCTGCTGGTGAGACCGCCACCACCGACGCAGCGCCCGCAGCCCACCCGGGGGCCCGCCGGGACTGTGAGTCAGAGTTCAGCCAACGTAGAGGATGGGGAAGGGAGGATGCAGAGGAGAGGGAAAATTGATAGACAGATCACGGTAAAAGACAAACAAGTTCATTCCCAATTTGTTCCCAACTTGAATGTGAATTTGTATTTTATTTATTTTTTTCTTGCACCTCATGTCATTCTCCCCCTCCTAGTAAGTGGGACAGGGATACGTTTGTTTGTTTGTTTGTTTTTTTTTTTTTTTAATCCATACTCAGAAATAAAAACACATTTGTAGCAGTTAAAGTCACACATAAGGCAATGATGTAACACACACACACAGGCAAACATGATGTGAGTTCCTAGTGGCAGCTCTTACCACACAGTGCAGATGTGACTGTTTTGTGTGTGTGTGTGTGTGTGTGTGTATATATATATATATATATATGTGTGTGTGTGTGTGTGCTTGTTAACTAACCGGGGGTCCACTCCGCATCCGCAGGGAAACCTGGACCAGGAGCGCCTGAAGAAGCAACAGGAGCTGCAGGCAGCAGCAGCTCTCTATCAGCAGCTCCAACAGCAGCAGCTCTTCCAGCTCATTAACAGGTACCTGTGTGTGTGTGTGTGTGTGTGTGTGTGTGTTATTCCAGGGATGCCCCCGATCTGATGTATTTTCTAAGGGTCAGAATCGGGTGTAGAAACTGTCGTAATTGTCTGTTTCTAATTTCCTGCAGTACCTGAACGCACCTCACGTAGGTGCAGATCACATGACCCGATCGCTAATGAACACGTTGAATAAACCCAACGTTCTGGACGTCTTTCATTCGTTTCATGCAACTCGTTTTGAAACGTTTCTCGTATCTAGTGAAGAAACGAGCGTTCTGTCTCGTTGTTCTGCAGGTGCAGTGAGCAGGGTATGATGCCTTCGATGAACAGGTCGATGTCAGTGCCAGATACAGGGTCCATGTGGGACATGCATACCTCAGCTTCACAGTCGTCAGGTGGGTGCCATGTTAAAATGTTTCAGCACGTTTTGTTTTCTTTGTCCCTGAAAACAAAAGCCAACCTGAAGTGCCTGATTCCTCCTGCAGGCGGTGAAGCCAGTCTTTGGGACATAATGAATCCTTCTACTCAGGGTCCAACTCTCGAACAGCTTCAAAAGGTCAGTTTGTTTCTTAGGCCTTCAGCCCGTTTCATCCTAGCGGGTGATTTTGGATACATGTGTATCAGTATTATGTCTGGACTGGCTGACTCCTCCTCCTCCTCCTCTTCCTCAGCTCCAGCAGGAGAGGCGAGACGCTGAACTCAGGGCGAAGCGTGAAGAGGAGGAGCAGCGCAAGAGGAGGGAGGAGAAGAGGAGGCAGCAGGAGGAACAGAAGAGGAGAGAGGAGGAGGAGATCTTCAGGCGCAAGCAGGTACTGAGAAGGTTTCAGTGTTTCATAGCTTCTAGAACATGATCACAGAATTAGAATTACATTGCTCACATGCTCTCCTCTCCTCCCCTCCTCCTCTCTCCTCCCCTCCTCCTCCAGTGCCGTCAGCAGCAGGAGCTGATCATGAAGCTGCTGCAGCAGGCCCCCCAGCAGCAGGGCCCCGGGGCCAGCAGCTCAGGCTGGAGCGGGGCCCCCTCCCCCGGGCTGCCCAAGGCAGCCAAGCCCCAGGCCCTGGCTCTGCTGGAGATGCAGCAGGAGGCCGAGAGGCTGCTGAAGCAGCAGCAGCAGCAGAGGGCGCAGCAGCAGAGGGACCGCGTGAGTCTCACACACACACACACACACACACACACACACACACACACACACACACACACACTTCTAGTTTTACTGTTAACTATCTACTGTTTACTATTTACTGTTTACTGCTCTGAATCCTTCAGGCAGAAGAAACTTGGTTCTGTTCAAAGACATAGTCCGTCTCTTATTCTTATTTCCTTTTATGTTTTTTGTCCTACACAACTGTTTAGGACAAATCCTTGACATGCTTTTGGGCCTGTTACAGCAGGAAGTTAATTGTGTGTGTCTCTCTCTCTCTCTCTCTCTGTCTCTCTCTCTCTCCGTCCTCGCAGCACTCGGGCATGTCCATGGGCGGCTCGTCCATGGGGGGCCAGTGGGGGGACAGCGTGGGGATGTGGGCAGGCCCCGGGGCCATGGAGGGTAAAGGAGGAGGCAGCGGGGGCTCCTCAGGAGGGATGGGCATGTGGGACGAGGCGGTGAAGAACCAGAGCGGCCTGAGAGGAAACACCAACAACAACATGGGGCTGAAGAGCAGCCGCAGCAGCCCCTCGCTCAAGTACTCAACCTTCCTCAACCTTTTTTTATTTAAAATTACATTACAAGCTAGCTCAGAATGGACACGTGTTTGAGAAGAAGAGACCGAACGAAAGTTAAAGTTGATGTCTGACATGGTGAGGGAAGCTCTGGGTCCTAACCCGCTTGCGTCTCCTCCTCTTCCTCCTCAGCGACCCGTACATGATGCGGCGTAAGCGCACGGACGAGGAGGAGAAGCTGCTGAAGCTGCTGCAGGGCATGAAGCCTCAGGACGGCTTCACCACCTGGTGTGAGCAGATGCTGCACGCCCTCAACACCTCGGCCAACAACTCCTCCTCCTCCCTGGACGGTAGGCACATGGTCCGGCTCTGCTCCAGCGCCTCCACATCTCAAAGCTCAGCTAACTGGTTTAATACCAGATCGACTGGAGAGTTTACATAAAAAACTATTTGAACAAGTCGATATTCTTCAAAAGACACGAGGACTTTGTGGTTTCTTTAGTCCTTGATGAGAGAGATTTAACCCTTGAAGTGCCACATATATGCCATGTTTTCAGATGGAGAAAAGCAACCTAGAGGTGGAATTACTCTGTTTTACCAGCCAGCCTGGTCTAGAACAGAGTCGCTCTAACACTGAGGTCTCTCCCTGTCCCGTGCTCAGTTGCCACCATCGTGGCCTACCTGAAGGAGGTGGAGTCTCCCTATGCAGTGCTGGACTTCATCCGGTCCTACCTGGGGGACACCGTGGAAGCCAAAGAGTTCGCCAAACAGTTTCTGGAGCGACGTGCCAAACAGAAAGCCAACCAACAGAGGCAGCAGCAGCAGCAGCAGGTCGGCCTCACGCCCCAGCACTCCTCCTCCTCCTCCTCCTCCTCCTCCTCCTCTTCCTCTTACTGTCTCTTTGGTTTTCACTCATGTTGATTATTTCATTAGTAGATCAGTTGATGCCTCGTTGCAGTGCTAGTTGACACACTGTGTTGTCGCTTGATCAGAGGAGACAATAACAACAATAGTAATAATAATAGTCACAGAATAAAACCCGAAAAGCTGAAGTGTTTTGTCTTCTTCTAAACTGACTGTTTCTGTTACGTGGCAGTTGTCAAAGGACATGGCTGGACTGAACATGAACTTCCCTCTGCAGGTAAAACTCATAAAGTTCAACTTGTTTTTATTCTTCTGGTTTGTAAACGTTCCAGAAGTCTGATCTTCTCTTCTCTGACCAGGACTCGATGCGAGGTATGAACCCGAGCACCCTGCAGTCCATGTTCCAGTCCAACCACATGGGCAAGGCTGCTCTCTACGACAACCAGGGGGGGAAGATGAAAAAGAAACAGCCCATGATGCTGCACTCTGACCCCAGCATCTTAGGTAGGTCTGCCCCTCCACCTCCTCACATCTGCTCCACATCTCCTGCTGGAGGCTCCCACATCTCCACTCTAACTATATGTAAATAAACTAGCTCCAGGGTCGAGCCCTTTTTGTTTGTGCAACAACAGTTATCACTTTTTAATCAATTAACAAAGGCCAAGATGACACTAGAAGCCAGAAAATATTCAAGACATTTTTGTGACTTTTGTGGAACAGGTGTTGACAATTTTCACAGTTCTGGTGTCATTTTAAAACCTGAACAACGAAACGATTAGTCGAAGAAAAAAATGATCACAATAACAAAAAGTTCAACCTCTCACATCGGACAGTGTGACTCCAACAGGTCCTGTCACTCTCTGATCTCACTCCCTCTCTCTCCCTCCCCCCTCGCCCCTCCCCCCTCCTCCCTCCTCCCTGCAGGGTACTCATTCCACAATGCGGACTGTCTGAGCCTGAATGAGATGGAGATGGTGGAGGATTACTGATGTGACGCAGCGCAGCAGCAATAGCTACCTGAGGCCTTCTGTCTTTTAATCAGACAAACCTGATGACGAATGTGCACTGCTGGGGGACACCGGGGGTGGGGGTGAGGGCGGGTGAGGGGAGGGTGGGGAGGGGAGGAAGGGAAGGTGGCACCTTCCCAGTACTTTCCTTCCCTCCTAGCGAAATGGTGGGGGATAGAAATGAATAAAAAAGAAAAAAGGGCTCCCTGCTCACACCAGTTGATCACTTGAGCAGGGGAGACGGGGGAGAGGAGGGGTGAGGAGGGGTGAGGTTTAAAGGAAGGTGGGTATCCTCTGGCACTCAAAAGATTAAGCACCTTATACTGAACTAATGCACTTTATTGAGATGGGATTTGAATAGTTTTTTTGTTTATTTTTTGTGTGTGTGTTGGGAATCAGTGCACACACACAATGTCTGTGTGTGTGTGTGTGCACCGGAACTGGAAAGGGGAGGGGGGGGGGTGAGATGGGGGAGGGGTGGGGGGGGAGGGGCTGTTGGTTTTCAAAGTCAGGGGGACCTTTAGTTGAAACCTTATCAGAGAGCAAATCCTTTCTCGAAAGACAAACACTGTTGATATTTCTCTTGTTTAGCATTTTTTTTTACGTTTATATAAAAAGTTAAAGCTATTGAAAAATGGATTATAAAAAAACTTGAAGATTTGCACTTGCCTAAAAAAGAAACGACGAAAAAAACGACAAAAAAAATCAAATGGGGTTAGTTCTAGAAGTGAATATTTTTGTGAATGTGTATGAGCGACTGTGAGCGCGACTGACGTGATGTGTGATGGTTGTATCAGTAATATACCAGTCTGCACAATGTTGTTTTTTTTTTTTATTTCTTTCCTTCGTTGCTTACCAAGATGTATAAAACATAAGAGGCCATTTTTTTCTCTTTTTTTCTTGTTTTTGTTCAAATGTTCAAAAAAGATTTTTCTATTTTTTTGTCATGTTCGGAGAGCGTTCGCGTGTTAGTTCCCCTTCTCCGACAAATCTGTCGAACTGAAAGTATGAATGAACGATTGAGAGAGAGAAAGAGAGAGAGAGAGGGCAATTGCACAACACATCCTTTCTCTCACCAGCTCTTCATCCCGAGGTAGATGAAACTTCTAGAAAACGCGCTCATCCCGCGATGACCACCACTCGTTTATTTTTTTCCCCTTAGCTGACTCCTCCCCTTTTTGGGGGCGGGGCTTCAGACCTGCAGGCCTGTGAGGCCTGTCGGGGCAGAGCGAATCATGAGGGACATTACTGTGTGTGTGTGTGTACGTATGTGTGTGTGTGTGTGTGTGCGCGCATCAGAACCAGATTTGTGTGTGTTCATTAACTGTTCATAGAAATGAGTTGAGACTACAGGTACTCATTTTTTGAATACATGTGCTTTTTTTTGTATGTGTATGAATGCACATTTGTGCCTAAGAACTTTGATAGGGTGCGTGGCCATTGAGACATTAACTCTTTTTTGGAGAGCGAGTGTGACGTGTGTCAGTGCTCAGCACAGTGTATGTAAAGTATGTAAGTTTATATCGTAAATATTTCTAGTTCAAGTCAAGTTGGGGGAGGGGCGGGGCAGGGGAGGGGGGGAGGGAGGGAGGGAGGGGAGGTGGTGATCCATCAGAAAAGTTTAGTCCAGTCTGTGTTCCTTTTTTTGGGGGGCGGGGGGGTGTGATCACGTTGCCTTTGTCAGCTCTCGAACTTGTGAATGAAAGGTGTCGAGCTTCTGACTCTGAAAAAAAAAATTACAGCATCTTAAAATGTGCGTGTGCACAGAGCGGGTGCGTCAAATGTTAGCATATTGTGTTACTTTTTTTCGTTATTGCAATTTGATAATGACGAGTTTTCTTTTTGTAATGAAAATATATATGAATATATACATTATATACAAAGTTTAAAAAGTATTTGGACTAAGATAATGAGCACTTGGGGCTGCTATTTTTGTTGTGTGTTTTAATTTTTTTTTCCTTAATTTCTTTTTCATTATCGCCATGTGAAGTGTGTGTATTATTTCTTTCTTAAGAAAATATTGAATGTATTCCAAAAAAATGACAAGAAACCCGTGCTGATACCAGATATTATCTTTTTTTTTTTTCCTCAGAAGATTTCAAAAATGGAAACAAAATACAAAAAAGCTTCAAAGAGTTTAGTAAGGACTTTTTTTTTTGTTTTTTTTTTACACCATGGAGAGGAAAAAAAGACACTTGGGATGGATACAGTTGAACACACTGCCTCTACAATTCTGGTCGTACAAATGGTGACTCAGAATTAAGAAAGGACTCTTTCTATTCCATACTGGAGCTTTTGGTTGTTTACAAACCACATGGATATCTGTGGGTGCAGTTTTTTGTTATTTTTATTTTGTTTTATTATGTTTCTGTTTTCGTCTTTTTTTTTTTTTTTTTTTAGTTTTCATTGCTCCCACGTAAAGACGGGTGGAGTTTGCAAGTGCGCTTCTGCCATATGGACATCGAGTGGTGTTGGTTCTGAGGAAGAGTCGCAGGCGTCACCGTGACGACAACAACATGATCCTCTGACCTGGACCGTCATGTGTGTGTATGTATGTACGCGTGTGTGTCGTGGATCCTGAGACTTGATCAACCACGGAGCGAGCGGAGGCGCGAGGAAAATCAGAAAAAAAACATCAAAAAACAAGTAAATAAACAAAGGACGGGCTCCATGTGGAGAACACGAGTGCAGGGGGCGGCAGAACCCTAGAGGGAGGGGGAGGGGCGGTGAGGGGGGGGGGGGGGACTCAAGAGGAGGGGGGGGGCGGCTTGGCTCCCCCTCCCCCTCCCGCCCCCCCCCCCCCCCCCGGGTCGCCCCGCCCCCTCGCGTGCACTCGCACCCTGCCCTCACCAACTCACCTATGCACTTTTGTTCATTCAAGCTGTGAGGTACCATTTTGGGGATGGGAGCACAATTTACAACGGGAGGAGGAAGAGGAGGGTCTACGACTTTTTTTTTTTTCTTTTGCTTCGACGAAGAAGTCACTGAAATATTGAGAAAAAAAGAGAGAAAGAACGAAAGATATTCCCAAACTGAAATGACAAAAAAAAGACTCGAGAAGCTCCGCGTCTTCTCCCACCTCCTGTACATAACCATATTTTTGTATTAAAAAAAGAAAAAAACTTTCAGAACGGAGAAAGAAAAAATTCGCTAAAAACGGATGAAGGAAAATTCATGAGACATTGACTTAAATGGAGTGAATGTTCTTCAAGTAAACCAATCTTTTTTTTTCTTTTTTTTTTTGTCTTTTTGGAGAATATTAGCTGGAGACGGACTCGCGGAGTGAGTTTCCCGTATTTTTTTCTTTTTCTGCCAGTAGCTCCCGGGAAAATAAATAATCTGGGGGGAAACAGAAGGGAACCCTCAACACGAACTGAACTGAAGTGTTGGAGGCTCTGAGACTTGACTGATTTTGAGTTCAAAAGAAACGGATGTTACAGTCGCTACGAAGACGCCCCCTTCGCCACGAGTGTTCGGATCAACAACAACAACAATGACAACAACAGAAGAAGAAGAAGACGTAGAAGCGTCGCCTCCGAACCTGCTGCCGGCCCCGGAGTATCTGTGGAGTGACTGCAGGAGGAGGAGTTCTCCCGTTTGGTAAGAAACGAAGAACGACCACAGTTTTCAAAGTCTCGTTTTGTCTCGATATAACGAGGTCAGTTTATTATGTATTGCATTTATTAACATCGTTATCTCAAGATATCAAATGTTGTCTTGATGTAACAAAGTATTTCCTTATGGGAACTTTATGTCAGTATCTCGACATAATCGTCTGTTTTCTCTTGATAACGACTTGTTTTGGAATAAGTCTTGTGATATTTTGTCAATTCATTTTAATCTAATGTCCATTGTCTTGTTATAACTGCTAATTATGGTCTCGATATATCAAATACAATTATTTTGGTCATCTCGGTAAGACAAAATCCATAGTTTTGCAACTATGTGAAACATTTGTTATATTGAGATATTGTGCTGATGCATTAGAAGTCGTACAATTATTAGGAAATGGAAGAGTTATATCGAGATCATGAAATTAACATATTGCAAGAACAGACTAGTACAGAATCGTCAGTAATATGAAGAAAAAACTTTTGTGGCCGTTCTTAACTTTGGCACCAAACCCGTCTCTCTGTAGTTTTTCTGTCACTTTCTGTTTCTCTGGTCGTGACGCGTGTCTCTGCTCTCTCCAGGCGTCCGGCTGGGCTTTATTTGCTGCCCTCCGCAACGAGGATCTAATCCACAGCCGACCCAAGAAAACCAGTTTTTGAACTTTAAAAAAGAAAAGAAAAAAGAAAACCCAGAGAAACTCTTTCTGTCTGGACCTGGAGGAGGGCGTAGTTGTTCACAGTTGGGACAGTTACCAGGTGAAGTTACAGGTGCGTGGAGGCCATCTGTGGCCTGACGGGTCGCCCCGGAGGACGGAGGTCCAAAGAAGAGAAGACAGAGCTGGTTTTGGGGTTTTTCTTTTTTTTTTTTTTTTTTCTTAGTTTTGTTCATTTTGTTGTTTATTTTGCAGTGGACGTGGCTGAACTCCATCGAAGCCTCCGTCCCTGGAACTGGATCATAACTGAGAGAAATTGTACAAAACGAAACAAACAAAAAAACTCTTGAAACATGACAAGATACAGAACACGTAGCTTCACGTCACATAGATCTAGAGTCCAAAGGAGTTACAGACACACTACATGCACACACACATACACACACGCTGATATCACACACACTCACACACACACAAGCATCGACACTCGGCACTATAAACGCTGAGCTTTTGTAAATAATGTACAAGTTTGTGTTTTCCTTTTTCTTTTGTTTCCTCTCATAGTGGGTTTGTTTTTATTTTTTCGGCTTCATTTCTTTATTTCTTTGTTCGACATGCCTTAAAATTGTATAGTTCAAAGTCCTGAACGGCCTAAACTGAAAACGCTTTTCGATTACGTTGGAAATCACCTCGTTGACTTGTTCTCAAAAGTCCAGGAAAAAAAACTAAAAAAATTAAAGAAGCAAAGAAAAGGAAAAGACGAGACGGCTTAGGAGGAGCGTCTGTTCCCTATCAACCTGATCCCTGTTCTACCATGTTTTATGGAGTAGATCAGCTCTTCAATTCTTCAATTCATCACATTTTATTTCCCTCCCCACTGCTGCTGGTGGTGGTGGTCGGCTTTCTCGTTGACCTTTTCTTTCCCTTAAGATGAAGAGTGGATTTGTTCAGGTTTTTGTTTTTTTTCTCCAGTTTTGATTTTCGCTGAAAACGTTGCAGACTTTGATAAAAGGGCTGGAGTCTGCGCCGGAGCTGGGCTCGACTGGGACGTGTGGATTTTTCGAACATCTTGAAAAATGAAAAGTAAAAAGAAAAAGCACAGATTTGTTGCTTTAGCTCGACTATTGTTGGATTGACTGTCTGGAGCAGAGCTGAATCTTGCTTCTCCGCCTCAGATTGATATGCAAGTTGACTTTTTTCCTCTTTGTTTTTGTTTTTTTTACACTCCAGGGCTCGCAAAATGATGCGCTAGGCTTTAAGGTACTTTTTTACAGTTTTTGAGACGTTCAACCAGGCTTGTTATATCTGCAGCGTGTAGCATTTTGCGGGTTGTTTTGACACTAACTTAGCTCCGATTAGCCTCCAGTTTTAACCCGGTTTGATCCACCAGACGAGTGCTTTTAGTCGACCAGTCCCTCCCTTTCTCTTTCTTTTTTTCCCCCCGTTTTTCTTGTCTTTTGCCGAGACGAACCGTTTTTAATTCGGATGTCATTGTTAGACTTTGCTTACAGATGTGCTAGATGTCTTGTTGAACCTGAGATTTTGATGGGTGAGATGCCAGTTTTAGCTCAGCGGACAGCAGAGTTAGCCATGTGAAGCTAATTGAACTGATATCGAAACAGAGTTCTCTGATAAAGTCGCATGCGTTTTACTATTTGACTCTTTGATAAAAAAGACGCTTCCTAAAGAATTAAGATAAAGCCCTGGATGTCTTGGTTGTTGAGGTATGAAGCAGATTTCGTTTGAAGCTCTGCTAACTGTAGTAGATCCAACAATAGTGGCTCTAAAATAAAAAGACACAATGTCCCAGTCGGCCCAGCTCCTCCTCCTTTTTTTCTCATTTCTTTTTGGTTTTTGCTTCATGAGTCTTTTGAATGTTGTTAAAATTAACAGCATACGTGTACCGAAACTGTTTTTGGAAAAGAACAACTGAAAGATGTGTAAATAGTTTGGCTTTTGTTTGTTGAAGAACAAAATAAATACTAAATAAATAGCATTTAGCAGTGACTGCCTGCGTTTTGGTTTTTATTGGCGTTTTCTTCGACTTGTCACAGGAAGGTAAGTTTTACAGATGTAAAACTGACAATTTATATACATTTCTACTTTGTTGCATTCATACAGGCACCACAGTCTTCACTTTTTTAGTTGTCCCCCAATTTCAATGACTTGAAATTATATGGATGTAAATATATTGCTTTCTTCCCTTAACCAAACGACAAATTTTGTGATAAAAACACTAAATTTGGTACACCCATTGTTGAACATATTGTGAATGAATCTGGATATTGGGCCGTTGCAAACTTTTATTCTGGTGGCTGTGGCAGCCATTTTCAAAGATGGCCGCCATTGGTTACTGACATGGGATGCTTTGCCTCCCCTACAGCTGCTGTTTCATGTTTTCAGCTCCACAAATATTATTTAGATGTTTTAAAGTGTGTGTAGAGGGGGGAAGCTTTATTACATTGGAACAGAACAGAGGTAACAGGTATGACCAGTAGGGGGCGTTTTTGTGATGACCCACCCACACGTGCTTTTATCACAAGATGAGCAATTGTGATATATTGAGCCAGGCCACCCCACCAATCTTCATACAAGAGGCTTCTACAGTTCTGACTGTCTCTAGGAGACGGTCAAACATCTTGTAGAATCTACAATCGTGCACAGAATTTAGGATGAATAGCTTGATGTCCAGACATCACAATAAAAACAATAAATAAATGCTGTACCACATTCTTCAGACTATCAAAGAATGAGAGTGCAGTAGTTCAAGTACTAATACAAGAGCTAGACTGTAAGCTGTAGGAGTGAGGAGACAGCGAAATAAGTTAAAAGCTAGAATAAGACCTTTTTTTTAGGCTTTCTTGTAACGTAACTTGAGTGTAATTGATACATTATACGTCTATGTTTTTTGTCAGAACTTTAATTTGTAAAATCTTTTACATGAAGAACAATTTGTACCCTCTTGTGCTTGTTGCACTACGCAAACATTAAATCCGAGGAGGAGGAGGAGGAGGAGGAAGAGGAGGAGGACAGTTTGAACTGGACTTCCCTCCCCGAGATCTCGCGCAGACTCTCGCGATGCTTGGAAACACATGGCCGCTCGCAGTGTTTACAACTTCTTGGGGGATGAACCGGTGAATTAGTCCCGAAGCGGAAGGATAGTCGGATAGTTTTCACAGACTATTCGCACTTTCCCGGTCCGGGTGAAGCTCCTCCACCGTCCAGAGGGAGAGAGTTCGTCTTTTACCGCGGAACTCGGAGCGAAATCCAGAGGCCAGAGCAGCCATAACACAGGTAGGAGGGGTTAGCATCTGATGCTAATGCTAAGAGGTTGGCGAATAAAGCTTTTTATTTCACTTCCGGGAGCTGATTAATGTAGGAATCAGCTGCGGACTGGTCTCTATTTGGTGAAAACAGACGAGGCTCGTTGTTTAATTAATGCCTCATTTGTATAAACGTGAATCGTGAGGAGTGATTGCACGACTAGCCACAGGTGTCAGTGTAGTTCTCAGATCCACCAAACACACTGAAGCGTCTGATTTACGGGGTTCGGGCTCAGTGATGGGGTTCCAGGTGTGGGGATGAAGTGTTCTCGTGTCTGTTGTCCTCCTCTCCTCAGGATAGTGGGTGCTGTGATGTCCTCGACCCCCAGCAGACTCAAACACCCACACTGCAGGAAGAAGCACTACCCCAGTAGCACCTACCTCACCCACGTCTGACAGCCAGTCACAGCACAGCACCCCACAGTACACCTGGGCTCCAGGTAGAGAGGAGGAGGAGGAGGAAGAAAACAACAGAGAGGAAACAGAGAGAGAGATGTGTGACTCGGCTGGAGGAGGAGAGGGCGGAGGTGTGGCCGGCGTGGGGCAGGACGCCGAGGCGGACACCGAGCCCCCGCACCAGGCGTGGTCCCCGCCTGGAGGCCATGGACGCGTGGAGGAAGAGGAAGACGAAGAGGAGCCTCCGGCTGCTAAGAGGTTGAGAGCAGGAGAGGAAGGAGGAGGTCGAGATCCACCAGGAAAGCTGCAGGAAGATGGAGCGCCCGCACCAGCACAAAGTAGAGTACCTCCAACTTCTCCAGAGTCAAGATGTTGTGAAGCTGCTCGCTGCCAGGAGTTTGTTGTGTTGCTCGACTAGATGTGCAGTAGGGCGGCACGTGATTGGGAATCTGGGTCAATCACTTATCTTTCAAAGGGTCGGAATAGGGTGGAACAGATCTGCATGATTTGCCCTGAACTGTAGTTTAAAAACTGCCATAATTGTCTGATTCTCAAATTTCCAATGGTACCTGAATGCACCTCTAGTATCAGATGATTCTGTTCTAAAGTTATGTAAATATTATCGTAAGTTAGTTAGTTAAATGTTGGATCAGGACCCAGCTTCCTGGATTTTCTGGCCTTTCTGTCTGGATTTTGCATGTTCTCCTTGTGTCTCTGTGGGTTTCCTCCCACAGTCCAAAATGGTATGGAGGGATGAACTGATTAAATCAAAATATGATCAGATAAACAGACCGAGGTCTGTTGGAGGGTCGATGACACTCTGACCTTCTCCTCTGTGACGCCAGAGACCAGACCTGCTCCGTGTGAGGACGAAGAAGACGAGCAGCCAGTCACTGGAGGAGGAGGAGGAGACCAGGAGTGCCACCAAAATGGAGACGGAGGCCAGGGCCAGACACCTAAAGCAGCCGAGGAGGAGGAGGAGGAGGAAGAGGAGGAGGAGGAGCAGCAGCAGCACAACGGGAACGGATCTGCGGACAGCCCTGGCGGTGAAGCGGCCCAGCAGTGAGTGTCCAGGTTTATTTTTAACGTCCGTCTCCGTGGAGAAGACGATGGAGACGCAGCAGACACTCCAGCGGTCTATTTGTAGCAGGTTTACTGTAGGGACGGAGGAGGAGGAGGAGGAGGAGGAGACGAAGAAAGACGTGACCTGCCTGTGGTAATGTCAGTAATGGAGGCACGCCTTCAAATACTTTATTTTCTTTTATTCCAGAGTGGAATGCGAGTGTGTTCCACACACAGTCCACTGTTCACAGATAGTTATAAGTAGTGTAATTAAAAAATACCAATTAATGACAGTAATAAATGAGTAATAATCAAATATTAAACAGTAAAAATATTGATGAATAATCACAGTTGAGGTAAAACACACAAAAAGGTCAAATAATAAATAATAAATAAACGAACACTTATAAGAACAACAATACTAACAATACTAGTGGTAATAATGATAGATAATAATAAATTAATTATTAAAAATATAATAATTATATAGAATTCCCGATATTGTAATTATTGCTATTATTATGATCATTACAATGGTGATTATTATTCTTATATTATATTAATATTATATTATTCTCATTATTTCTTACATGTCATAAGTAATGATGACAAGTGACTATTAATAAAATGTGAAACTCCTCATAAGAAAAATTATGTCACAGTTGAGGTCAAAATAGTAAAGTATATATATATAAACAAGTGAGTAATAGTAATTATACAAGTGATATTATGCACTATAACAATAATTAATAATAATTATGTAGAGTTAAAAATAGTAGATAATTTGTGTAAGCTATAATCTATAGATGTACAATAATAGAAGCTCCACTCAGCTCTGGACGTTTAGTGGCGGCCGTCAGCCTGAAGAGGGCAGCGACCGTCTCTTCATCTCCAGCTGTAACACACTGCTGACCTGTCGTCCTGCAGGACGGGGAGACGCAGGTTTGATAAGAGGAACGATCAGTATCAATATGATCAATATGATCCAGGTTCATTACCTGTGAGCAGCACTCAGGGGTGACTTCATGACTGCAGATCCAGTTTGTACTCCCAGTTTGAAACCTGGAGACGTGACTTGAGGTCCAGGTGTTTTTTCGTACAGGTACAGTACCCGTCCTGACCAGCAGGTGGCGCCACACGCTGGAACTTCCTAATTAAACCAGGTCGTAGCAGGAAGCGCGGCTCGTCGCGCCCTCGGCTCTAATAAGACACGAGGCGGCTCTGTCTTTCGTCTTCGTCGTGTCACAGTTTCGTTCCTGTACTTGAAACTCATTAACTGGAGACTCGCCCTCCTCCTCCTCCTCCTCCTCTTCCTCCTCTTGTTTTTCGCCTGCAGCCTTGGCCTAGATTTTACCCAGAACCCCCAGATGCTGACTGGTTCCTGGACAGAGTACTCCCGCTTTCCAGAGAATTACCTCAAAGGCTGCAAATGGTAATTTTCCTCTTTTTTTTTTTTTCCTCTTTTTCTTCAGAAACTTAGTTGGTGTGACGGGCTTTGAAGGTGCTAAGTGTAAACGGATTATCGTTATTGAATTTGTGAGTAAATTGTATCATTGCCATGAACAAATAAGACTGTTAAATGAGTTGCCCGGGGAGCAGAAATAAACCACTTGACGGAAACGTCCCCAGAACACCGAGAAAACGCTGTGTTTCACAACAAATCGCCGTCTCTGGAAACTGTTTGGGGAAGTTCTGATATATATATATATTTATATATATATTTATATATTAACACTCGACCATGTTTAGTTCGGTTCTAAAAGGCTCGTATTGTAAAGCTGCCATAGAAATATATTGTGTTCTTCTTTAACTGAGATGTTTATTCTCTATATACGACATGCTAAGTTCATCATTTCAGCCTGAGATACATCAATGATTAGCAGCAACATTGGTGATTTAGACATTATTACATTATCACATTATTAGTGTCAAACGTGGACGCTGTTTTGCCAAATATGGTTAAAATATGACCATTTCCAACACTGATGCCCAGATTTGTCCCTGAAATATGATAAAACACAGTGTTCACACACTTTAATAGTGTACGATAGAGAGATAGAGGCTTAAAAAGACAGCACAACCTGTTTACAACTGTTTGTTTACAGTGTGTTTTTAGATTTTACTGTATGAGGCGACCTTAAAGGACAAGACACAGTAAAAATACTAAAAATACTAAATCTGGACCGCCACACATGGATACCAACACAGCCACAGTTATAGAGAGATGTGTACAACATCCTTTAAGGGTTGAAACATTTCATGCTGAATCAGTACCTTCTGGCTCCTCCTCCCCCTCCTCCTCCTCTTCCTCCTCCTCCTCCTCCTCCTCCTCCTCCTCCTCCTCCTCCTCTAACCCAGGGCTCCGGACGGTTCCTGCATCCTGACCAACAGCGCAGACAACATCCTCCGCGTCTACAACATCCCGGCCGAGGTCTACAGCTACAGCTGGGACGAGCTCCCCGAGATGGTGGGTGCAGACTCACAGTCGACCTGATACCTGACTCAGAGAGAGCGATGAAGGTCTGAGGAAGAGGAGGAAGAATCCCTTCAACTCACACATCCTTCCCCTGGAAAAGATGATTTAGTCAACCAGGGGATTCAATCCAGTTTCTGGGATCAAAACCTCATCATCTACAAAGTTTGCAAGTCTTTGAAATCAGATTTGTTCCATTCTGGACTAAACGTCTCAGAAATGTCCAAACTCGGGTTGAAACATCGAAGTTAACAAAGTGAATTTAGTTAACGGACCGGTCGAGCTCCAGGGCAGAAAGTTTCCACAATATATGGTGAAAAATGGCCACTTACTTCGTTACTTTCCTATTGGAAAAACTTCCTCAAATTTTCCACAAATGTCTTTGCTAAAAGATCACATTCTATAGAGAAAGTACACAGAGGCTTGGTGCTCATCATCTAAAAAAGTTATGGAATAATAATAATAATAATAATAATAATAAGCTGAAAAGCAAGTAGTAAGTAGACTTTGTGAACGCTCCATTCGTCCTCTTTAAAACATGGATCATTCCTAGTGACACATTTACTCCTCCAGTTAAATCCTCATCTCCGACGTTTGTCCAGTCCTGAGAAACAGAGTTTTGTAAATTAGATTTGTGTTATTGAGGGAGTCAGAGTCTCATTTTCTAAACTGGGCTTGAAACCTTAAAAGTAAATGAAGAGGATCCGGTTAGCGGACCGGCACTTTGACCTTATTGGAGAGACTCGTGTGGAGGACACTCGACGTCTCTAAATCGTGTCCTCAGCATGTTTTTTAATGCCGTCTCTAACTGAGAGACGTTTCCACTTAAACCGAGAACAAATCACAACAAAACACCTCCGTCGAGTGAGAAAAACAAGAGTCGGACGTCAGAAAAAGAAAATAAAAAGTGCTCGTAGAGGTTTAACGCTCCGAGCCGACCCGCCGCCTCTCCTCGTTTCGGCTTTTTGGGGGAAATCTCTTAATTGCGTTCCGGGCGGCTAGATTGGGATCACTGAGCAAAAATAATTGAAATGTAATCCATTTTAGCGCCATTACGGAGATCTCAGGCCCGTTTGTAGGAGCAGGGGGAGAAAATTAAAGCTCTGATTGCTCCATTTCTCACACGGCGCCACCAGGCCTCTCATATTGGATTTCTGCTCGGCGTCTCAGAGCGACCTGACGGATCGTTACACTCTCTAAAACTCTCGTTTTCTCTCTCTCTCTCTCTCTTTTCCTCCCCCTCTCTTCCTCCAGAGTCCCGTGCTGAGGATGGCGGAGGGCGACACCATCTACGACTACTGCTGGTATCCCAAGATGAACTCTCTGGACGCGGACACGTGCTTGTGAGTGGAGGCCACGCCCCCCGCGGCTCCGACTAGCAGCTGGATAGACGAGACATTTAAAGTTCAGAGAGAAGGTCAAACCTGCCACACGAGTGAAGGATGAGAACGGAGGAGAAGAGGCTGTGTGGTTCACAGAGACCCAGTGGCATCCGCTGGCTCTGACTTTCAGATGCTCAAATAGTCGTTAAAACGTAAATAATCTGTTAGTTTATGTAGCATTTAGGCAGGAATTAAAGCTTTGTTTGTAGCGACTTTTACAAAGACCGTAGTAAGACTCAACCTGATCTCCTCTCAGCCTCGATATTTCAGTTTTCTTGTGTTGATGAGGAGGAATACAAACCTGGTTCATATTACTCTTATGCATCGAGGAGCAGAGTATGACTCCTTTAGGTTTGGGTAATGTTGCTAAGAGGAGGAATGAGAGGGAGGAGCAGGAGCAGGTGGTTGTAGCGCCTCCTCAGGACGTGCTGGTTATGACTCGCGCCCAGAGAGCGAGGTAGCGCCACGCTAACGAGCCCGGGTCCAGCTGCCAACTGCTCCTCCTCCTCCTCCCCCCTCCTTCCTCCCCCCTCGGCTCCCATCATCCTCCTCGCCTCGGACAGATCCCCGCGATCAAAGCTCCACATCCGCAGATGAGAGTTTTGTGCAAACAGCGCGACCGACCATCGACCAACGGCTCATGCGGGCAGCCGAGCCTTGAGAGGCCCGCGCGTGTGTGCGTGTGTGTGTGTGTGTGCGTGTGTGTGTGTGTGTGTGTGTTGGCCAAAGACCTGTCCGTCAAGCGGAAACCCTGCAGGAGGGGGGGGGGACGACAGGAGCTCTTCATCTCCTCCTCGTATCAGAGAGGAGCTCGTGCCGGGCGCGGCCAGGTGCCCCAGACACGCTAGCCGTCTCTGAAGCCGCCAGATAAAAGGTTACGGCTGCGATTATTAAACACGGGCTAGTGTTTGGAGGGCCTCTCCTCCTCCCTCCCTCCTCCCTCCCTCCTCCCTCCTCCCTCCCTCCTTGCCTTCTCCGTCTGCCAGAAGCGGCGTGTTGCTCCCGCCCCCCCTGCAGAGAGGGAATAAGGGCCCCTGTTATGGCTGGGTTCAGTTGCGCGGGGTTCCAGGCGTAGCTCCAAGCTAGCAGCGGTCTAGCGTTATAATTGGGCATTTCCCTGCTCTGGAGTGGAGCCGCGGCTCAGAGGGGCCATAGCACAACGCCGTCGCTGCTGCTGCAGCAGCTAATTTCCTTTGTCTAATTGAGCCGCGGCGATGTTTCTGCATTTGTTCAACACTGAGTTAGAAAACGACGAGAAACGAGAATCTATAAGAACGAGTCTCGTCTCCTCGATCAGGCGCAGATCTATGCTGCTTATCTGTTGTGAGGCTAAATATTATTGTTATTATAGCAATATGTGTAAAATTAGGTAAAAATCTTGTTGCATGTCCCCAGCTTCAGATCCTGTAATTCAGGGGCTGCTTTGGGGTATTTTAACATAATAAAGTATATATAAACAAAATATGTTCCAACATGTAACACTTCTCAATCTCCACCTGTGACAAATAGAATTCCCCAAGGCAGAATCAGGCTCCGCTCTCTATTCTCGATCCTCAGCCTCAACGTTTTGTTGTTGTTAATATCGTTCCCTTTCATCCTCTCTTCCTCCTCCTCCTCCTCTTCCTCCTCTTCCTCAGTCTGGCCAGCAGCAGCCGGGACAACCCCGTGCACGTGTGGGACGCCTTCTACGGCGAGGTGCGCGCCAGCTTCCGACCCTACAACCACCTGGACGAGCTGACGGCCGCACACTCGCTCTGCTTCTCGCCCGACGGCTCGCAGCTCTACTGCGGCTTCGACAAGACCGTGCGCGTCTTCTACACCGAGCGGCCCGGCAGGGACTGTGAGGAGCGCCCCACCATAGGTGAGGTCAGCTCGGCACAGGTCAGAGGTCAGATCAGCAGAGGTCAAAGGTCAGATCAGCAGAGGTCAGATCAGCTGACCGGAGGTCAAGTAGAGGTGTGGCTATGTGGTTATTTTTTCAGCCGTTTTCTAGTGGTAACGAGTGATGTCATTATCTATATAATATTAATATATATTTAATATTATATTAAATATAATATAATATTCTAAAAGAAATACATAACATAAAAAAGTATAAAATTGTATATATATATATGAAAAATATATGATTTAATATATTTTATAAATATTAATATAATAAAAAATATTAATAAAATAAATTCTACATCTACAAAATAAAATAATATAAATAAAAATAAAACAATAAAATTTATATATATATATATATATATATACATAATAAAAAACTTTTTGCGGTTTTGGACTGTAAATCCGAGTTCTGGCAGCTGTGCAGCGTAAATGAGAACCAGCTCAGCAGATGAGCTCCAGGGTGAAGTGTAACGTAGATCTACACTAACCAGACAGTGAACAGAGTGCGGGGTGATGGCAGGACAGCGTTACTCCTGCTTGGCTGCGTCTCCTCGGCCCCCGCTGCTTAATAACTGCAGATCACGCAGGATCGAGTTCTTCGTCTCGGCGAGGAGGAGGAGGTTATGTGATCCCAGCCTTGGCCGAAACCCCGCTCGCTCCTGCTGATTTCTACCAGCGAAGAAAAGAAAACGTGCGAAAAGCGTGAGGGAGCGGATGATTGGGTGACGACTGATCCGTGAGAAGAAGCAGACGATCCAGGACGCGTTACGTGCTGGAGAAACACTTCCCTCTCCCAGATGTAATCAGCAGACAGCCAGCTGCCAGCGACCAGTCACAGTCAGAGTGGAAGTGACGGCCGGTCCAAGCTTCTCCTCCAGCGCTCGGACTGAACCATGCCAGGCTCTGAGACGTGCAGAAAAACAGAAATACGCCTCAGACTACGTCTGTTAGTGAGACCGTTTACTGTTTTACTACGGAGGCTGCAACATCTTTCATCTGGCTTCGATATCCAGGAACGTGGCATCATGCAGATTTGCAACTAAAACTTCAGAGAAGAAGAAGTTACTATTTGCATGTGACCATGTGAGACTCTCTAGGCTTGGTTTTAGGTGTAAGAATTTGGTGCCCTGGAATGAAAAATAAACGCTTTCTCCAGTTTGGAGAAGTTCCTGGTGAAACGTCTCCTCTTCCTCCAACTTATGCATGTGCAACATGTGCATTGCTCCGGTTGCCATTTAGTCTGGAAAACAAACTAAGGAACGTAAAGTGAGTTGGAGTCATGTGAAGTCATGTAAAGTTATTAAAAGTTCTGTAAAGTTAGTTGTGTGTGTAGCAGGTAAATGAAAGAAGCAACTCATAATGTAGCATCTGATGCTCGTCTAATGAAACCAGTGCTCCATAGCTTCTATGCTAGCACCAGAGAACAATGAGAGATACTCTATTCTACCCGTGCTAGGTCCCCTTTAAACTCCCCCGCTCCTGGCTCCATCACATGAGGCTGGATGTGTACGTGCTCCATGTCACTCCTCGCTGAGCTCCGCTCCTTAACGAGGGGACGTAACGGAGTCACGTGACTCCCCGTTCTCCCTCGGCGTCTGACTCCGGCTCGGTCACGCCGGAGCTCAACGCAGCGGAGATGTAATCAGGAGCCTCCGCCAGCTGCCAGAAAGAGTCAACTCTGAGTGGAAGTGACTGGGAGGGGGAGGAGAGAGAGAGAGAGAGAAACCCCTTTCCTCTTAAAAGTACTGGAGACGTTTGCCAAACACCCTCTCTCTCTCTCCCTCTCTCTCTGTGTCTCTCGTCCTCACCGCAGTGAAGAAGCAGGGCCAGAGTGGCATCATCTCCAGCTTTGGCTTCAGCCCCTGCCAGTCTGTTTACGCCTGCGGCTCGTACTCCCGCTGCGCCGGCCTCTACTCCTGCCAGGACGGCACCCTGCTGGCTCTGCTGCCCACCCGCCACCACGGAGGCCTCACCCATCTGCTCTTCTCCCCCGACGGCAACTACCTGTACACCGGAGGGCGCAAGGTGAACACCAAGAGCCAGACACACACAGGAGGAGGAGGAGGAGGAGGAGGAGGAGGAGGAGGAGGAGGAGGAGGCCCGAGGGCAGCTTCATTACAATGATCACACGTACACACACACATCGTCGGCGTAACAAATGACTTTGCTCTGTTGCTTTGGGAAATTGGTTTACGCAGGCTTAAGTTCCTTCCTTCTCTCAGTCATCAGGCGAGGAGTGTGAGAGGCAGAAAGTCATTAGATGTGTTTCTGTTGGCCCTAAAAAAACTGTTCAAAAACCTCAATAACAAAATGGAAGGATGTCACAGTCAAAAACAAAACACCCTTCGATGGAAAAGCCTGTCGCATTCCATCACAATCCCAGAAAATTTGCTTTTACTTTGTGGAAAAACTAGTGAAACTGCAGCTTCTGATGTCCCTGAAAGCACCACATAGCACCTCATGGTATGACTTATGAGACGCTGGGTTGAGTTAATTGGCCCCGGAGTCTGCACAGCTATGTGACAGAAATAATGAGTGAATCGACTGCGCTCAGACTTAAGGAGAGAATCAGATAATTGGAGATAATTGCGAGTTGTCAAAAGACGCGCGTGTGAGTGTTTCTTCTGTTTTTTCTCGCTGTGGGTGGTAATTGTAAAAACGCAAAGTTTCAAGTCAATATTGTGTGTTTTGTATGCGAGAGACTGAGCCAGAAATCCGTTAATTCGTTCTGTTTAAACCACACGTTTTCTCCCGTCTCTGTCACTTTTGAAGAGAGTAACCTACATGAAGCCTTCGCCCTGGACAGACCACTCACATATCTGTGTGTGTGTGTGGTTGTGTGTGTGTGTGTGTGTGTGTGTGTGTGTGTGTAGGATCCAGAGATCCTGTGCTGGGACCTGCGAGAGCCAGGAAGAGTTGTGTTCTCACTGAAGAGGAACGTGGCCACGAACCAGCGCATCTACTTCGACCTGGACCCGTACGTGTCTGCGATGCGTTCGCTTGCCGCTGGGAAATCCGAGCGCCCGAGTTTTATGAATGAAAAACCGCAGGTAACTGATGGATTGTGTGTATCGGCTGCGTGCAGGTCGGGCCGCTTCCTGCTGAGCGGCGACACCGAGGGCGTGGTGTCGGTGTGGGACACGCTCACAGCGCCCCCCGATGGCAACGAGGAGCTACTGCAGCCTCAGCTCAGGTTCCAGGCCCACTGGGACTGCACCAACGGCATCAGGTACCAGACACACAGGCTTATTTCTTTAATAGTTTATATCCACACCTGAGGTAAAGAAAAGTGTCGTGTAAAGATGATATTTCACATTAAATGTATCCAAATTGAATGAAAACTCAATAGGCAGGAGACTGGATCCGTCCTGCTAGCTTTAGCCCTAGCATTACCCTAGCCGCAGCAGCTTTCATGTCCTCCTCATATTCTTTTTTTTTTTTCCTCATCATTTTGATGGTGGAGATCCTCCAGAGATTAGACGAGTGGAAATCCGCGCTCTCAGAACTTCAAAGTGAACGTAGACACGATAGTTCATAAAAGGCAAAATCTGTAATGAAGAGCATGAAAGGGCACCAGATCTGTGCGGAAGCGGGATGTAATACTCCAACATCTACAAATAGCCTTGTAAAAGGGCTGATATGATAACGGCAGGGAAGCAGTTGTCAGGAGGTTGTTGAGCATAAACGTAGAGTCATGTGGTGGGCCTATGGGCGGTTGCCAGAGAGGCATTAAAAAGTGCCAGGTCTGTGCAGAAAGAGGACTCTGAGGCATTTCTGTTGAAACCAGTGCTCCATAGCGTGCATGTTGTCATCTAAGAACAAAGGATAAATACTGGATTGGACCGTCTGAGGACGCCTGTAAAGTTCCTCCTCTCCATCCTGAGTGATGACTGGACGGACGGTCGTGCAAGTTCTGATTCGACGCTGGAAAATGAACTTGACGGGAACCGAGACGGAGGCAGATCTACGTGGACTTCAGAGAGCCAGCTGTGAATCAGAGGCGGAAGGAGAGCGAGCAATCATCACGTTTTTCAGATCTTTCCGGCGTTTTCCCGCCTCATTGTCCCACGCCTTCCGGCACAAAAGCGAAGCAGATGCAAACAAATCATCCAAAATATTTTGGATAAGAGGAGAAACGGCTTCCCGGGTTTCAAAGCCAAAGTGATATAATACAATATGAGACGCGGGCTGATGCCAGGCTGTCAGATAAACCTCTCATAAGATAACGAGCGAAAATTGATTTATTGAAGCTTTTACAGAGATGAAACTCAGAGACGAGAGTAAGAAGAAATAAAATAATAAGAATATATATTCAGATTTGTCCAGAACCACAACCAGAATATTAACACACAAATAAGATTGTGAAGTGTTGTCTTTCCGGTGAAACCACCGTTCCATAGCTTCTATGTTAAATGGATGAAGGCTCCATTCAACCATGTTATAGGTCTCATTTAGAAAGGTCAAGGTGGGTTGCCAGATCTGTCTATAAACAGAGCTAAGTATTCCCCAGTTTAAGATAGGAATATGAATGAGCAGCTGGGGTAGTTTTGATGAAACCAGAGTCCCATAGCTTCTATGTTAACACCTTTGTGGTCCTGCAGCGTCCACCCCTTCATGCCGCTGCTGGCCACCTCCAGCGGGCAGCGCCAGTTCCCGTGGCCCGGAGACAGCGAGGGCGACTCGGACGCCGAGGCCGTGATGTCACCACAGGAGACCCGGCAGGACAACGCCCTCAGCCTGTGGTGGGCGGGGCCTCTAAGCCCCGCCCCCGAGGAGGGTCAGCGGGAGCAGAGCGCCGTGGCGCCCGAGGCCTGACGGAGGCTCCGCGTAGACGCCAAAACGAGTTTATTCAGAGATGGAGCACAAAAAAAACGAGATTTTCTGTGTTATTTTCTGAAATGTCTCCTCGCCTTGAACACTTCGACGAGTCACATGCAGGTTTACAGCGACTGGAGGCGAAAGTCGTAGTTCAGTTAAAAAATCTTTTTAAAAACGAACAGATTTCATTCAGAATTAGATTTAAACGTCGCGAAGATGCGGTTTTCTCGGGCCCGATATTTCTCGATTTTTCAAATTTTATTTTTTTCCGCGTGGCCGAGCTGAACTTTGTGAAATTTTGTGTTATTTTTTTAACCGAATCGAACGCGTGAAGCTTCAGTGTGCGACCTGTAGAGATTCCCTTACAGTAAAGTGCCATTCGTTCTCGAGCTTTTTGCTTCTTTTTTTTTCTTCTTTTTTTGTAAAACCAACGGGATCTCGTCCGTTTTTACCCCCCCCCCCCTCCTCCCCCTCCTCCCCCCCCCCTCCCCCTCCTCCCCCTCCTCCTCCTCCGTGCATGCTGTGCCCTCACAAATGTATATTTTTGTAAACGTGTCGCCAATCGAGTCCTCCTCCATCAGCAGCTGGCGTGGTTTTCTGTAACTTCATAGAGCGATCAGTGGCGGCTGCGCCTGAGAAGAAACAGACAAAAACTTAACAAAAAACAAAAAAACCCCCACTGATGTCTTATTTTTTTTACTACCAATCGTTCTCAGATTGCATTTGTACCCGTGTGAGTGTTGGCGGCACAAAACGCACCATGTTTGTATAATTGCTTTGATATTGTGCTGCTTCTGTTGCCATCAGTGGGGGTGGGATAGGATGGAGTGTGTGTGTGTGTGTGAGAGAGAGAGAGTGTGTGTGTGTGTGTGTGTGTGGGTTTCTCCAGCCTTGTTGTTGTACCTGTAAAAACTCTGGAGGAATGAAGCCTGCGGTTTCCGACGTGTTGCCAAGTAAAGATGTTACAGTTGTGAAGCTACTAGAACACAACACAGACTGCGCTGCACCTGGAGCTACTCTCTGGATTTACATATTTTTGTCGTAAAGCTGGAAGTGAATTAAAAGCATATCTCATCTCTGGTTTATCTTTTTTTTGTGGTCTCTATCTTTAATCCTGCCAGAGGCGCTTTAATCCTGTCCCGCTCAGGCGTTTTATGTGACGACGCACACAGGTAGTAGCCTGATGCTAACCATGGCTAACAGGAAGTCACCTTAAGCTTTCATTTATTTTAAGTGCCAGTTCAAAACATTATTTCAGGGCATTTCACATTAGCAAACAACATAGAGACACAGCAGAGATTAACAATACTAGTGACTGCAGGATACAGGTGTTTCCCCAATTTCTGAGACCAAAATATGGTCACTTCAGGATAGCTGCTAGTAGAAGGGATCACTGGATACTGACAGGACGCTCCAGGCTGTTTCAGGTAAGTTCTAGCCTAAACTAGAAAACAAACTTTTGTAATGCAACAGCTGATCTGGAACCAACCGAATCACCCCGTATTCCTCCACACTTGGTGTCAAACACCTGTTAAATCCAAGATGGAGGCCAAGACAAAACAGTCACGTGACTGATCACTTTTACATCGTCTCAATGGGTCATTCTCTCTTCACCAGGCTAATTTGTACGCTAATGAGACTGTAAATTATCTCTTTTAGTTTTATTTGACTGGTTATGTTAAGTAAGTTAAATCGTTTTAGGGGTTTATTACAATATCTAGAACACATAGATGTTCACTTATTTTGAAAATCGTTTTGTCAATTCTGTAATACTGCAATACTGAATCTGAGTGGCAGGTGATTATTATTACTCAATACATGGGACTAAGAAAACAATCAACCCTGCAAATGAATCCCAATGTTCCAATGTCACTATCTGCTAAAGAAAGTGAAAACACTTGAGTTTCTCTCAACGTGTAGCAGGTGAAACAATTTCTTTTTCCTCTTCATCTGGGTCTTGAGGGTTAATCTGCTCTGTGATGAATCCCCGGTGGATGCTGAAGCTGATGTGTCGCTCTCGACGTCGAGAGCCGACTCTTTAAGGCCAAAGGGACCTGGCTCTCGCTTATGAGATGGAAACTATTCATAGCTTTCACCTCTCTCTCTCTCTCTCTCTCTCTCTCTCTCTCTCTCTCTCTCTCTCTCTCTCTGTACATGCACACACGCTCACACACTCGCGTGTTTGATTGTCTGAAACCACAGGGACACACACACACACACACACACACACACACACACACACACACACACACACACACACACACACACACACACACACACACACACACACACACACACACACACACACACACTCTCAGAGTGGAGCCAAGTTGGAGAGCTGCGCTGTTGTGTTGTGCCGGTTGCCTGGCAACCGTCTCCGCCTCGGGAGAGGAAAGTAGGTATCAAGACAACGGGAAGGAAAATTGGGGGCAAAGAATGAAAAAACAAGAAAGAAGCCCATACAAGTGTAATAGATAATCTGGCAGCGTGACGGTAGCGTGTGTGTGTGTGTGTGTGTGTGTGTGTGTGTGTGTGTGTGTGTGAGAGAGAGAGAGAGTTTACAGTGATCTCTGCGTGAGCCAATCTTGCAAGGAGACCCTTATACTTCTCTCCCACGTGGAGCTGAAATTACAAGTGCCATACAGTCTATAGTGTGAACGTCGTGTTCGGGTTTTGTTCTTTGTTGTCGGAGGGAAATAAAAAAGATAAAAAATGGCGGCGGAGTTTCATCCCCACCTGCTGCTTGGGGAGATTCTGTTCTGAACAGGAGAAGAATCTAAAAAAGACGGAAATCTCAGATGGAATGCATATTAAAATCCACACAGTCTCTGCTAATTCTCTGGTTCCCCTCCTTCGTTTTCTCGATATCTACCATTACATGTTGTTACTTGTATACGTAGTCAAGCCTTTCCCTTCTCCTCTTCTACCACATTCATTCTTTTCATTTTGATAGCACTTCAGAACCTCAGAGAATTGGCGTCTTCCAAGTATCATGCAAGCACAACATTATTTCTGACTCAAGATTACGTCTCGTGGGAGCAGTTCATGTGCAACGTCCAAGCCAGACCCTCGTATTTACCGTAGCTCTGAGAGCACTTGTAGGCTGAGACGTTCAGATATTTGTAGCTGTTTCTCACACTCACTGACTTTGAAAAGGTCCATCTCACAGGTAGGAGTTTGTTTTAGAAGGGAAAAGACACAGTCTCTGAGTCTTCCTCTGATTCTGCCTCCAACATACGTGAGTGCTCTGTATAGGAGCATCAAAGCTCCACTTAGTGAAAGACAACGAGCTGAAGGAAGGTAAAGTACTGCACAGTACTGTCTATAAGTGTAACGCTTACAGGTGGTTACCAGATAAGCATTAAAGGGCGCCAGGTCTGTACAGAAATGGACTGTGATTATTTCAACAGCTGAGATAGGATTGTAAAGGGTCTTTAAAATGGCATCTGAGACAGTACTGATGGAGCTCTATAGCTCCTAGAAACAAGCATCCAAGATGTTGAGCTAACGCTGTTTAGCGAGGATGAATTCACGTAATCATTCTCATGAGATTGTAAAACAGCGTTGGAAGCGTTTCTGATTCGACCAGTGTTCCATAGCTTCTAGGTCAACACCAGAGGAGGAGGAGGAGGATACATACTCCACCGAACCACTCTGGGTCTCCTTTGATGTTTAGCTGATAGTTCAGGAACCAGTCGGGTGGTCTTGGCCCCGGAGCCGAGACATTAAGCGGTTTAGGAAAAACACGTTAAATCATCGAGCGAGTGTGTTGGAACCGTCGTCGCTGTCGTCTGTCGATACGTTATTTGTGTTCATCCTTTACTAGCGCTGTCACACGCACACACACACACACACACACACACACACACACACGCACACACAGACGGCGGCGGAGCCATTATCTTGGTCCCGAGGTGGCGGCGGCGCGGTCTCTCTCCACTTGTGTGCGGCTAATGAGCCAATCCACATCAAGTGCTCCGCGCCTCCATTTACGCCGCATCCTGAGCGAGTCTCCATGGCCTCGCATAAGTGGCTTCCATTAGACACACACACACGCACACACACACACACACACACACATGCACAAACTTCACAGCCGCCTAGCCTAGCCGCCGCGCAGAATAGTAAGTAATGGGATCTTGATATTAAGAAAGACATTTGAAAACAATTATTCAAATGGCTGTCTGCCCCCCCCCCCCATCCTCACCCCCCCCCCCCCCCCCCCCCCCCCCACCTAGAATCTGTTAATCCCACGGCGAAGCACTCAGCCAAACACTCAGCGTCGTGACCCCAGCGTGGAATTAGCGCGCGGCTCTAAAGTCGACTGTAGCGTCTAGACTTCTTCTCCGCTCTCCGCCGGTTTGTCACTTTGAAAGGGAGGGGAGGGAAAGGAAAAGAAAAGCTTTTTAAAGAACATGAACGGGCGAGAGCAGATTTGCTGCAGCTTTTAGAGGTTGTCATACATGACATTTCTGAAAATGTCAAAAGCGACGGTGGCCTTATCTCGCCCAGACTTTTTATTTCCTTTTTCTTCTTCTTCTTCTCTCTTTGGATGTGTTTGGCAGTCGCTTAGCGCTCCGACCTGCAGCTGACACAGCGCCAGCCGAGTGCGTCGTCCTTTCATCCGGGTTGTTGCTTTTTATAAAACGGGAACAGGTGACGAGCTGAGCCGCACGTATGTGGCTCAGACGTTCTGCGGGTTTTTTAGGCTTTGAAGGAAAATGTTACGCAAGCGAAGATGCGAAGACGAGACAAGAGAGTCTGAACAATATTTAGCGCAGGATTCCACTTCTCATCTCACACCATGAGATCTAGATTTCTCCTTAAAAAAGTGGCAATGGAAACGTCAAAACTTCACTCTACCATAAGTCAATGCTCCATTTGGGTGCTCCTAGGTAATAGCATGTTAAATACAAATCTACATACAGTGTCAAATAGGTATTCTTAGCAACTTAAATCTACGTTTTGCTTCATTTAGAGAGTAAATATGAGATGTTTTGCACTGTCTTGTCCATTTCCAGCCTCCATTTTTCAGGCACGTGAAGGTGAGAGAACCGGGGTTCCTAACACTGGTTCTCACTGGCGTAGCAGCGTAGCAGCGTCTCTCCTCCTACCAGGGTTCAGCTCGGTGTGTTTTGGGAAGCGTCAGGCTGGAGTCGCTCCCTCCACCTGCAGATGAGCAGCGACTGCGGCTGTTAACACCAGTTTGTCGAGGAGCTAAATCCTAAAGGAGTGGATGTCATCATCATCAGTATCATCACCGTGATGAAAGGCCTCCCGCTTCCCAGTCACTGGCAGGATGTCGTTTCCACATCGACACATTTCCTGCTCATTACACACACACACACACACACACGGACTGTTCTCAAGTTCACATGACTCTTTTTTTTCGAAGCCCGAAGCTACGGGGATATTTTTACAAGCACCCACCTCCCCCACCAACCCTTTTTACATCATCCGCCAAAATAGCCTGCAAGTTCCTGCGAATGCATTTCCATTCCAAAAGGCAGCGGCGGTTGATTGACGCGTCCTTGTTCTCTGGTTTACATTAGATGTGGAAATAATTGGCACCTGTATTCCTGCACAGGCTCCGGAGCCAGGGAGGGGGAGAAAAACAGCGAACCAGAGGTTTCATTCCACTGCGGAGCCTCGATCCTCTTTTGTATTCACTCCAGATGTGCACACACACACACACACATATGGACATCTGTCTGAAATAGCTGGGGAGATTAAGACAGAGAGTACGAGAGAGAAGAGAGGGGATGTGTCACGTCAACATGCTCTGGAGAGCACCATTGATATTTTCCTCACGGGTGTATAAGCTTCTAATACATACAGAATATCAGCGTTAGACGTGCGCTCGCACCTCTTCACCCCCCCCCCCCCTCCTCCCACACCCTCCTTTCCTCCACCCCCCCCTCCTCATCCTCCTCTTCACACCTTCCCTCTGGCGATCCCCAGAGCTCGCCATCATGAGGCCGAGCCCATTGAAGTACGTTAAGCATCCGCTCTCCCAGCCGGGCCCAGACAGATTGGATGTGATCTTGGCGGTTTAGGGTTTAGCTGCATGTGTGTGTGTGTGTGTGTGTGTGTGTGTGTGTGTGTGTGTGTGTGAGAGAGAGAGAGAGAGAAGCCCAGGGAGGGTAATTGCCAGTGTAATTGCACTCAGGGGAAAGGTAGAGCAGCGGGGCCCGGATTCATCCTCTCACCCCGAGGCTGTACAGACGAGACCCGTTTGGTTCATGTCTGCCCTGAATTGAGACCTGGGACGCTTCAATGGAGTGTTTATCCTTGTTCTCTGGTGTTAATGTAGAAGCTATGGGATGCTGGTTGCATCAGAAACTCCTCAGGAGCTGGAGAATAGTATTTCATGTATGAAATACCCAACTGGACCTGGCTCGGGCTGGGCCAGGTCTTTCATTTTTCTAATGTGCGTGTAGATATACAGTATATGGGATGCTGGTGGGTGGGACTAACTATTGGCAAACTATCATTATTGATTTATCGATTGATTGACAGTTAATGAATTTAATTTTGTGTTTGATTTGTTCTTTTGAGCTTTGTTCTTTTCCAGCTGATCTGAGGTCTTTTGTGTGGTTGTGCTCTTTGGATTTAATTGCAAATTGATTGTTCAAATGGAGACGAGGTCATTTAGAAGTCCTAAAAAGGTGTTGGAATTAACTTCAGGATTCCTGTGGATACCCTGAGGCATCAGTACCCGCCACTCATCCACCGTGTGGCCAAACAGGGAGGCGCAATCGTTTCTGAGTTCCCTCGACGGTGTCTGGAGGGCAGGTTTAGACAGGATTGGAGGGTCGGGGAGGTGTGGAGGGAGCAGGTGGAGCTGTGGACCAGGTCAGAGGAGCCCAGGGAGGAACTGAGGAGGCAGATGGAGGAGCAGGAGGAAGGAGGAGGGAGAAGGAGGCATCCCGTTGTGAGAGAGAAAAGCCAGACAGACGAGAAGGAGAAAGGAGGGGCGAGTGGAGAGGCTCAGAGTCCAAAGGTGTGTGTAAGTGTGTGTGTGTCTGTTTGTGTTTGTGTGTTAGTGTGTGTGTTCTTGCACCTGATACCATCATGAAAACATCATGAGCAGCTTGAACCTCACAAGAGGCTGATTACAGGTCAGGATTTACAGATTTAAGGTACAAAATGAGTCAAATCTTGAGTCTCTGGGATACGAGGTGAAATCATTTGACCGTCAAACCACAGAAGGAACCTCCGGTGTGAGGAGCCGGCACGGTCGTCAGAATGAAGAATTCTAGTGGCACAAAGTCCAGATTCATTCAACACGTCCTCAGCAATGGGTGTACCAAATATGGAGCTTTTATCACAAAATGAACAATAGTTAAGCTGTGAATGATCTGCCAAAGTAAGACTAGTAGCTGATTGGATGGAATTAGAAATGGCTCATACGGAAGTCGAGGGCCTGTAGATCATGCTTATTATACCAAAATTATTATTATTATTTCCACCATTCATTGAGTTTTATCATTTAATTAGCACAGAAAGGTCACTGACGTTATGCTCGGACAAAAGTCTTGTCACGTACAAAAATGATGATGAAATTGCACATAAATTATATTCTGAATGCACAGTTATGCTACAATAACATCAGAACATTAACACATGGTGGTAAAAGATGAATATAAGCTTAAAGGACTGGATCTATGTGTTGGCAATGACTGAAATAGCTTATGGATGAAGTTGTCTGGAATTAGCAAAGGAAGAAAGCTTGAGAAAGGTTCTCATTTTCAGGTTTTTATTGTGATATTTAAAACCTAAAGCCGCCTCAGTCCAATTATTTTCATCTACACATTCTGAAACCTTCAGGATGTATTTTTTGGGACGTTCCCAACCCGTGTAGGTGTCAGGGCGATGCTTGAGTCTGTGGCCACGTGACTGTGAAATCTGGACACCAACAGGTGGCCGCAGGCAGGGGGAGGAGAGGCTGACCTTGGACTTTCAGAGTTTCACAGAGAACAGATTTTTTTCCTCTCCAAATATTTGACGATCTCAGTTTCTAGTATCACTTTTAATCCCAAAAAAAAGCAGTTTAATTACCACGTCCTCTCAGATATCAGGCAGATTGACTGCACCACACATAATTCACAGTGTGGTTTGTCATCTCAGTTAATTTCTCAGAGGAGGAGGAGGAGGAGGAGGAGGAGGAGGAAGACCTTCATGTAACTTAACATATAGATGATCTCTAACGATAGATGATTTGAGATGAAGAGCAGAATCAAAATTTAATTTAAAGGTAAATTAGGAGAAGAGCTGTCATCTGAGGCCACAAACTGCTGAGATACGCAAATGCCTGCATGTGTGTGTGTGTGTGTGTGTGTGTGTGTGTGTGTGTAGGGGTGTGTGTGTGTGTAGGGGTGTGTCTGTGTGTATACATCACATGTTGCAGCACCCATCCCCTCTCCTCGTTTAACCCCACCTCTCCATTTCTCCTTGTCACAGGACGGCACAAGGATGTGTGTGCGGGCAGTGGAGGGGCGTTTGCCGCAGCACTGTGTGTGTGTGTGTGTGTGTGTGTGTGTGTGTGTGTGTGTGTGTGTGTGTGTGTGTGTGTGTGTGTGTGTGTGTATGTGTGTGAGGACGTGGGTCGGTGTCAGAGGATGGCACCCTCGCCCGCCTTGCAGTTGATAGATCTCAGCTGCATGCCTTTATCCTTCAGCATCTGTCTGTCCCTGTGAGCTTCCTCCTCCTCCTCACACACACACTCATACACACACACATAAACACACTCCCACACACACACACACACACAAACACACGCACACACACACAACCTCCTGTACCACCCTCGGTGTGAATTTCATTCCCATCAGGGTGCATGTTTTCCTGTCTGAGCTCTTTGTATTGCTGCCTCCGTTGGAGCCTGTCTGTGTGTCTGAGGATATGCCTGTGTGTGTGTGTGTGTGTGTGTGTGTGTGGGTGTGTATGTGTGTGTGGGTATGTGGGTGTGTATATGTGTGTGTGTCTACTCCTCAGCTTAACCTATGCAGCCCTGTCGCTTTCACCATGCATCCATGTAATGAATGCTCATGTACTGCACAAACACGTTTGTGTGTGTCAAGCGTCACTTTGTGTATCAGTGTGTGTGTGTGTGTGTTTACATCTTCGCAGCTTTGGAGAGGACGCAGTGATGAAGAGGAGGCGAAGGTTGTGAAGGTCAACAAGGATGAATACAGATTTGTTGAAAAATGCTACGGCAGCATAAATCGATGGCTTCAGGATGGAAAAATTCTTCTTTTTTTTGCTGTTCTGTTCAGTTCTTTACTTGAACCCCTGAAAGGTGCAACTCTCATAGTGTTGTTGACAACTTTTATGTTTATTGAATTACAAACAGAGCTAAGTGTACTGTAAAAATATGGGGAGCATGTTTTGACACAACACTATTGTGCTCCATGTTTAGTATTTGGAGGTAGCGCAGTCTCATGTACAAATATCTGCTATCAAATCATGCTTCCAGTAGGAAAGGGGAGTAAGGGGAGTGTGGTTTCATACCTTATTGTTACACTCTATATGTTATATTTTATGGGTAGCACTATTCAATAGGCAAATATCTGCTATCAAATCATGCTCCCAGTATTGAACCACTTTATGCATGCACTGAAAGAAGAAGGTAGCGTGTTTTGATACTTCCCATTGTATCGTCCACTATCCGTCTCAAACGTTTGCTCGACGGTATGGTTGCAGAAATTTATGGGTGTGAGTCTGTGAGCGCTTAATGGATGGCAGGATTCAACACAACACCGGGGGAAAGGGGAGGAGTGAGGGGGAGGGAGGGGGGAGAAGGGGGGAGTTGCGTGCTTGTGCATGTGCGAGCGTGCACGGAGCGCGGGAGCTTCATCTCCAGACTGCTTCCCTTTCCCCTCCGACACGCATCGCTGCACTACACCGTGACGGAGCCGGTGTAGGTGGTGTGTGCATGTGTGTGTGTGTGTGTGTGTCTCAGTGCAGTTCTTAAACCTGAGTCATGTTCACCACACACACACACACGCAGAGGAGAGGAGAGGAGCCAGTTTTCCCACACAGATAGCTTCCCAGACAGAGCAGAAGGTTTGCGTTTGATGCCAGTCTGTCTTTAGCTCACACCGAGGTCGCAGCAGGTCACCAGCTACAGACCAGCCTCCATCTCTCCCCCTCTCTCTCTCTCTCTCTCTCTCTCCATCTCCATCTCTCTCTCCTTCTTTGTTTGTTTCGGTCCTCTCTGACCAACGCTATAAAATCTCACCACTGCATTTGTTTCTTGTTTGGATCTCATAACCTGCAATTACTTTTTTTTTTTTGCTGAGAGCAGTGCTGTAATTTTGCAGAGCCGAGGGAAACGTCCCTCAGCTCTCAGTTTCTGCTCTGTGCGAACACAGATTTTTTTTGCTTTCCTGCACTGTGGTAATATTTCCCTTGTTTTTTCGGTGTTCACGTTGAAGCTATGGAGCTCTGGTTTCACCAGAAGTGCCTCAGATGCACTTGTGTCTCTGCACAGCTCTAGATGCCCTTTTATGCTTATCTGGCAATCACGCACAGGCTTTTTACTCTGATCGGACGAGTATGTGACTCCATGTGACTTTACGTACCATAATCAATAATGCAGCACAGCTACTTGGTGGGCCAAAGTGACAGTGCCACTCCCATGAATGATCACGACTTTACGTTCATTCTAAACAACATACATTAGCCACTTTTATCCTGAACCAAGTGGTACCTGGAGCTGCAGCTATGTAGCTTTGATGCATCCACATCTGATACTGATCCAACTGATATGTTGGAGCCAGAGTCAGAGGAGGAACCAAAGACTGAGGAGGAACCAGAGACTGAGGAAGATCCTGAGGAGGAACCAGAGACTGAGGAAACATCTGAGGAGGAACCAGAACTTGAGGAAGAACCAGAGACTGAGGAGGAACCAGAGTCTGAAGAAGAACCTGGAGCAGAGACGCTGACATTTCACCAGAAACTGGAAACCAAACTCCTGCAGACTCTCAGTCTCACTTCACTCACATAACTGACAACTATTTTACGTAAAATTCCACCTCTGTTGATATTTTTTAGCTGCATTTCAAACTATGAAATTCATACATAAAGCGAGGACGTGACGATGTTTCGGGACCTGTCGTACATCTTTAAAATAGGCCACAAAGCCGAGGTAAAAAAAAAAAAAGAAAAAAGCTTTTTCATCCCATCTCCCCTTTAAAGCCGCTCTGTTTCACAGCCTCGACTTTTCCATCATGTTTGTTCCTCCCTCCCCCTGCTCCCTCTCTCTCTCCCTCCCTCCCTCTCTCTCTCTCTCTCTCTTTCTCCCTGGCTGTGCAGGAACAGCAGGAGGTGTTGGTGCAGCGTATTAAAAGGTCTCTTCCCCTCTTTGTTTCTCTCTCTCTCGCTCTCTCTCTCTATGGTGCCGCAGCTACAGTTTGGCGAACTTGTCGATATCCATACTGAAGCTTTGCAGGCGACTGGATGAGGAGGAGGAGGAGGAGGAGGAGGAGGATGGGAGGAGGTTGGGGGGTGAGGGGTGGGGTGGGATGGCAGGCTTAAGCCTTTTTTTGTTTGCGCAGGATCGATTTCCCAGTAGAAAATGTCACTCCACAGTCTGAGAATGTTCTTCATCGTCTCCACATGCCAGGAGGACCGTGCACCTTGACGTTGAAAACAAGCTAAAACGATCACAACTCCTCAGATTTTATCACTTGTGTTGCGTATTATGTGAAAATAAACATACGTTTTCTAGAGAGTTCATTGTCCTTATCATTAATTGTATAAATCTTGGCATGGAAACTAATGTGTTGTGTGTGTGTGGACCAGGATTTCCAAGAATAAAGGGAACATGTTTTGATACTCCAACCCTAACCCAAACCCTAAAATTTGAGGGTTGCGTGTTTTAATAGACAAATGTCAAGTATCAAATCATGCTCCCAGGTAGTGTTACCTCTCGACCCTACTGCGTGTACTGTTAGAGTTAAGCATTAAGCATTGATACTCCATCATGTAACATTTTAGGGGAAGCACAATTCCATAGACAAATATCTGCTATGAAATCATGCTCCCCATTTAGAGTCATTTTACATTACAACACCACTCCCTCGTGTCCTGTAAGAATAAGGGGAGCATGTTTTGATATTCTCTCTGCATGAAATTGTACAGGTAGCACAGTTCAATAGACAAGTATCCCCTATCAAATCATGCTGCCGATATGGAATGACTTTACCTTACACCCCTATCCGGTCTACCCAGTGCACTGTAAGAATAAGGGAAGTATGTCTGGATACTCTCTGTATATGACATTATAGGGGTAGCACAATTCAATATGTCCTTTATCAAATCATGTTCCCTATCTAGAGTCACTCTGTACCACTACTCCATGCATCCCATAGGAATAAGGGGAACATGTTTTGATAGTTTATTAATTTGTCTGGATAGAAAATGTTGGTCACAGCTCAATTCAAATCGTGCGTGTATGTGTGTGTGCGTGTGTGTGACCCGGGGTTAAGGAACACTATCGCATCCAGTGCACCCCCTCCACCACATGGGGGCAGTACAGCCAAAGTTTTCCCCCCATCCACATGCATTTGTATCAGTACTGGGAATCACAGGTGTGTGTGTATGTGTGTGTGTGTGTGTGTGTGTGTGTGTGTGAGGACAGATGAGGTGAATCCAGTCCAGAGCAGCATGTGTGGCACTCCCTCACTCACTCACTCCTGCTTCTCCTCCCTCCTCTCCTTTCTCCTCTCCGCTCTTCTGTCATCCATCTCTCGTCTGCTGCCGAGGCGTTCAAAGCCGCTCGGACGTTTCAGCTCTGGGCGCAGTTCCAGACACTGCCTGCGGGGGCGCCCGTACTCTTCCGATGAGTGGAAGCAGAGGTTAGTAATGTGTGTGATTTTGAGTGTGTGTGTTTTAGAAGTGGAAAGGAGGAGGAGGGGGGTCTTCTTTGAAAGGAGGCAGAATGGAGCACTGGGGAGTCCAGAGGTCCGAACTAGGGGGGGAGACAGAGGAGGAGGTGGAGGGAAGGAGGTGCTGAAAGGGACTTGATACCCCTCCCTCCCCCCCTCTCCCAAAGACTGTAGGACCCTCCCTCTCTCTCTCTCTCTCTCTCTCTCTCCCTCTCTCTCTCTGCCTGCCAGTCTGAGGATGGGGATTTTTTTCACCCGTGCACCCTCCTCCTCCTCCTCCTCCTCCCTCCTCCCTCCTCCTCCCCTCCAGTGTGTCACTGTGCAGGGAGCGGGTCTGAAGCGCACACGGAGCCGGAGCAGGAGCCGCGCAGACGCGTCTCTCTCTCTCTCTCTCTTTCTCATTCTCATCAACGCGCAAAACCAAGTTTTTTTCTAATCCCGGTGGCCTTTTTTAATACCGTTCTGGATGCTTTTCTAAGCTTTATTTCTCTCACTTTGGATATTTTTTTCCTCCACAGACTGTGCCTCTTTCTGCTGCTTCTGACGCTGCTTCTGGATGATATTATTTCCCAACCTGATTTTTATTTTTTTATTTTCTTATTTGCGGATTTGACTGCGCATCTTTTCTCTCGCTCTCAGGATGGAGCAGCAGCTGCTGCGGACACCGGTGGCATCTTCTTCTCCTTCTTCTCCTTCTTTTTCTCCTTCTTCTCCTCCGCCCCGATCCTGAAAAGAAGCAGTTCTTGTTTTCTGCCTCTTTCTCTTCTCTCTCTCTCTCTTTCTTTCTCCCTCTCTCTCTCTTTCTTCTCCTGGTTGGGAACGCTTACAAATCAAAGGAGGGAACCAAGCAGAAGGTAATGGGAGAGGAGAACAAGGGAACATTGTTCGGGAAGAAAAGACAATCAGGGCTGCAGGAATAATAATAACAACAAGCGACACATTTCCTCCCCAAAAAAACCTTTTCGTTCCTTGTGGAGTTGTATCGGGGAAAATAAAAGGCACGAGGAACAAAAAAAAAAGAAAACCCGGACTTGAGGAGCGATCGACGGTGCAAAAAGTCATGGGATCGGAGCTGAAATAGCAGAAGAGACGCACGCAAGTTTTTTACCGTGCGCAAAAAAAATTATTGTGTGCATCGGGTCGCTGCGAGGCTCCATGCGGCTGCAGGCTGCGGGCTCCTCCTGCCTCCTCTGACCTCCTCCAGCTGCAGCCGCACACACACACACACACACATATACACACACATAATCAGTGTGTGTGTCCATAGAGAGGGAAATCAAATCGTGAGAATTAAAGATAATATTAATAAAAAGGAAAGAGGAAAAAAGGACGCACGGTGTGCACGCATGGGGCTGCGCAGGCTGGAGATGGCGTGTAGTGGGAATGCAATGGGGATCCTGCTCATATTCTTTCTGGATTTACTGGGAACGACGGCCAGCAACATGGAGCCCATCTACTGGAACTCCCTGAACGACAGGTACGAGACCTACACACACGCACACACACACACACACACACACACACACACACATAGAGACAGACAGACAGACAGGCTGGCAAGGAGAGGTTAGCAGCAGCGGGTCTGAACTTGAAGTTTCGCAGCCCACGCAGTGTGAGTGGGAAGAGGGAGAACAAGACGAAGCCCAAAATCCATCTGTTTGAATACACAGTTTAATTGCACGTTGCGAAGTGTTGTGTATGTGTGCGCGTGCGTGCGTGCGTACGTGTGTGTGTGGCATGCTGCTGCAGCTCCTCGTGCAGACAGGAGGGATTTTTTTTAGGATTTATTATTTATTTTTTCGCAGGTGAAACTCCATAAAGGGCCTTCATTCACATAGTTATGAACACAGAAAGGAGAGGAGACACTAAAGCGTGTGTGTGTGTGATGCTCTGGTTTGCGTGCGGGCTCGTGCAGATCGGAGGGATTCAGGCAACATCTGAACTCCTCTGGACCACAGACTCAGGCCCCGTCGCCACCAGTTGTTCTCTCCCTTGATTATCACACAGCTGCACGTCATTAATAATTTACATCCCATAGTTCTGAGTCTATATCCAGACTGAGCCCATCCATGTCCAGTGTTTGATGCTACACCAGGTATCACAGACTACCTGGAGTGAACCCTCAGAGTCCTGGGCTGCAGACCTGATGATAAGGAGGTTTAGGCCAGATCATTTCCAGGTGAACTCCTCCATAGGTAACATCACGTCATCATAGTTCTGAATCTGGTGTGAGCTGAGCTGATGGAGATCTGCGTGTGCGTGACGCTCTAATTGCTGTTGCAGGATGACCTTGATTGTAGCCCCCTCCGGCCCCTCAGACCTCCCAAACCACCCCCCCTCCTCCTCCTCTCTCCCCCTCCCTCCCACCTCCAGACCCGTCATATCTGCTCATTTGCATCCTTTCCTTCCCCCTCTGGAGAAGGTGTCGAGGCATTAAGCTGAGGAAATGTCATTTTAAACACCTCTCCCAACGACCCGCAGCACTTTCCTCACACCTCTGCCAATTTCCCAGTGTCTGAATAGACGCCTGGAGGGAGGAGGGAGGAAGGAGGAGGAGGAGAGGGGGGGTCAGTAAAGGAGGGAGGGGGAGTGGGTTTATAACAAGGCAGCCTGTATGGAGGTGACACCAGAAAATGCACATTTCTGACGGTTTACAAACTGGGCTGTGTTGGGAATACGTACGGCCCGAGTCTGTTTTCTCTGACTTGTCCAGATCAGGTTAGATTGGGTGGGTGGGTGGGTGGGAAGGTGGGGATGGGGGGGGTAGGTGGGTGGGGGGTCTATCTATCTATCCATCTATCTATCAGAGCGGATCCCACCCAGGCCAGGGGGCAGTTTCAGCCCCTAACAGGTTTTGATTCAGTTAATGCTCCCCTGGCTCCTTCCCTCCCTCCTTCCCTCCCTCCCTCCTACACAGATGTGGCGGTGCATGCGTGGGGTGGGGGGGCCCCCGCTGTGGAGCAGGGCGTGAAGCCCCTTAATGAGGGGCTCTCTCTTTTTTCTCTTTTTAACCCCCTCTGATAGTGGAGCAGAGCTGGACACGGGAGGGTAATTTTCACGGTTTTGCTAACAGCTAATGGCTAACCGTGGCTCTTTCAGGTGATTCCACGCCATTGTCTCCCTAATGGAGGTTAGCTGGGGGGGTGGGTAGGTGGAGGCTGCTACGTCGGAGGACGTTTCATAGCTTTGGACTTTTCTTGTTTTATTTTGTTTTTGCAGTAGTTTCCTCAGAAGCTTCCAGGCTCGTCTGGGTTTGACAACCAAATTTTGTGCGAAACAGAAAGAGATCCCCAGTTTTGCCATTCAGAGTTGTGCAGACTTTCTGTCGATACTCTCTGCTCTCTGACATGTAAAACACAGGCAAACACTGTGTGTTTTTTACGTAGAGGATAAAAATCAGAGGTTGCTCGTTTCTGTCGCTAAACACACATGGTTTAGAACTTTACTTGAACTTTACAGAGCTGAATCATAGGGCATCTACAGTATCTGGGCTACAGAGTTTTCTGTCTGATTCTCTCACTTTTCTAGATACCTAGCTACCCAGCTAGCTACCCAGCTAGGTGACTAGATAGATAGACAGATGTGCTGAGTAAAACCTGTAGTCCGACACACAATTTGGAGTCTCCAGCCGGCCTAAACGTGCATGTTTAGTCACAGAAATGTCCAAGATCGGATTCGACCTGAGCAGAACGCACGTAAATATGAATCATGGGACCTCAGCTCGACTCAAACGAAGCGGCAGAACGTTCCAGAAATACAACTCGGCGTTCATCAGTCCTATTTTTATGAACCGAGTGTCCAACCTGTAAATAGTTACAACCGAGTTTGCATAACTGAACGCAAAAGTTTGCATAATGGTGAGCGGGAGCCTGCCTGTGTGTGTGCGTGTGTGTGCGTGTGCATGTGTGTGTGTGTGTGTGCATATGTGTGTGTGTGTGTGTGTGTGTGGTGGTCAGGTGCAGCGGCGCGTGCTGCCTTTACGTCCAGTAACCGGACTGTCACGTTGTTAACCTCTGCTCTGCCGCACGCTTTGAAGTCTACCTCGTCTTCCCCTTTTTCTCCCCCCTCGCACCTTTCTCCCTCGCTCTACTCTCTCCCTCCTCCTCTTCCTCCTCCTCCTCCTCTCCCTCCTCCTCCTCCTCTGACTGCCTCCTGTGCACTGACCAGACGTAGCAAATTGGAAACATGTGTCACATCCAGCCTCTAATTATATCGCTTCTGACACACTCCGAGATGTGTTTGGAGTGACAGAGGTGAGGAGGAGGAGGAGGAGGGAGGAGGAGGGGGGAGGGAGGAAGGGGGGGAGGAGGGGGAGGCACCCACGGGTGTAGCACCACCTGATTAATCCCCAGGACACTCAATAACGTTTGATTACATTTCAGCTCCGGTCACGTGACATCATCACGTCTCCGCTGGTATTTATAGACCCGGCTGTGTGGATCCTCCTCTTCGTCTTTGTGTGCGCGTCCCAGTGTGGGGACATTTGCATTATTGTAGCGGTGGAGACGAGAGAAGAAGGTCAAACCTCTTCCTCCTCCACTTCTAAGTGTGTGTGTGTGTGTGTGTGTGTGTGTGTGTGTGTGTGTGTGTGAGAATCTGTCACACTGTTACTCACGTTCCAGGCTTTTAGCTCGTGGCCTTTTCCGCTCCCTCCTCTTCTTCACCTCCTCTTTCCATATTCGTATCATATAAACATTTATCTTCATATATAAGATGAGACAAAATCACAGAAGAAGAATATGACAAGAGCAACAATAGAAAACATGAACGTATGGGCTAAAAAATAACTTTTCTATATTATCTGTCGTAGTATCTGCACTTAATGCTGTTTTATAGATATTTATCTTCATATCTAAGATGAGATAAACCTTTATGTGTCCCATTTTGTGTGGAAATTTGCTTTAATATCATTGAGGGAGACTGGAAACAATAAAAAGTATGTAAATATGGATAAAAAGAGGTAGAAAATTGTGTTAAAAGACTATTTGGACTTCAATTCACATTATGTCTATGGTCACGGCTGGTATTGCTGGTGTTCTTCATCTCTAAGTGAAGACTGGACTCATTGTGAGAATTTGTACTATTGCAAGAGACCAGAAGACACTAGAAATGATGAAGACCTGAGCAAACATGCAGTAAAAAGTAGAAAAATTACATTTTCTCTTGTAGTATCCATAGTTAATGAAGCCTTGAAGTTCACAGTATGTATATCTTTATAGATAAGATAATATTAGAGCTTTCTCACACTGGGTGGATTTACATCATTATGGGCAATAGAAGTCTAACGAAGTCACTAGAAACAACGAAAGATGTGCTGAAAATAGTCGAAAATGAAGTGAAAAGCTGATATTTGTATACGAGGCTCGCCTTCACCCACACGTTGTTCCGCCCTCAGATCTCTGAATCCTGAGCGATCTGCGGCGCGATAATTCAATAAACAAAGTTCTGATTCCGCTAAATAAAAGCGCTCAAGTGCTCCCTCCCTCCTCTACCTCCCTCCCTCCTCCCCCCCTCAGTCAGTTATTGACTGCTCCATCAGCTGAGATTACTCCGAGAGAGGAGCGGAGTGGTGAACAGAATCAGGAGCCGGGAGGTGGAGAGAGGAGCGGCGGTCCCGTACCTAACCCTAACGTAGATCGATAGCAGTTAAGTCTCGAGTGCCAATACGGGTTCTGCCGGAGGAAGAGGAGAGAGGAGCTGAACCAGAACGATCACCTTGGGACGAGCTCCGGACCCCCCCCCCCCCCCTCCACTCCCCTCTCTCCACTTCTCCTCCTCCTCCTCCTCCTCCTCTTCCCCCTCATCCAGCTCAGACATACATTATCCTTATCTCAGCATCTCCTATTATCGGCCTTACACCGCCCCCTAATGAAAGATCGAATCTCGCATTACTGCTCTGGAGCTGGAGGGAGGGAGGTGACCCACACACACACACACACACACACACACACACACACACACACACACACACACACAAACACATAAACACTCAAACAGGCAGTAAGATTGTAGCTCACAGTGTCGGACACGTAAAGTCACGTGGAGGAGCTCTGATCGTTGTTTCAGATCTGGATGACCCAGGTTTGGATGTTTTCTCGCATTTGGTGGATTTTTGTTTGTTTTTGTGTTTTAGAAGCGACGAGTAAAGGAGAAAACTGTGAAAACGCGATATTCTGAGAGGGTTTATCACAAACACACAGCGCCTACTGCTGGCCTGGAGTGTGAACTGCAGCGTTTGTGTAAATAAATCATTGAAAAACTTCAAATTAAACATGTTGTTGTGTAAACGTGGTTGAATAAATGGCTTGGTTGGAGTGTGAGAGTAAACTGTGAGTCCTGTGGTGGGTCTGAAGCGATTAAGAACCTGGATAGACCTGTAGATCTCCCACATATTGAACACGCATCCTCAAAGCAAAAACCCTGTTGTTCCACGATGCACAACTGTTATTTTGTGGGCCTGTTTTATTTGTTTTGTCTTTTTTTTCCTCCATGTTTTTCCTTTTTTATTATGCAGCTTCTGTGACAGGAGCTCTGCTTTAGTTTCCGATGCCTCGGGGCAAAATAGGTTTCGGGCCCTGGGGGGGGGGGGCGGCAGAAATATGTTAAGAGGCCAGAGTTTGTAGCCCACACACACACACACACACACACACACACACACACACACACACACGCTCATAAATGCATGTGTGGACCTGCACGATATGCTGTAAAATCCTCATATGTTTTCAGTGTGATATTGTCATACTTTCAGCACAGTATTCTGAACAGAGCACGTGCTCGTACTTGTGTAAACAGATCGGGGTGATACGCTAGGCTACGCGTTAGCATCTGCGCACCATAAACATCCAGACTGGAGTCTTAATTGTGAAGCGGTTTGATGTCAGCGTTTTACTCCCGAGGCCAAAGAACCTCTAGTTCACACCCTGCACCTCCTCTTCCTCCTCTCTCATCTCTTCTTCTTCTTCTGCTTTTCATAAACGACTGTAGATTATTGTAAACGCCCGCCGAGGGTGGGTGCCCCCCCCCTCCTCCTCACCCCCCCCCCCCCTCCACGCTCCCGGTGACTTGTAATACAACTATTCCCCCCTAAGATCCACATTAAAATTTAATCCCCCCCCCAACCCAACACCCTCCTTCACCATTTCTCAATAATTCATTAATCGCTGGCTAATTGGCGGCGGATAAAAGACTAGCTAACTAGGCTAAGTGTTTCAAGTACAAAAAAAAGAGAGAGAGAAAAGGAGGAGGAGGAGGAGGAGGAGGAAGAAAAAAAATCACTGGAAGTGTGTGAGGTGTGTTGGGTGAGTGAGGAGGAATCGGTGTTAGTGGGTCAGATTAGAGGAGCAGGAGGTGACTGATCCGGTTACTAGGTACAGATAGGAGTAGGTATGTATGCATGTGTAGGTATGTATTTGTAAAAAAAAAAAAAAAAAGAATATATATATATATATATATTAAACGATTTATTTTTTATTTTTTTATTTTTTAAAATAAATAAATTGCATAGTAAATAATCATAATATATAATCTAGAAAACAGTAATAAATGATAATTAGTATAATTAAAACAAAATAAAAAATGTAATAAATAAATAATATAATAATAATAATAAATAGTTAAACTATTTTGTTTTATTCATAAGTATATAATAATGCAATCTAGCATATATGATTGAAATATAATCAATATAAAATAAATAAATATATATATATATATATATATATCTATGGTGTGAAGCAGGCTGAGCAGCAGGTTTCTCCCAGTCATGAATAATGCAGCGCAGCTTTTCTGGGCTGTGTGGATAAGTAAGCAGGAGCCCTGTAAGCCTACACGCATCCTTAGGCGAAATGATTAGAGAATATCCACTGGGTAACTCTCTCTCTTTTTTATTATTCCACCGCTCTTATTTTTTTATTTTAAGTGGCGAGGGGGTGTGAGGAGAGAGTGAGAGACAGAGAGAGAGAGAGAAAGAGAGAGAGTGGTGGGAAAAAAAACAGAGGAATAAAAGACGAGGAAGAAAGAGTATGAACCATATTGGCCGGAGCTGCCTGTTAAAGCCAACAGGCTGCAGCTCTCTCCACCTCTCTCTCTCTCTTCCTCTCTCTCTCCTTCCCTCGTTCTCCACACTCGGTGAAAAAGAGGAGTGTGTGTAAGTTTACGAGCTGAGAGCAACAGGAGCTGTGAAAAGAGGTTTCAGCTGATGTGGCAGAAAGGAAAAAGACAGAGGGAAGGAGAGAGAGAGAGAGAGAGAGAGAGAGAGAGGCAGCAAACCAGCCAGAGGCTGCTCGCTTCCCTCTCTTTCTTTCTCTCTCTCTTTTTTCATTTTTCTTTTCTTTTCCTTTCTTTGTGAATGCGCAGGTTTGCAGGCATACTAGTGTGTTCTTCCTTTCTTCCTGGATGAGAGGGAATATGGTGTAGACATCTGTCTGTCTGTCTGTCTGTCTGTCTGTCTGTCTGTCTGTCTGTCTGTCTGTCTGTCTGTCTGTCTGTCTGTCTGTCTGTCTGTCTGTCTGTCTGTCTGTCTGTCTGTCTGTCTATCTATCTATCTATCTATCTATCTATCTATCTATCTATCTATCTATCTATCTATCTATCTATCTATCTATCTATCTATCTATCTATCTATCTATCTATCTATCTATCTATCTATCTATCTATCTATCTATATGGATGTGCAGGTATGCAGGGACACAGTGTGAAGACATTCATGTGGAGCAGACAGATCTATAGCTGCAGCAGACGCCTGCACACACACACACACACACACACACACACACACACACACACACACACACACACACACACACACACACACACACACACACACACACGCACACTTAAATGACCCTCGAGGGGCTCGACCTGCCCTCAGGACGTGTGTAAAAAGCATGTGTGTGTGGTCCTAATGTATCTCCTATGTTGCATGTGCAAGTGAGCATTGAACCCCATGCTGTCACCATGAGACACACACACACACACACACACACACACACACACAGGGTAGAGAGGGAGAGAGAGGTGAGGAAATTGGCAGGCGTCACGGGGCTGTTGTTCCACTCGGAGTTCATTCATTATTTTATCACTCGATTATAAGTTTATTTGGCAGGGGGGCCGCGCGCATTCATCAACATCATAACAGCCATAAAGCGCCGTTGTAAATATGCTGGTGCGAGCTAAAGAACTAATTTACTTCCCCCCGGTCCCGCGGGCTTCGGAAGTGACTTTGGGATTTTTTGGTAATTGTTAAAAGTGCTGATGATGATGAGGACGGGGGATGGGGGGTGGGGGTGGGGGGGTAGGGGGGAGGAGGAGGTGGGGGGAGGAGATTAAAAAGCTCTCGCTCCATGTCGCAGTAGGGGAGCCGCTCTCCCAGGCCATATATCCTATTTGTTAACTTTGTACCTGGTGGAGTGGGGCACACACACACACACACACACACACACACAGAGATCACTGTCACACACTTTCACACTTAGAGACAATTTGGGGACCGTTCATGAGTTTTACAGGGGAAAACATTGTATTTTGTCACTTTTTGGCTCTTTTGTCCACATTAAAAAGGTGTTTGTGCTGCCCAGCCAGGTCACACAACTTGAAACAAAAAGCATTACATTGTTATTACTTGAACTATAACAGAGGCTTAAATGGGTAAATGGGTGACACAGTGTGTGGGTGGATAGCACCGTCAACTCCGGTTCGAATTCAGGTCAGACTGGGGTTTTCTTTTGTTCTTGGACTGTGGAGTCGAAAAGGGGTCCCTCTTTCTGTGAGGCGGCACTGCTAACCACTTCATGCTTTCTCGTCTGCATTCTCACACACACGCGCACACACACACACACACACACACACACACACACACACACACACACACACACACACACACACACACACACACACACACACACACACACACACACAGTCTCTCACAGTGGTGGTAGTGGTAACAGTAATCCGGGCCGCAGGTCTACCAGGGTCACATGTGTCCCAGCATCACTGGGCAGATTGCCCTGGGTGGCTGAACCCAGAGCCCCTTAGCAAAGCCAACACACACATACACACACACACACACACACACACACACACACACACATACACACACACACACACACATACACACACACTGGCCTCTCATTAGCTTGCTTCACAGCACACCCTGCCTAAGCAGGATCATCCAATCCTCCTGGCAGCATTTGGACTGGGCCAGGTCAATCCTCCTCCCCCGGGTGACACTGCTGGGATGAGAAGCCACTATGAAAGTGTGTGTGTGTGTGTGTGTGTGTGTGTGTGTGTGTGTGTGTGTGTGTGAATGCCAGAGGGGTGCACATCTCAGAGGCAACCTCTGTCATCACCTTCTTTTCTCTTACTCATGTTCCAGGCTCTTAGCTTGTGGCCTTTTTCTGCTTCTTCTTCTTTCTCCTCCTCCTCCTCCGCCTCCTCCCCCTGTCTTCCCTCCCTCCTCTTCCTCACTCTGGAGTTATTTCTTCTAGGATCGGTTTGGCTCGTACGTTTTGGGCAGACTTTGTGGCAGATAAACAGGATAACAGCAGCGAGGGGGTGTGGGCGCGGTGGACGTCGTGTGGATTTCTTGCTTGTGACAGTGTGTGTGTGTGTTTGTGTGTGTGTGTGTATGTGTGTGTGTGTCATGAATGCTAAATTCTGAATTAAGATCTGGGGAAGCAGTCTTCGCTTTTGTAATTGCTGTGTAATTGAGTTGAGAACCAAAATCAGCGAATCTGAGACTGAGCAGAATGTGAAATCTGCACCCCAATAAGAACTCACATCTTTTTACTGTGTTTTTTTAAGTTTTTGGATTTTTTTTCATGCTTGGATCCCCACGCAGCAAAGCCAGAATTGTTTACATCTCAAAATTAGAACGGTAACTAAAAATAATCCTGAAAATACGCACATTTTTCTAGCCCTTACCTCACAGGTTAGATTAGATAAGTGATTGTTTGGGTGTGTGTGTGTGTGTGTGTGTGTTAGATCTTTTCACACCTGCCTTGTTTGAGCCGTCATACTTTGCATAGCTACACTTGTTGCGTAAAACCAGGAAAATCAAACTGAGAAATCTTTTGTTCCCTTATCTCCAGGCCGGGGGAGCCTGCGTGTCCTGTTGTCGGAGTCAGAGTCCGAACTGTTCTATTTAACTGGAATTTGTAAAGAGTGAGAAAGAGAGAGTGTGTGTGTGTGTGTGTGTGTGTGTTTGTGTGTAGACACAAGAGAGACAAATGAGTGTTTTTGGCCGGTGGACAGCTGCGCCTCGTCAAGGCTGAAGTCCTGTCAAACGTGGCTGAGCGATACGAGCGGAGGAGGATGTGGGGATGGGTGTGTCACTGGGGTCTGAGATTAGGGAGGGATGGATTTATTTAATTTTTATTGTATACGTTTCCTCCTTTTTATTTGACCAGGTTAATCCCCTCTTACAGAGGAGACGAGGCCGAGTCAACACAGCCACAATGAAAGAATCAGACGTGAATTAAAACCCACGCACGTAAATCACTCGCATACAGATGACCTGGATTCCCAGCAAATGGGACAAGATGAAGAACTTCCATCTCGCTCTCACAATTGTAATGTACAATGGGGAGAAATTAGACTTCCTCTAGCCTTCCTTGCTCAAGAGCCGAGGGAGGATTCAAACCCGTGACCTTTGAGTTGCAAATCTCGGTCGTTTAACCACTGGAACACAGCTTAAATGCTTATCTGGCAGCCTATGTTTTCTCTACCTGACTTTATGTAGCTCTACACAACTTAACGTGGCATTTTATAAATGATTTTGAGTGATTTTGTATTCCAGTGTAAGTTAGTGTCTGGAGTTTTATGGAGCAATATGTTGGAGAGTCCAACGTTTGACTGGAAACTTCTTCAAATTGCTGCAAACTCACAATTGTCTCTTCTCAGGTAACTCAGTGTCGGCAGGTAAACAGACTCAGATGTTGCATTCTTTTAGCTGCCATTCCAATCTAGTGTATCTTGACCCTCTGTGCCTCTTTGGACCAGGAATAGACTCTCATTAATCAAGGAGGTAAAAATGTTTTTTTTAAGACAAATAAGGGGGAATTTCACCCAGAACTTTTTGTAGATAAGTACATAAGAGCACATGGAGGAGAGGGAGGAGGTGGGAGGAGGTGGGGGCAGGCATGGTGGATGGTGAGAGAGGGCGAGTTAGGAGAGAGATGGATGGTCGGGACTTTGACAGTGGTGCGGGATGATGTGACGCAGCCCAGACAGAGAGAGTGACGGATGGTCCGCGGGTCGCCACCGCCTCCGCCGGGCTGCTTCCTGCTCCCATAGACGCCGGGGCCGGGCCCCCTCATCCCTCACCGCTGACACCTCCCATAATATTTATCCCTGTGAAGTCTGCCCTGGTCGGAGCTGCTCTACAGGAATCTGATGACGCTCTTTTTTTTTTTGGGTCTTTGATCAACGTGGCGTGGAGTCGATGAGCTGTTCATCCCGCTTTGTGTTTACTACAGTTGGTATGATAAGACAAGGCTGTAAACACACACACACACACATTCTCTCTGTCTCTCTCACACACACACACACACACACACACACACATAAAGGGGCTCAGAGGATGCCAAATGCCTCGTGGCGGAGCAAGGTGTTGATAGACTTAATTTGCCAAAAGCTGAATCGATCGCTATAAAAGAAAGCCCCGCCGTTCCACTGTACGATCAATATTTGAGGTTCGCTGCACTCTGGGGTGAAGCGTTGTCATTTGCATTCACGGGTGAACCCCACCTTTTTTTATTTCCAAGCCCACCTCTGCTTCGCCTGCTGAAATCCTCCCGCACATTGTTTATTGTGTGCTTGACTGGAAAGTAATGCTGTTTTCCCCCCTTTTAGAAATGTATATATTTCTTATATATAATATATATGATATAATATAACCTGAAAATCTAAAAAATGAAAATGAGTATCCGAGAAGGTGTGAACATCAGCTTTCATTCTGGTCCACTGGAGTCAAGTGGTGGAAGTCAAAGCTCCAGCTGTTTGTTTGTGGGTGAGTCGAGAAGTTCTCGCTCTTTGATTCTGAGCAAAACTTCCCTCTGGATGCATCACAGATGCCAAAAATGGACCTGGAAGAGCGCTTGTATAAGCGAAGATGTGGTTACAGGTGGCGTTTTTTTTTTCCCTTCCTCTCTAAATATCTCATGTTATATTTTTGGCAGCAAGAGACGCTGCTATCCAGAGATTTGCAGAAACACACACAGAGAAAAGTGAGAAAAAAAGTGAGCAGGCGTGAATCACTGTGCCTGCAAGGAGCATGAAACAGAGTACAAAACAATACATGTTTGTGTGGGTAGAGAGCGGATGTGTGTGTGTGTGTGTGTGTGTGTGTGGGTCCTCCTGGCTTCTTCTTCTTCTTCTACTGCTGCTGCAGGAGATGTTGGGTCTCCTGTGTGGGAGATGTGGAGACCTGTTACTTCCAAAGCATCTTAGCTTAAAGATAATCTTTTCCCCAGTTGACTTACAATGGGTCAGCGATGATCCTCATGCTAAGAGGCTTTGCCGCGGTCCCCGCTTCGCCCCGCTTCGCCCCGCTCGCGCCCATCTCTGCCATCTTGAAACTCTCTGATAAAACAAACTCGTTTATTTTAGCCTCACGTCTTCTCCTGTAATGTTCTCCGTCAGTAAACTCCCAGCAGCACCTTGATTATTTTTCCAGGGCTTTGTGCTTTATTATCCTCAGATGCTCGTAAGCTTGCGTGAATGTGTGTGTGTGTGTGTGTGTGTGTGTGTGTGGAACATATGCAGAGTTCTAATTAGGAGGTAAAAAACTGTACAGTGCGCGCGGTCCATCTGGCTTTGGCATTAGCCCATCATTCTTCACTTCTATGGGAAAACTGACCTTGTGTTACAGTGCAAGGTAGGAGGAAAAAAAAAGAAAAAGTGTTCCCATTTCCCACTGCCCATACTGTATGTTATTTAAGAGAAGATGACGTTAAAGTGCTTAAAGATTAAGATGGTAACGTCAGATTGAGATTAATTCCAGGTCAGCTGAGAGTTTCCAGACGGAGATGGAAGGATGCACCTGCGTGCACTGCTGGACTATTTATATTATTTCTGTGATGGTTTTTCCTTGATTAGTAACAACTGCACTGCATCTTTATCCCTGACCCTCAGAATAATATCATCAGGCCTCAGAGTCCAGAGATTTATGAGGGTAAAAGTCAACGACCTGACAACTCCTCAGCTATGTGAAGCTTGCTCCCTAAAGTTAACGTGTACTGTCCCTTTAAGTACTGTCCCTTTAAATCTGTGTGAAATGATGTGAAAAGTGCATTTTCTTAGGTTAGATAGTTTTAATAGATAGATAAACTGAACTAAGCGTATCTCTTTGACTTCCGGGAATAAACGTTTAACTGATTCCTTAACACCTTAAAGCCGTGTACAAAAGGGAACAAGCTGCCAAATCTTTTCTTTTCTTATTTTTCTTTTTGCTGTTTATAAAGAGCGGAGCGCGGCTTTGTTGTCTGGAGCCTGCAAGTCCCGACAAGATCCATCATGTGTAGAAAAACAAAAAAACGTGTCGTGGATGTGTTTTATACTGTCACACCGTCTCACTTTGACTTCAGGTGACATCGTTCAGACCTGCAGCTATTTAACTCCATAAAAAAGACTTATTTCTGGAGAAATGGACATTTAGCCGGTAAATGTACCTGAATCGACCACATAAAGCCAGGCATGAGTGTGAACAAGCTGCCAAACTGTTCTTTTTCTTTTTCTTTTCTCTTTCTCTCTTTTTTTTTTCTTGCTAAATACGGAGGCTTTGTTGTCTGGGACAAGTAACTCCGACAAGATCCATCTTGTATAGAAAAATCTATGAGCACAAAATAAGGCAAAAAGGTGCATTTTCTTTCTCATTTTGACTTCAGGTAACATTGAGACAAACCAGATTTGTGACGCACTTAAGAGGAGAAAAAGAAACAACGCTGTCAGACAAAAAAAAACGACTGTTATTTCTCCCATTTCCCAGAAAATGGACATTTAGCCGATAACTGCACCTGAAGCGATGACTTTTTCTCGCTGTTTATGGAGAGCAGAGCGACTCCCGGCGAGATCCATCTTGTGTAGAAACGCCACATAAGCCAGGAGGGCGCCTTGTTTCTCCCCATTCCCCCGGAAAAATACGCACATTTAGAGGATAAGTGTACCTGAGGAGACAGGTACTAGAGCGAGCGAGCAGCCAAATGCTTCTTCTTCTTCTCTTTTTTTATTTTTGTTTTTTTTGTGCTGGATATGGAGAGCAGAGTGCAACTCCTAGACCCATCCTGTGAAGAGGAAGTGTGAACTAAAAGGAAAGGTGCAAAGTCACAGTCTCAGACTGACTCCAGGTGACATTGAGACAAACCAGCACCAAAAGATCGAGATCTCGTCCCCAGAGCACCTTGTTTCTCTGGTGAAACTGGTGAATTCGTGTTTTATGTTTTCTTTCTCGTTTTATATGGAGAGCGGGGTGCGAGACGAGAGTCACTCCGACTAGAACTGTCTGGTATTGTAGAAATCTACAAGTGTGAAATAAAGGAAAGGTGCAAAGTCACACTCTCTCAGTCTGACTCCAGGTGACATTGAGACAAACCAGCCTCGTGATTCTTCCTCGAAACCGTGTCGAAAGATCAAGATAGACCTCATGTGCAACTTTTATGTGAACCTACATTTACATTTACAAGCTGCCAACTGGCTCTTTCTCTTCTCTGTTGTTTTATATGAAGATAAGAGTGTAGGACAAGTAAGTCCAACAAAAAAAAACAGCACATTTTTATAGTTATATATAGGAGCGTGTGAGTCTCACTTTGACTCCAGGTGACATTGAGACAAACCAGCCTCCAACCTGCATCAAAAGATCGAGATCTTGCCTTTAAACACCACATAAGCCCAGAGCGCACCTGGTTTCTTCCATTCCCAGGGAGAGAAAAAAAAAAGTGAACATTTCAACAAGCTGCCAAGTGGCTCTCTCTGCTCTGGTCCTTTCTTTCTTGCTTGCTTTATATACGTAACTCTTAACAAGATCCGTCTTGTTTATAGCGGATTGTTGTTTTGCGTGTCCTCGTGCCATCATCCGATCCCTCGGCCCCGGCTGTAATACCCGACTCAGAGCTGCTCTTCAGCGGTTTTTGCCCTCTCTCTCTCTCTCTCTCTCTCTCTCTCTCTCTCTATCTCTCTCTCTCTCTCTCCCTCTCTCTCTCCCTCTCTCTGTGCCTTTGTCCCCAACTCTTGCAGACAGCGTTAACACACACTAGCACTCGTATACACACAGTCAGGCATGCATGAACACAGTGGAGGGCCTGTGTATACACCCCGACACACACACACACACACACACACACACACACACACACACACACACATTCTCATGCATGCACAGATGAAAAATGTTATTGCTCTCGGTGCTGGAAAAAGTCCAAGTAGAGGGGTAGAGTTTCCTCCTCCTCCTCCTCCTCCTCCTCCGTCAGTAGCATGTCCCTCACCCCTCCTCTCCTCCCCTCTGCTCCCTGTGAACAAAAGTCCTCCCCCCTCCTCCTTCGTCTTCCCCCCGAGCTTCCACTTCCACTGAAAGCCCTCACACGCTCTCTCACTCCTTCTCCTCCGCTCTGTACGTAAAAACACGTCCACTTCTCCGTGCTAATCCCCCCTTCATTCCTTTTGTCTTTTCTTTCACTCTTCCCTCGTGTCGCCTGGCGTGGCACCAGTGTATATTTCCTCCTCTCCTCCTCTCTTCCCCTCCATCTCTCTCTCTCTCTTTCTCTCCATCTCTCTCTCTCTCTCTCTTCGTCGTCTCCAAAGCCGTTATCACGTTACAGCCACTTGGCAGACAGTAAAATTTATTCCCTCTTGTTCTTCTTTTATTTTTTTTTCCTTCTTCAAATTGCTCTCATCTTTTCTCTCCCCACTCCGTTTTTTCTCTCTCTTTTTTTGCGTCTCTTCCTCTTCTTCTTCTTTGTGGGTGGTTTTTGATGTGCGGGCTCTGTTTCTCCTCAGCGACTCGTCAGCGTCAGGCAGTAAATAGTTCCTCTGTAGCGAGGACAGGATGAATAATCATGACGGCCTATCACTGCCGTGTCACACTCATTCAGGAGGGACTGTGAAGACACACACACACACACACACACACACACACACACACACACACACATACACACACACACACACACACTCAGATATACCGCTCCCTCAACATTCCCTGGAAATCAGGAGGCCATTCCCTCATTAGAGATCCCATCTATTATCTACCGCCTTCATCTCCCTCTTCCTGTCTCTCTTTCTTTCTTTCCTTCCACCTCTGCCTCTTTATCTCTCTTATTCTTTCTTTCTTTTGTCACACTCACTTTTCTCAACTTTTTATCACTTTTCTTTAGATCCCTGACTTTAGATTCTTTTACTTTAGACTCTCTTACTTCTGTTAGTCTCTCACTTTTTTACCCTTTTCTCGTCTCTTTATATATTTCTTTCTTCCTTTTGTTTCTTTCCCATCTTTCACTTTTCATTCTGTCTTCTTTTAGATTGTTTCTTTTTCCTTTTCTCTGATTTTATCTACTCTGACTTTCTTCTTTCAAGTTTAAGTTTTTGTCTGTTTCCTCTTTCCTTCATTTTTTCCTCATTCATTTCTTTCACTCTCTCTCTTGTTCCTTTCTCCCTCTTTTTTTATCTTTCTCTCTGTTCTACCACTCTTTCTCTCTCTTTCCTTGTCCATTGGAGTGCAGCTGTATTTCAGGAGGGGGGAGAACAGCGAAAAAAACAGATGGAGCGCCATCCTTTCTTACCCTCTTTCATCCACCCCCCCCACCACAAAGAAAATCAAGCCAGAAGAATGCTGCAGTGAAGGGGGAGGGGGGAGAGGGGGAGGAGGGAAGGGGGAGGGAGGGGGGAGATGGGACAAAGCCTCCCTTTCGTGCATCTCTTTGGTTGGAGTTGATGGATGTGTGGCACCGCCGTGGGTCACCGTGCCCAACACCACCGTACACTCCTATAAATATATATATGTGTGTGTGTGTGTGTGTGTGATGCATGTAATGTGTGTGACACACACACACACACACACACACAGACGCAGCTGCTGCGATGTTTGTGTTTGGTTCCCTGGTCTGTTTGTTCCAGTGGAGCCACTGGTTCCAGCCCATCTGGAGCCTTGGTCCCACTGTCAAAATAAAAACATTTTTCCCCTTAATATGAAAGAAAAACTTCAAGCGTTGTTGTAAACTGTATCCAAATAGTGACTTATTTAAGTTTGTTGAGTGAAATTTTCCCTAAAAGATTTTTAAAAAGTTGCAAAAACTGCAAAAAAATGCACATTTTTGGATCCTAAGTAGACACAACTCTTTATGTTTTCCAACATAGCCACATAATTAGTGTAGCTCTAGGTAGTTATTGTGGAAGTGACTGGACATGAACTCAAACTATAGGTACTTAAGTTGCCTTAAAACGTGTCTGTGTGTGTGTGTATATATATATATATATATATATATGACTTCCCGAGTCCCCACATCTCCACCTACACGTGTGTGTGTGTGTGTGTTCTGGCAGCGGGTTAATCGTCTACATTATGTGGTTTAATACAGCCGTGCTTAAGTGCTGCAATCCAACTGTTATTTTTTCAAGTTATCTCCTTTTCATCGAACCCCCCCTTTTGCTTCGCTTCGCTTTTCCGTTTGTTGGCGTCTCTCGGTGAACGTAATGGCTCTTGTGACGGCTGAGCTAACTCTATTATGGCGGACGTTTTTTTTGTTGTTTTTTTTTCATCGCTAGAACAAAAGAATTCACTCAAGGTCTGGTTTAAGTGCTGCTGCAGCCTCGTGCTGTGTGAGTGCGTGTCTCATTGTGTGGATGTCAGGCATGCGTCATGCGTGGGTGCCGTGTGCTTGTGTACATGCCCTGCGTGGGTTTTTTGGTACTACATCCCCCCCCTCCACCCCTCGTCCTCCCCCCGTCCTCCCCCCTCCATCGACACATTAAGAGTTATTTGCAAAACAACACAATCATGTGAGACAAAGCGTGGCTCCTGGGCGTGAAAAAAGAGAGAGTGGAAACAACAGAAAACTGGCCTGTACCACTTGACCCTATTGGGATGGTGGTGGTGGTGGTGGAGGGGGGGGGGTGATGAGGTATGTGGGGGAGAGGAGGAGGTGGGGGGGGGGTGTAAGCCAGGGGAGAGATAATCCCTGCAGTCATGGCGGCCCCCGTGTGCTCGGCCTCTAACGTGGCGCGCAGTGCTGTCAATCACTCGACAAAGCTGTCTGTGAGGGGATTATCAACCCGCCCCCCTCCATCCCCTCTCCTCCTCCTCCTCCTCCCCCCTTCTTTTCTGTCCTCCCGCATCACGCCCCCCGTTTCCCACCTTCAGACCTGCCTGTCCACTGTCCTGGCACAACAAAGTGTGTCTCCCCCTCTCCCTCTCTCCCTCTCTCTCTCTCTCCCACTGCGTTTTTGCTGCTTTGCTGTCTGAAGCTTTACTTTATCTTCAGCCTTCCATCCATCCGTCCTCCCTCTGTCCTCTGTAAGCCCTGTTTACCGCTCCCTCTCTCTCCCTAAACCTCCCTCTATCTCTTCGTCCCACCCGTGTGTTATTGCTCACCTAGACAAGAGACAGGTGTTGCTACGGGTGTGTGTGTGTGTGTTTTTGGGGAGTTGACAGGTGTCCGATAGTCCAAGACTGAGGACGTTGGCCCTGGACTGACACACACAACAGGACAAGGCTGGACTAAAACAAACTAAAACAAGGCTAAAAAAGTACTTTTTGGACAAATGTTTTCTTGTCATTATATGATGTATCCCTTCCATTACGTATGACATTCATAACAACTTTTATCATGTTTCAGTCTTCATCCCTTTCTCACGTTGAGAAACTTGCAGCCTATCCAAAAGATCCAAAGATTTGTTTCAGATTCTCCTCGGATTCTCAAAGAAGGTGAAATGTCTTAAAGAATCTAAAACAAGTCCAGCTGCTGCAACTCTTTGGGTCTTTGGGAGTGCGTGCAACTTTCCCAATCAATCTGAATCTCTAATTTGAGGTATCACCCGCTTTATTTGGTGGGGGGGGGTGGGGTGGGGGTGGGGGGGGGTGGGGGGGCCGACCAAGACCAGTTTCCCCGACTCTACAACTTTGAGAACGATGACCTGAATGCAGAGTTGGACTCTAACGCCTCCTCTTTTACATTCAAACCATGACGCTGATCTTTTTTTTTTCCTCTCCCGTACTCTTTATTTCTGTTCTGTGGCTTCTGTGCAACCCTCAAAACACACACACACACACACACACACACACACACACACACACACACACACACACACACACACACACACACACACAGTTTAAATGTCAGCTCTGGTATAAATGTGATGAATAGCTCGCAGTCCTATCTTATCTCTACGTCCTCTAACGTGTTGAACCCAACTGTCGGCCCCTGCAGGTGACAGAGACCTGAGAGTCCCCCTGTTAATTTCCCCAGATTTCCTGTTTTTTTTCCCATGCTTCCATATCTCTCCATCATTTCCACTCGTCTGTTAAGCGTCTGTTTACGTCCATCACCCCTCACCCCGTCTGAAACCGGTTCGTCCACCCGTTGTCCTGGTTTCTCACCTCCAGTCGATTTTGTTTTTCTTTGCGTGCATTGTCTCAGTCACTCTCCTTCTCTCTCGTTCTCTTTATGCTCTTTTATAATCTGACCAGTTTGGCCAGTAGGTCACGTTAACTGGTTAATCTGCCCCAATCCGTCGAATAATCTGGCCGTTTTAATCCCTCATCCAGCAGCCGGGCTTTCTGCCGGGGGCGAAGGAGATTGAAAGGTCGAGGTTTTTACAGCTGCGCCGCAACTTTTAATTAAAGTAGTGTTTAATTTCAGGCCGGAACTCAGAGCCCTCCGTGTTTAAAGGGTATTTATAGGCGCCCTCCACACGAGATTTAGAGTTTTAACCCTCCTGTTGTGACCGATTTACTGAAACCTAGAGGAAAAAAACAAAAACAACGGGATTCAAACCGGGGACGTTCCTGCTGCGAAGCATCAGTGCTATCCACCAAGACTCTGTGTCACCAGGCTGAGTGTACCATATACTCTATATACAGTATAGTCAGTGTAATCCTCAGGTTGTTGAGGATTTTTACCTGAAATATCGACACAAATTCCAGTTGACAGGAAGATGAAACTGGGCATCAGGTCACAATATGTTTCACTTAAACATTTTATAATCATGTGGAATGGTTTATCCATTGTTGAATGGTCATACTGAGGCACCATTCACATAACATGTTTTGTTTTCAGAGCTTTAGAAAGACTGTGCCCACCCCAGGCCAGTAGCTGGCGCTGTGCATAAATGTGCATGAGAACTGAATGTGAAACATCGCTAACACACGTGCTATTTTCAGACTCTGTCAACAACTTTTCACCCAGAGACGTCGTGTCGGGCGCCTGAAGCTTTGTCCGTATGAAAACAGAAGAAATGGGCTCTGCTCCTTTTCTTCTATATACGTGTTATTTTTCTTGTTGCGTTTCGAGCTTTGGGCTCCATTTGTTTTTCGTCCCCGGCAGCGTTTTTCAAACCTCATTCCAGCCTCAGTTTACCCAAATGTGTATTTCACGGCTGGATTTCGACTCCGTGTTAAACCGTAATAACCCTGAAGGAGACCATGATGCAAAGAGACTCCAATTCCTCTTAAAAAATAAATAAATAAGTAGAACTAAACAAAGGAGCAGCGAATTGATGGAGAGATTGAGCGAGCGTTGTTCAGCGGGGAGCGAGAGGCGGAGGGGGGAGACGGCCTTAATGCGGGTGACGGGGTCGTTATCTGGCAGGCAGCTGATGGTTTGTACAGCTGTATTATCTTGTGTATCTTATATTGGATTAAGCTTCATTCCCTCACACGCGCGTCTCGCCCTTGATTGACACCGTGATTAGAGACATCCACTGGATGAGACGAGGAGCGAGGAGGAGGAGGAGAGAGAGGGAGAGGAGGTGGAGGAGGGTGAGGGCGAGGAGCGGTGCTTGAACCTGCCTCTGATGGAGGCGCCGGCGGAGCGCTAATGGACGCGCGGAGCTATTACGGCGATGTTGTTTCTGTGACCCGCCGACGGTGCAGAGTGCGTCCATATGTTGCTGCTCGTCTCCGTCAGAAACCACAACGTCAATGTGAAGAGGAAGAGCTCGGCTTCCCGGAGGCGTTACGAGAACACGGGGCTGCCAGTAAGTTAGCTTTAGCTAGCTCAGCTTGGAGTTTGGAAATCCTCGGGGGGGGTGGGGTAGTCCATGTTTGAGTCCATGTTTGGTAATTTGCCGGGATTGTGGATGAAGTGCCCGGGAATGCATCGCATCTGTGATTTGATATGATTGGATTGCGATGCCCAGTCTGGTTAGCGTGACCTCGGGTGGTTTATGGGACGGAGGGACGCTGTGCTGAACCCGCGACCTTCTGCATGATGCTGAACTCTGGACCATTTAATGTTCTGTCCTCATTCTATCTGCTCCTCTCAGCAGATGGCCGCTCTCTGTGAGCCTGGTTCTGCCCGTTAAAGGCAGTTTCTGTTGCTTCCAGCTGCAGGTCTTAAGCTAATGTGATAAAAGTCTTTTTTTCCTCTCTCCATTAACCATTAACCACCATTACAAAACAGTTTATTTTTCAAATTCCAACCTCATTCCACCCCTTTATGTTGTGACTAACCCTGTGGCTTGGCACTCTTTGGTTGAAAGTATATAGAGAGCTAAACACGTGGAGAGCTCTCGAATCTTATTGATTTCAAGGTTTCGAAAGTCATTGAATTTTGGATTACGTGCTTAGAAATGCATCAAATGTGACTTTTACATTGACTAGTCGCATTAGATCACGCCAAGTCCTCTGACATTGACATGTCTTATGAAAGGTACGTATTTGAACACTATTCCCACTTCTTGACTACTACTTAAACTTTGCTCTTGCATTTTCTCTGCAGCTCTCTTACCTTGGCTATCTAAAGCTGTATTTATTGTCACTTTAAAGTCTCTTTTGTGATGTGGCTTGAATGATGTTTCTCCTGTGAGTCACTTTGGAGTAAGAAGTAGTAAGAAGTTACATTTCTTGCATTTTTCTCATTTGCAAACCAGAAGTTGGGTTGTTTGTAGCGTATGGCCATATTTTTTGGCCTTTGTAGAAAACATTGTGGCAAAATCGTGCTTTTTGTATTGTAATTGGACGTGAGCTGATGTAGGTTTTTCCTGCACTGGAATGATGAATTAAACAGAGGAAACATAATTATAAACCTTGAAATCTAGCACAGAAAAGTTCCTGAAGCTTTTTCATTTTCACAGCGATTCGATGATGTAATTCATCACAGCTGTACAGTGCTGGAAAAGCTTGAGAGCGGAGCCTTGACGGTGCTTGATTGGCGAAGGTGTGTGTGAACCCCGTGGCTTGGCACGCTCGGGGCCCGGCTCACGCCTCGGCCCCCAGGTGGAAAAACAGTTCAAACAGCCAAACATCCTCGTTTCCTGCTCGACAAACCACGAGAGGCGGCGGGAGAGAGAGGCGCATCGTCTGCGTAGAAACGCACAAATCTGTCCTCCTCGACGCTATCATGAGGCTCCCATAGAAAGTTTAGCATTGAGGAATCTGTAACCTGGAGCAGACAAACTTCCTCTCTCACAGTTTCTCTGTTCAGGCACCTGCTCTTACATTTTTTTCTTTCTTTTAAAATAAAAAAAAAAGCTGTGGCTGCTTTTTTTTTTATTTCCTACTCTGATGAGGAGCAAAGAGGGAGCGCGGGAGAGATGAAGGGAGGAAGGCGGCGTGAGTGGGAGGAAGTAGAGAGGGAAAGGAGGGTAAAGAGTATGAAAAGACACAGGAGAAGAAAGGTAAAAAAAAAAGATGAGAATGTGTCACACACACACACACACACCTCTTATTAGAAACTGCAACTTCTGATCTATTTGGTCTCATTTCGCACACCTCCGCTCTCTCCACTTCTCCTTTCTCCCCCCTTCTCTCTCTCCATCTCTCTCTCTCCATCTCTCTCTCCCCCTCTCCCTCTGTCTCTCTCTATCATACCCCGCAGTAGCTCACCAGCTGAAAAACTTCTCGTTTTTTGGTGCGAGGCCTGTCAAGCTCTACTTTGAACACACTCTCTCTCTCTCTTTCTCTCTCTCTCTCTTTCTCACACACACAGAAGTAGCATATACTTGTGTAACTCTCGCATACAGCCGAGGGAATAATAGAATCAAGGAATACTCCGAGATAAAGCGGAGAAGGAGGGCGAATAAAAGGATAAAGCAGACTGAGAGGGATAGAGAGCTTCATATTATTAATTTAGCTGGAGAAAGAGAATAGGAGGGGGGGGGGGTCCTTTCAATCCCTCCCCCCCTCTACACTTCCATAGAGCTCTATAGTGGTGCACAATGGGGAGATTGGAGCAGGAGGAGGGAAAGCGAGAGAAAGAGAGAGGGAGAGGTAGAGATAATCCATCCTGCTGTATGAAAGTTAACCGTTTCATAGCTTCTTTTTTTTTCCGCCCTTCACCGTCATCGGGCCTCGCCATCTAATTTCCGTCCTTCCTTTTCTCTTCCCTCTTATCTTTTCTCTCCATCCCTCCATCCCTCCATCCCTCCTGTAGCTCTTCCATCTACCTCTCTGTGGGCTCTCAGCCCCTAATCCTCCCCAGCAGTTTCTTCCAGACCTATAGACTAGAATAAACCTGCCCACACCCAGGCAAGCACACACACACACACACACACACACACACACACACACGTGCGCGCACACGCACACACAGCTCTTTGTGTCCTATATACAAGCATCACATGCCAGTGTATGATTCTGACGTGCGGTGGAGAGTGTATGTTCGCAGTTTGGCAGCCCACTTTGCCCGTTGAATTTGGCACAATATCTTGCTCATCTGGCACAGGAAGAAGGGAGGGCGTCCCATAGTGAGGGATTACACCGACTTACACACACACACACACACTCGCACACACACAGACACACACAGACACAGTGCATTTATTGGCACATATCTGCACATTAAGAAATGCAAAGCCCCACGCTCGCAGCCACACACACACACACACACACACACACTCAGACGCTGGGACACACATTGCTTTCTGGTGATTTCTGATCTGAGCTCCTCTGGCTAAGAGATGAGAAAGTTTCAGGGGAAAACTTTAGAAAAGGGAGACTCACATTGTGGGTTTCCATTACGTTTTGTTTTTTCCACAAACTAAAGGAGACGTTTCTATAATTTTGACACTATTGCTATTTACATGAGAAGTAACAGTCTTGTTGTCATTGATATCGAATAAAACATTGTTTTATTCAATAGTTGAGTTAGACTTTGTTCAGCCATCTTGTCTGGTCACGTGACCCCTGCATCACCTTCATCAACGTGTAAATGCGAAAACGTGTTTTCATCACACTTTTGCGATAAACTTCTATACTGATGATACTTGACTCATTTTTCCCAAAAGTATGAGTTTCTGTCAATAGTTTTTTACTGTAATATTTATGTTTTGCGCGTTTCTTGGGGTAATTTAAATGTAAATTCCAGAGAGAGAGATGAGTGGAGGCTTCTCTCAGCTGTCTGTCTCTGCAGGATGAGTCTGCAGCCGCTCTCCACTGCCCGACAACGAGCTGAAATGCCAATGAAATTCATTTCTGTAATGGGGCCTTGCTGACAGAGCAGCAGCAGCAGCTACAGGCTCCGGGAGGGAAAACCAGTCTCCGGAATGAACGCTACTGTAAAGTGTTGCTTTGTCTCCAGAGAGAGAGAGAGAGAGAGAGCGAGAGAGAGAGAGAGTGCAAAGGAGCCTTTGTGTTCTCTGGATTGATAGGTGTGTCTGACCTTTAGCACCTCTCGAGAAATCCTACAAGTCATTCTCTCACCTTATATTTAGTCCCCTCTGTATCTGCCTCACACACACACACACACACACACAAATGCACTCTCTCTCTATCTCTTTCTCTCTCTTTCTTTCTTTCAGACAAACCCTGGATGGAAACCTAATTCTGTCCTTTTCTTTCTCTCCTTTTCAAAAACCTCCCCAATTACAGCCACTCCAACCCCCCCCCCACCCTCGCCTCCCTCGGCTCTTAACGAGCAATCTCGTTAATGTCAGAGCGCCTCTTTCTCTCTCTATCTCTCTCGCTCTTTCTCCTTCTCATTCAGGCTTTTGGCCCCGCAGAGAGAAAGAGAAAGACAGAGAAAGACAGAGTTAGATATGAAGGAGTGGAGATGGAGAAATCAGAACAGAAATGTGGGATGAGAGTGGGCACGTGCGAGATTACTGCCCTGGTTTCGGGGGGGACGTAATTATACGCTGCACACCGCCTGTCAGAGGGAATGAGATGAGGGGGGCTGTATTTAGTGTTGCACCAGTGAGTTAGTGCTGAGGCGAGGGCGATGACTAAATCAGCAGCACAGGACTGTGTGTGTGTGTGTGTGTGTGTTTCCACATGTGTGTGTGTGTGATGAGTGATGCTAAGCCATTGAATGCTGTAAATTATTCAGAGGCTTCATGCATGGAAACATTATAATTCCATGTCTGAGTGTGAATTACCCTCTGCTTTACCCCGGGCGCCATATCTCACTCTCTCCCAAGGCCTCACGGGAGATTAAAGGGGGTAAACGCCACTGGAAAGCCGGACCGGCGTATGAAACGTGGCGTGGAGTGGACAGATATCCCACCTCCGCTGTGGAGACGAGCGGAGCCGAGTGGAGCTCTGGACTCTGCTGCTCGTTATCGGTCGGGCCCTCTCCCTCCATCCTGAGAGCGAAACGATAGAGAGTCCGGCCTCCGGAGCTGATTGGTGTCTGCTGCTTAACCCTCCCGCTGAGAGAGAGAGAGAGAGAGAGAGAGAGAGAGAGAGAGAGAGAGAGAGAGAGAGAGAGAGAGAGAGAGAGAGAGAGAGAGAGAGAGAGAGAGAGAGAGAATGGCTGGACTGGTTCCCAACTCATCCAGTTCAATTACTGCAAGGTCTTCATCCATCCATATACACGCACACAAACATCTCTACATCTGCCTACATATGAGAAAAATGTGGTTTAAAACACCCAATAACCTCCCAGCCCAATTGTCACCTTATATAAACTCTGGCAGCACATTCAGGTGCCTAATTCGATCTGGTTTATAGATGTTCCTGTATTTCCTGAGTTCTTCATGCTACGCTCACATCTGTTTCACTTTATCACTTCATCCGATCCACTAATCAACTATTAAAACAAACTGTTTTCATTATATATTAGTTGGTTTAAGTGTTTCAGTTCTGAAGAGGATTTTACGAAGTTAAGAAGTTTCTCCGAGTTCCACTTCTTAAATGCTATATTATATAAAGTATAAATTTCCTTGTTTTTTTAGTGTCAGTTATAGAAAACTGAATTCATAAGTTTAACGACCTTATCTTGGTCTGGGTGATAGCTTTACGGCATTTTATGAACCCAACCACTGTCAATTGATTGAGAAGTTAGTCGACAGATGAATACACAGATAACCCTGTGTTGGAGCCTTAATTGTTGCACAGCTGCCCTGAATTCCCTTCCGTGGACAAACAAACTTGCTTGTTTGACTTGAATTAGATTGAATTTTGACTAATTAAGTGAAACTCGTGACTCATTTAGCTCATTCGGCTTTCGACTTTTTAGGTCATAATAAAAGGAAATTAAAGAAGTTGCTCCAGAGCAATTCAGTTTTAATTTGATGAGTCCCATGATTATTTTTGATTGCCCTTCGGTCCGTGTGTGTGTGTGTGTGTGTGTGTGTGTGTGTGTGTGTGTGTGTGTGTGTGTGGGGTCAAACTGTCATCCTTCCTGAGTTTCCCTCACTTTGTCTTCCTGGATGAACTCCTGACTGGAAAACACATGCTGACATGACGATGCAATGGAATTAACCACAGCAGACAGATAACGAGGGATATAGTGTTGCATGTCCTGAAAGTATTGACTTTTACGCATGGGAGGTTTGATGCAGCAACAATCTGTGGCGTTGATCAATAGTCGTATCGGACCGGACTGAACAAAACGTCCGGGGAGGTGGGGCGAGGTGGGGCGAGGTGGGGCTGGATCGATCGATAGCTCGCAGGCTCAATGTTTGGGGCTACGCATCATTTGCCAGAAGAAGCATCTTGAAACGTATCCAGTGCTGCTGATCTGGTTATTTTCCAAAGTAAAGTCACAAAAAGTCGTCTGGCCCGACTTTAAGGAGACGACAGAGAGAGGTTAAAGGGTACTGTTACTTTTTTTCTGCTTTCTGTCCAGGGTTTCTGGCCTGGGACGCTCTCATGTAGACGTTGAGATGTATTTACTGTCAAATCTGAAACAAGTTGTTCTAGACTAAATGCATCAGAGCTGCTCTGAGCCCTGCAAAAATTAAAAAAGAAACCGAAAAAGTTCATCTTCTATGAAGCAGCAAAGTCCTAAACCCCCAAATCATGAATATGCATCTGCCCAATTAGAGCAGGGCTGTCTGAGTTGTTGACAAAATCTTTTCATTAGTGGAATTTATGGTCTTGAAAGACTGCAAAATCCTGTCTGGCGTGCGATGACGGCACCCGCCACGCCACCCACCTCCCTCACTTTGAAGATCTCATCATTATCACTCTGATCCCAGAGCTCTATTATTGCTACAGGTGCTTGATAAACTCGGATGAAAGGAAAAAGCTTATTTGGGAGGTTTGTTGTCTCAACCCAGCTGGAAGAAAGACGTTTAAGAACACGTAAAAGGTGGAACTAAAAATCTAGTTTGTTTTATAAAAGCAAACGACGCCTTTTTGTCTTTTTTTAAAAACTTTTAATTCAACTGAGTGTCAGACGACTAGTTATAGATAACTACATAGTATTTGTCATAAAGAATCATCTTTAAAGGTTCCTTGTGACTTGGATTGATATTTAAGTACGAGACAAAGGCAGAGAATTGGTATCTCACTCCAGCAGCGTGAGTGTTAGCATCCCTGGCAGCCACGCTAATACGCTAACCGTGGTCAGTTACCTCCAGCTGGTTCTGACAATGAGGAGACACCAATACTTAGTGTGTGTGTGTGTGTGTGTGTGTGTATTCCTGGAAACATCTGCTGTCTCGTAACCGTTCTGGCCTCCTCTTTGGGGAGCAGCAGAGCAGAGCAAGGTTATTCAGAAGTGGATGATGCAGCCCGGCTAAAAACGCTATGATAGATTCCGTCTCTGGATGTTTTCCCTCGAGTGTTAGCGCTATCAAAACCATTTTTGTAAAGGTCAGCGGCACAAACGTGTGCGCAGCCAGAGGTGAGCGCCACACTGCAGATTTGCATTTTAGTGTTTGGCTCTTCTTCGGGTTTCACACGTAGCGTCGTAGCAATGAGCCGCTATTAAAAGAGATACGAGGTTGGGCCGCGTGCTATTCACCTGCAGACGCTGACAATTAGTGCTGGGGCCGTTGCTCTGCTGTCTGAACACACTGGGGTAAATGGACTGGAGCAAACTGCTTGTGTTGACACGACAGGGAGAGCAAATGTGGCCGTACCGATGATGTAAATCACACAGCCAGACATTAAAGGGGACCCGGAATGGCTGAATCCATTTATCCTCGATCATAGAAGCTATGGAACATTGGTTTCATCAGGACTGCCTCAGAGGCTCTTTTACGGCCCGTTTATGGGACCATTATAGGCAGATATGGCACCATCGAAGGCTTATCTGGCAACCACGTATAGGCTATACTCTGATTGGCTGATTATGTGACATAACATGGAATAGCAACTGTTTCCCAGTGGTAACTGGAGCGATACAGTCACGTAACTTTCCATCCATTAAATGGCTGAAATTCTGTGCATCTTTAGCCTGGTACAAGCTAAAAGTTCCCCACAGAATCCTCCTTCAGTCCACATGCCAGACCGCGGTTCCTCACCACTTTTTCTTTTTTTCTCATTCCCATCATCTCCTTGTCGCCCCTGACAGTAAGTGAAGTTTGGTTGGAGGAGCGTGGTTGGAGTTGTAGGCTGTGCTGGATGAGGGAGCTCGGGGTGTGAGTGGGAGGTGAACTAGCACGCGGCATTAGTTCTGCTTGAGCTGATGTGTTAATTAGCCAGCCGGGTGCATAGATAATTAATGAGAATCATGATTAATGACTGTACAGTATGCACGGCTAAGGCGGAATGGAGCTCACTGATAAGGAGGAAGGAGGAGGATCACTGGCGATTCACCCTCTGCTGAGTGCCCAGTGTGTGTGTGCGTGTGTGTGTGTGTGTAACATGCCTAGTCTAAGTGTTTGCACATGTATCTGACCAGTGTGTGTGCGTGTTGCCAGTTAGAGCTAACAGGCATGGCAGTGGTGGGCCTAATAACAGACTGCAGCGGGTCAGGGGGGCATTTAACACTTCTAAACACACTGGCAGAGCTGCCATCTGAAGGAGGACCTCACACACAGATCAACCGGTGACTGGGAGCAAGAAAAGAACAAGTTTCTACCCTCTGGGGTTGGAACGTTTTAGTTTTCTTTTTGTTTTCAAGACAAAAAAAACCTCACGGCTTCATGCATGCCTCCCATCAAGTCTGTCAAATCCAGAGATGATTTCCATTGGTTTCCAATACAAATCCACTCGTCTCGCAGATTCTTTGAAGATCGAGTATCAGAGTCCCACTGTAAAACGTGGATTGTAAGACTTTTCCAATGTACATCATGACAATTGAGTGTAAAATGACAGAAAACAGTGGAAAAAGCACCAGAACTTGTATAGCGGAAGGTATAAAGTCTTACATAAAGTTAGATCCTAAGCTTCGATTGAATGAAAATTGTAACTCGCTGGTAAAATCCACATGACGAATGATCCAGGTCTGAATCATTTATATGAAAGGTCAGTGAAACATTTAGTTGATGGAGTTGTGAATTCGCAAAAAAAAACCCCAAATACTCAGAATACAGAATCGATAGTTAATTCATCACTTTGAAGGGTGAAAGTGCCGAACATTAGCAGATCTGAGCTTCTCAAAATCGCGCATTTAGTGTTTCTTCTCAGTTATATTACATTTTTTTTATAAAACTTTTTATAGAATAAAGTAATAATTTGCCTCCTGAGGGAAGATCCCTTAAATGCCGATCCGTGACTGAGACCATAGGACGGAGATATAAAACATTACATTATTTTAAGCTGATAGCGTAAACTGATTTTGTGCATTAAGCAGGTTTTTTTTTTCCTTTTCTCTCCTCTCCGTCTTATCTGAGCTCTGCTGGCTGAGCGGGGGTCGTCCTCGATGACTAAATGGAATTAATTTGGACTCCAGATATCATTGTTCCCCCCCTCCCTCCTCCTCATCCCTCCTTCTCCGGCTCTTATTGAGTTTCGAGCCCGACTGGAGCTGATCTGATAGATCCGACCCCGGCCCAGGGTTCGCTCTCCAGCTGTGCCGCATTAAGCCCGGACAAGAAGATAAAATGTGTATTTGGGAGGATGGATGGACGCGTCCCCTGAACAGTTTTAATGAGATGAAGAAGAGACAGAGAGAGAGGGAGAGGGAGGGAGAGAGAGAGAGAATACCCAAAAACCAGCGGAACGAAACGAGTGTTTGTCTGCACTTTGTTCGCGGTGTGACATCAGCGCCCGTGGCAGGAGGTGGTTTGACCGCTGACCGCGCACACAATCCGGGCCTTGACCTCTCATTGGTGCAACCTGCAACTTATGATACAATCTCGGCCAATGAGGAGGGGGCGAGGCTTGGGAACAAGCTGGGATGAGGAGGAGGAGGAGGAGGAGGAGGAGGAGGAGGAGGAGGAGGAGGAGGGGGGAGGTGGTGGTGGTAGTAGTAGAGCAGCTACATACCGCTGCTCTGCTTCACCCTATGTGTGTGTGTGTGTGTTAATCTGCTTTGTCTGGCAGGATGCACCATCAGCACTCAAGCGTGACCCTTGACCTCTAACCCCCAACCCCTCACAACCTCTACCCCCCCCCCACAACCTGCCCTGACACCCATTAACAGACAACCAGAGCGGTTTAGCTCCATAGCAGAGCATCCGAGTCTTTACGCAGGGATGTGCAGTCAACCTCTAACTTCTCTTATATCTGTTGTCATGTTTGATACGAAACATTGTGTTTAACCCAGCCGTCCAGCGCCTTACCAGCTTTGTCTCCTCATTTTGAAGCGTCTCGAGATAAGGTCGGATCCTCTTTTATTTCATATGTGAAAATGTCTCCGGTTCCAAAAAAAACAACACTCAGAGTGTTTTCATTTCTTTCAAAAGTCAAAAATGGGGTAAAGTTGACGCGTTTGGATTCTGGCTCTCAGAACATCTCTATGATTTTCTTGGATTACTGACTGGAATGTGGTTCTGGAGAAGTTTTTTTTTTCATTTTTTGCCAAAATGTTTGGGAGATTTGGCAGCACTACTAAACATCCGTGAGCAAATTTATTCTGGACTCGTTTATCTCTCCTCGTATTCGTATCTTATTTATTAATCGTCTGCAAAAGTAATAATAATAATGATAATGATAATATAGGGCTGAAACGAATGATTGTTTGTATAGTCAATTGCTCTGTCGATTACTTTGACGATCAATCCTGATATTATGTTTTCCGTCACGGAGACTGAAGAAAAGAATGAAAATATTCACATCTAAGAAGCTGAGATCAAAGGATTTTGACTTCTGCAACTTAACTTCATTATGTATTTTTAGCCAATTAGAGTAAAGTTGCATATACGCAACTACTACTAAGAAGTTGAGGAGTTATCTCAGTTGTGTGGCACTACCTGATGAAATCACAATGATACATATATAATATGTCATTGTAAGTTCAATACTTTTTAAAATGTATGTATTTTGTCATTTTCTTTAATGTACTGGCTAGCTAGGATGCTAACTAGCTGAGAAGCTAATTTCCTAGGAGAGTTTCCCGCGTTTTGAGAAGCTAGCTAGCGAGAGTGATGTAAGATTACGTTTGGACGAGAAGCGAGGGAAGAGGAACGGACGAGTGGAACGTTTTTTTTCTTCCTCTTTTCTTTCTTTTCCTCCGTCTCTGACGCGGAGACAAACGTCTATTGTCATCCGAGAGATGCTGCCTGGCGCTCACCATCCCTTTGTCTCTCCTCGTCTGAGACGCCGCGACAAAGGCCATTTTCATGCTCTCCCTCACCTCCTCCTCCTCCTCCTCCTCCTCTTCCTCCTCTCACACTCTTACACCCATCTCCTCCTCCTCCTCCTCTCCTTTCTCACACTTATCCCTCTATTTAGTCACGCCGTAGCCAACGCTCCTTCGATTCTTCATCTTCTTCTTCTTCTTCCTCTTTTACCTCCATTCATCCTTTCACCTGCCAGACTCCTCAGTCGGGGGTGTGGACTAATTATTAATCCTCCCTTTTGCCGCACTCTCTCTCCCTCTCCCTCTCTCTCCCTCTCCCTCTCTCTCCCTCTCTCTCTCTGACACCCACCTGTGACTCGGCACGACGCCTCGCCCTCTTTCATCCCTCTCTCCTTCTCAACTCTACATGTTTCTCCTCTAATTCCACATTTGCCTCCCTCTCTCTCTCTCTCTCTCTCTCTCTCTCTCTCTCTCTATCTGTAATGTCGCACCTGCCGCCTCGTTTTTTTCCCGCCATCCTCCTCCTCTCACTTTCAGCTGTCGATCATCCGGTCGCCTTGGAAACGTAAACATGGCGCACAATTTGATCCTAAAATTGTCCTCTCTTCTCCTTTTTGAAGTGTTTTTTTTGAGGAGAGGAGAACTTTTCCTCCTCCTTTCTCCATCTCTCTCGTTCCCTCTCTTATTGTCTCTCATTGGGGAGTCCCCCCCCTCCTCCTCCCCCAGCCCCTCCACAGAGAAACAAAGGGGAAACATAAAACATGTATTTTTAGACCCTTTCATTTTTCATTACCATAATGATTCGGGCTTTGTGCGATCGTTTCATGTGTATTTGACTCTGCGTGTGTGTGTGTGTGTGTGTGCGTGTGTGTGTGTGTGTGTGTGAGAGAGAGAGAGAGAGAGTGAGAGTGTGCTCAACAGGGTGTTTCTTTTGCCACTCAGGAGGTTGAATAAGAAACACACACACACACACACACACTCGCAAATCAGTCACACTCAGCCCCAGCCGTGCCTCCTGTCTATTTATTCCTCGATTCATCCGATTCTTTATTTATTTTACACGCTGCTTCCTAATGCAAATAGGTTTGTCTGCTCCCTGTCGAACTGTGGGAGCAGCATGGGATCCATGGTGTGTGTGTGTGTGTGCGTGTGCGTGTGCGTGTGTGTGCGTGCGCACAAGCGAGTAAGTAATTCCATGTGCATGTAGAGGGATGGGTGAGAGTTTAGATGTGTTTTTGTGTGTGTGTGTATGTGTGTGTGCGTGTGTGTGCGTGTGTGTGCGTGTGTGTGTGTGTGTGTGTGTGTGTGTGTGTGTGTGTGTGTGTGTGTGTGTGTGTGTGGGACCCAGTGAGTAATAGAGCCAGAGTCCTTATCTGTCACCAGAGAGCTGCCTGGCTCTCTCTCAGCTGTCAATCATCCAGCCCTAGAGACAAACACTCTGCTTCAAACACTATGAGAGGCAGAGAGAGAGAGAAGAGAGAGAGAGAGAGAGAGAGAGAGAGAGAAGATGAGGGATGGATGAGGTGGGAAAAAGAGAGAGAGAGAGAGAAGGGGAAGGAGACAGAGATGAGTGCGATGGCAGGTGTGGAGGGACGGGAGGGAAGTGAAGGACAAAAGGATAGAAGTCGTGATAAAAGTGAAGAGGAGGGTGGGAAGGGGAAGTGTGTGTGTGTGTGTGTGTGTGTGTGTGTGTGTGTGTGTGTGTGTGTGTGTGTGTGTGTGTGTGTGTGTGTGTGTGTGTGTGTGTGTGTGTGTGTGTGTGTGTTGTTTCAACACCTCTGTTGTGCGTCCTCCAGGCCCCAGCAGGTAAAACGCCGGGAATGGCAAACTTTAAAACACTTCACCTGCATGAATTAGACGGATCCCCCCTCCCACCCCACCTCCACCTCCCTCAGCCACTCTTTGCAACGTAAAGTGGGAGAGAAGTGGCAACACACACACACACACTCCATCACACACACACACTCCATCACACACACACACACACACATGCAGCCAGAGCTATCAGCCGTTGAAATATTGGCGTGACACACTTCAATATCCTGACCGGGAGTGGATGGGATTTTTTCGATGACCTCGAGGCTTTTTGTCTTTCAGCCGGGGCATACGTACGTATACGTGACCGCACTGATGTGTGAGGTTTTTTTTCCAAGCTGTCAGCTATCTCCTCTGGACCCTCTCTGCCCTTTTTCCTGGATGCATCCCTCCATCCCTCCATCCCTCCACCCCCCCCCCCCCCCCCTCTGGTTGTCCGGACTCATCGGCCCAACTGTTGATTTTTCCTCGGGGCTCCGACAACCCCCGGGTCGAGCCAGGGCTGCCGCTCCAGCGCCCCCCCCCCCCCCCCCCCCCCCCTCCCTCCCCAAGCTCCTAAAGCTTCCCTCAGCCGTGAACGGGAGGAGGCGTTGGGGTGGTGATGGAGGAGGAGGAGGAGGAAGGAGGAGGGGAGGTAAAAAAAGAAAGGGAGAGGGAGCGGCGAAGGGTTTGAGCCCCAAATCGCTTCAAGATGCGTTCCAGTGGAGACGCCGGGAGTCGAGTCCGAATGGGAGCCAGGTTCCCGTCTCAAGCGGTGGATTAAAGCACTGCTATACCCCCCCCCTCCCCTCCATGCCCCCCCCCCCCCTCCCCCTCCTGCCCCCCCATCACGATATATACACACACGCCATCGGAATCTTGTTCTTTGGGATATTGCAATTCCCGCCCCGTAAACTTAACCCTGTCCCCAAACTCCCAAACAATCCCATCCCCTGCTTTATGCTACTTGTAATGTTGTGATTCAAGGAGAGAAGAAAAAGAAAAATATCAAGGAACGTTTTATACTTTGTTCCCATGTCGGTTGGGAACGATCGATGCCGGGAATGTTGGAAAAAAACCAAACAAAAAAAACCAAACAAAGCTGAAACGTTTTCCTACCAGACGCCCCGAAGCTCCCCAATTAACATGTTATAATTTGTTTCTTTAATCTGCATAAAAAACCCGAAGTGTACAAATTTGCAAGTTTCTGGTTTAAGAAGCGGTTATGTAAATTTCACCAGGAAGTCGCGGCTCTTTTCTTTTTTCCGTTTTTCCAGTCTGTACAAGCTGACTGGGATAACTGGTTTCGCCCTCGTCCGCCTACAGCAAAACGCTTTCCCCAACAGTCGATTCATATTCATGGGGACACGAGGAGTTTATCAATCTTTTAATCTAACTCTGGGCGAAAATGGATGCGACTGTTTTCATTCTGTTCTCAGTGGGAAGAAAAAAATATCGACTTCAAGGGGAAGTCTGGAAATGTTTGACGGTGGGAAGTAGGAAAACAAGAGTTGTTCATGCGTGCGAATGTGTAAAGTCATTAAGATGTAGTACATATATATGTACTTCCATGTCAAGTTAAACATCTCTAGGTGTCAGAAATCTACAAAAATGTACAAAACATCTATATTCTATGATGTAGGATATGATCTTGTTCATACATGTACTTTTTTATCACCTAAAATAAACAGAAACAGTTGAAGTAGTGGATATAACTAGAAATACACGCACCATAGACTTCCATGTTGGTCTAGATGCCCAGTTCTGTCATTACGATATAGTTCACATAGACTATACATACATGTATACTTCAAATCTGTGTTGATTTGCATATTAAAACAGTTGTTATACTGCATTTAACACCTCTAAGTGTTAGAAAATTGCACAAAATTGTCACCAAAATAACCCTTATAACCTGAGTCAGCAGTTATAAACAGTTATAAACAGTTATAAACAGTTATAAACAGTTGAAAAGTGCGTGTGACGTCTCTCGTCACCCAAATCTTCAGATGCGTGCCAACTGGCACGTGAAGACGCCCAACACTCCTCGGAGAAGTAGAGCGTAGACTCGCTGCTTTTCATGTCCCTTCCCTTCACATGCCCGGTGCGGTTTTGTTCGAGAGGGGTGAGAAAAGAAAAGAAAAGAAAAGAAAAGAGAAGGAAAAGAAAAGAAAAGAGCGGTCCCAGGAGCCCTGCATTCTTGGTGGCCCCTCGGGAGCCCCTATGGATTACAGCGCTCCCCTGACACCGCGGCCTGACCGGGCTTAAGTCGAGTCGCTCGTAGCTAAAGTTTCAGACTCCCTGCACCCTGTGGCCTCTGAGGAGCGCACACACACACACACACACACACACACACACACACACACACACACACACACACACACACACACATATATATATAAAGACAGAGAGTGAGGACTGACTGGTCTGACCCGCCCCTGGTCACAGATGGGGGTCAGACGGGACCCTCCAGAGTGTTACCTACATGCATGAACGCATGTGGATGCACTCAAACACACACGCACACACACGCACACACACATACACACACACACACACATACACACAAAGAGTGAGAGCTGTGGAAATGTAGGTGACCCACACTGTGGCAGGTCAGCGTCTCACCTCGCTCCTTCACTCCCAAAGGGACGACTCTCAGATGGTTCTCTCTCTCTCTCTCTCTTCCTCTCTCTCTCTTTCTATGTGTGTGTGTGTGTGTGTGTGTGTGAAGCATAAAGAATGAGCATGAGAGCCACTGCATGCACTATAACCTTCATTCCTCCAGAGCCTGAGGTGACCTAATTAAATTAGCGAGGTGCTTGAAGAAAAAGAAGAAGACTTTTCGCATGCTGGACACAAACACCAGCTGCCACTCTGCACTCATACGTGCGTGTGTGTGTGTGTGTGTGTGTGCGTGTGCGTGTGCGTGTGCGTGTGTCATCATGAGATGTGTATTTAAACACACTGAGGAGCGCTCTGGGAGCTGTATCTGTATCATGTATCTGAGCGTCTCCGGGGTCTCCTTCATCCTCTGCTGCAGGGTTCACATGCGTAGGTGTGTATCCATTTGCGAAAGCGGGGTGGCTTTCAATCTCCTCAAGCACACACACACACACACACACACACACACACACACACACACACACACACACACACACACACAGAGCTGTCAGGACCTGCAGTGCTCTATCACCAAACACCTCCACTAGACCACCTTAATGGGACCAATCCAGACTGCCGCAAATCATCCGCTGTAAAAGAGAGGGGAGGAGAGGGGGGAGGAGAGGGGGGAGGAGGGAGGGGAGGGAGGAGGTGAGACACGCACAGGAGCTGGAGGAAATGGTGCTTAGAGACAGAACAAAAAAAGCGAGGAGGAGGGTGGAGGTAGAGGTCTGATTTTAGTCCAGCTTCTATGATTTCCCCGGCCTTGTTTTCCCCAGAGGAGTGTTTGGCTTTCACTGGGCAACAATCGCTCCCAACGAGGCTTTTTCTTTCTCTTTTTTTAAGCCTTTCTTCGGCGTCTGGTTCCTCGCATGTCATCGCGTCCATTTTCCGAGCGACGTCGCTGAAAGACTTACCAAAATGAGAAAAGAGAAACCCAACAACGTGGCACCGAGGCAGCGTGGCCCCCGGCCCCCCGCCACACAGGACCCGGGGCCGCTTTTAATAATGAATTGTAGCGTTTCAGTGTTTGATCTCTTCAATGTGCTGTTGACTGAAAGATAATTACTGTTAATGTGGGGAGATTCTGGAATTTCCGACACATGGAGGAGCCGTGTTTTCCATTTGTTGGGTGTTTTATTTTAAGAGGAGTGACGACGGATCGATTAATCAACTTTTTAAAGAAATTACGTCTCCCAGCTCTCAGCTAGGTAGACATGAATCCTCTAGAGAATATATGGTATAAAAATAAGAAAGTATGATCTCATCTTTATCCCTTATTTTTTCTGTTTTCTTGGTCCTCTAGGACACTTTGTTGTCCTTTGAGAAGAATTTTAAGAAATTAAGACAAAATTCTCCGATTTCAACGTCTTCAGCCCAGTATTACTTATACTTTTGGGTTTCTTCAGTTCTCTAGGACGTAGATATTGATTGTTGTAGAAAAAAGGCTTTTAGAGACCGCACCTTGGCCTTTGTGAAGCATCCGTTTAGTATTTTCACCATCCACTTTATCAAAACTGTGAGACAGAAACCGAACAAGAAACCCAAACTGCAAAAAAAAAGCAAACTGCTGCTAATTTAAGTGTAGTTTAAGTACCAAGGTGTTATACAAAACCTGATTCAAAGCAGAGTGGAAATAACCCGCCTGAATGTAAAATAGCAACACTTTAAACCGTCTCAAATGTTTTCCAGCCTCCTGTCGACTTTCCCAGCTGGTTTTGTTTTGTTTTTTTCCCCATTCTTTGCACTTTTGCAGTTTCTATACCGCTAAATTGTTGTGTTTTTTTTGTGCAATCAAAGACGAGGGAAGAGAAGCAGCGAAGGTATGGAGAGATGCCGAGGCTCAGGAGATTGAATGTAGAGCAGATCTCGCTCTCTAAACTCACTCGGAGTGAGTGTTTTTTATTTGGGGTGGAAGTCAAAACAAGCCGCGAACAAAAGTTGTGAGCAGGAGATGCAGGAGCAGAAACAAGAAGGGGAAAAAAAAAACGAGGATGCAAATGAGAAAGAGATGAGGAAAAGATGGAGAGAGAGAGAAAGAGAGAGAGAGAGATGAGATGTTTGCCTGGGAAAAAGTTTCTGTTGACCTGAATACAGCTGCGTTCTTCAGCTTTTGTTCAAAGTCTTTAGTTCTAGTTTCTTTTTATTCACACGCCACAAGTTTCAAAACCACCGATGTTGTTGCATCCAATCACGTGGAACGTGGCGGACGCAGCGGGAATGGGAGGACGAGTCCTCTGTGTGTGTGTGTGTGTGTGTGTGTGTGTGTGTGTGTGTGTGTGTGTGTCTCGCTGCGTGAGCGTCGATGCTCTTTGCAAATGCCAAGGCGTCCGGCGAGCCTCCATCCCGCGTCGCCGTGGTTACGGCGGGTGTGACATGTACTGGATGTGACACCGACGCTGCGGCATCCTGGACCGCCTCCGGACAGGAGGACGTGTGTGTGTGCGTGTGTGTGCGTGCGTGTGTGTGTGTGTGTGTGTGTGTGTGTGTGTGTGTGTGTGTGTGTGTGTGATGACAAGGACACAGTTACCTTCAAAGTCCCATGATGCCAGCTAACTATTCAAACAAGGCTCTGCATCCCAACCTGGTTCCCTCCCCCCCCCCCCTCCCTCCCTCTCTCTCTCTCTCTCTCTCTCTCTCTGTCATTCTGAAGCTCGCTCTACCTCTCTCTCTCTCTCTCCCCCCAGTTCCCACCATATGGAAACTATTACCGCCGTTGTCGTTTCTCACCGCCAGCATTCCTGAGGGCTTTCCAAGCGCTTGCCGACTTTCAACCTTGCGCCTCTTCTCTCCTTGTTCACACCGCTCTCCAGAGTTGGCTCATCTCTCTCTCTCTCTCTCTCTCTCTCTCTACGTGTTCTCCTCTCTTTTCCTACTTAATCTTATAAAAACACGGTACAGGAATAGGATCCTCCCAGGTGAATTCAGAGTCCTCGGCTGAAAGTTTTTGGGCAAACATAATCACGTTAGCATCCGTCTCGAGTTGCGTTTGATCAGCGCTAGCGCTCCCGTTTTGGTCTCCTCCGCCTATTTTATGGTCACTCATCGGGTCTGAGAGAGGAGCGGTTCTGGTTAAATGGCTCCTTATCTACGAAACAAAAGTTCTTGGATGGAAACCCAACTTGTAGCACGCTCTCTCTCTCAGTCTCTCCATTGTCGTCTCTTTCCGCCAGCATTCCTGAGGGCTTTCCAAGAGACTTTCAACCTTGCGCCTCTTCACTCGTTGTTCACACCGCTCTCCAGAGTTGGCTCATCTCTCTCTCTCTCTCCCTCGCTCCGTTGTTCTCGTCTCGCTTTATACTTAATCTAATGAAAACACGGCACAGTAATATTATCCTCCCACATGCTTTTTAGGTGAATTTATAGTCTCGACTGAAGGTTTTTTTGCAAGCACAGCCAAGTCAGAATACGGTATCTGTCTGAAGTTTAATCAATCTGAACTCGCCCGCTTTGGTCTCCTCCACCTGTTTTCTGTTCGGAGAGAGAATCGTTCGTCTCTTTCTAACAAAATAGATCCTAATCTACAGAACAAAAGTTCTTGGATGGAAAACCAACTTGTAGCTCTCTCTCTCTCGCTCTCTCTCTCTCTATTTCCCTTCTCCTTCTCCGAACTCACATCTCTCATCCATAATAGAGATGTTCGGAGGTATCTGGGCCATGCCTTCTAGAGAGACTCAAACGCTCATCAATTTACATTATAACCTCCTCCCCCCTCCCTCCCTCCCTCCCCCCTTTCTGTCTGCCCCCCCCCCCTCCAACCCTCCCTGTCTCGTACAAATGTATCTCTATCTCTCCTCAGCTCTGTACACACAGTCAAAGACCACTTTCTGCAGCTCTTCTCCAGGGTATATGGTTCTTTAATGAAGACAGTAATAATGATTATGGATATTTTAAAACCGTCTGTCTGCCCCCACCACTCCGGCTCTGACGGCAGAGCAGAAAGCTGCACAGCCCGCTTGCAAAAAAAAAAAGGGGGTTCCTGTCAGATGATGCCGAATCCCAAACGACTAAATTATGATCATTAATGTAAGGAGACAAATATTATGTCAAAGACGGTGCAAGGAATTATACAAATCCCCTCGACTCGAGCGGGGGATCTAAGGTACTTTATGGATTTTTAATGAACAATTTAATACCCGGCGACTGATACATGACTAAATAATTATATAAAAACACGAATATAGTGCTAATTCAGTAATATCTCACAGGATGACCTCACAGGCTGCCACTAGACACGAGACGCTAATAGTTTTTTTTGGAGGCGAGACCTTGAGTTCAACCGGCAGAATGGGCTTCAAATGCTCGACGAGGAGGCGTCGGGCGGGCGCTTTACGATCAGACGCGAGGTCGAAAGCTGCTTTTCTTTATTATTATTATTAAACGTTTCGAAAAAGACAGAAAAAAAACTCCGTCAGATGGAGCGACGGTGGCCGAGGCCGCCTCGCCATGTGTTTCACATTATGTGTGTGTGGTTGGTGTTTCTGGGCCGTGCTACGGGGGTCCTGATTGCTGCAGCAGCAACAGTGGAAAAACGATAGCACACACACACACGCACACACACACACACACACAGACACACACACACACACACACACACACCTCTGCATCGAAGCAAGTGATTTAATCCAGCGCCGGGCGCTTGGAATAATATTTTTCTTGAAGTAGGTAAAACAGTCAGTCAGCGGAGCGAGATGGTTTTACATCCCAACCCCTCCTCCTCCTCCTCCTCCTCCTCCTCCTCCTCCTCCTCCTCCTCCTCTTCGTCCTGCTAAAAAAAAGAAAGATTTTATTTTTTGTTCTTTTAACACTCGAGTGAAAGGAAATTCATTAAATCAGATTGACACGGAGCTAATTACGACGACGGAATTGGCAGAAATCTTCTCCTCAAAAGTCGGGTTTAAATGACATGTTGAAAACGGACGCCTTGTCCACACACACACACACACACACACACACACACGTGTATGTGTGTGTGTGTGTGTGTGTGTGTGTGTTCGCTCATTGCGGCGTGCTCTGGAAAGCACCTCTCCAGCAAATGAGACCCAACGGATTTACGTTTAGACAGCTACTAGATGGCCTGCAGGTGTTGCAGCTCAGCGGGTGTGCGCACACACACATGCACACACACACACACGCACACACACATACACACTCTCTCTGTCCCATAGAGCGTGTGTGTCCGATCGGTTTTGCCGCTCTTCAGCGTGCGTGGTCTCCTGCTGCGCGTGTGACAGCATGTGTACATTAACAGAAGAAGAAGAAGAAGGAGGAGGAGGAGGAGGAGGAGGAGGGGGGGGGGGGGGGGGGGCACTCACAGCCCCTGTGTGTGTGATTACGCTGTGTATACCATGAGATTAGTGCCGACAGGTTTATGCGCGGGCCGCGCCATAAATCCAGACCCCGCCAAGGCACCAAACACCGCCGTCGTTTATTATCCCCTAATAGATCGGCTCCTTCGCTGTCTGTCTGTCTCTCTCTCTCTCTCTCTCTCTCTCTCTCTCTCTCTCTCTCTAACTCTCTCTCTCTCTCTCTCTCTCTACCACTCACACCAGGTTGTGGTTAAACTCAAGGACAAACCCCACCCCACCTCACACACACACACACACTTAACACCCCCCACAAGTATGGAGGATGGACACCACCAGGGCAGGATTTCATCTGAGCTGATTCTGAGAGATTTTCCTCTGGAACTGATGAAAACTTTATATATTGCGATGAATAACTCTGATATCATGAGGTGGTTTTTCAGATGTGTCATGGAAACTAGAACTGCAGCAACTAGTGGATCAATTGATTGCCCCCCCCTCGAAAACAACATGATCCATCTCCAGGGGAAAGAAACTTTCCGAGTTTGATCAATTAATCGATTTGATCGATTTAATCTGTCTGGATTTCGAGAAACTAAGTCAACATTCCGGGATCTCAGCTTCAAAAAACGTGACTATTTTCTGGTTTCTTTAGTCCTCAATGACAGAAAAAAAACATTAAAAGTCATTTAAAGACCTGAACTTGGCTTTTGTGGAACAGTTTTTGGGTCATTTTATAACCCAAACTCCTCAGATTCATTAAGAAATAATCAACAGATCAATCGACGAAGGGGTCACATGCTCAGCTCTTTGAACTGTTTCTGAATCTGATCAATGAAACGACGTTTTGCTCGTCCATCTTCCTCAAAGTCGCTTGGACGTAGAAATGCGGCTCATAGACAAAGCGTCCTTCAGCGGAAACATAAAATGTGTCGAAACAGCTTCTCTCTCCTCACGCCTGCTTTTCCTTTTCTGTTTGTTTGTTTGTGCTCCAGTTTCATTTCTACACATCAAGTTCTGTCACAATCTGTTTCCCGCTCCCTTCTCCCTCTCTTCTTCTCGTGTCCTTCACAGCTTCCCATCCTCTCCCTTTCACTCTCTCCATCTTTGTTTTGGGATTTTTTCCTCTCTCTCTCTCTCTCTCTCTCTCTCTCTCTCTGTCTCGCTCTTCGACCCACCTCCCCTGTCATATTCTCATGTTCACACACACACACACACACACACAGCCTCCCTCGTCTCCCCCCTCCTCCCCCCTCCTGCACCTGTGTGCTCGGCTTTGGTCCGGACACGGCTCGAGTTGCCGTCGTGGAATCTGGGAAATGTTCGAGCAGTCCGATAGGCCGGGCGGAGCAGGTATACGAGGGCTGACAACATGAGGATGGACACGGGAAGAGACACACACACACACACACACACACACATATATGGGCGACACACACACACACACACACACACACACAGACAGTCCAGGACATTATTGGCCTTTTAGGTTCGTTTATGTCTTTTATTGGAAACTGGATACAGTGCCTAAACCATCTCTCGAGCTTGTAAAATGAAAAGTTTGGACTGCAGTGAAGGAGAGGAGAGTGTTTGAGGAGCAGCGGGAGGTGTGAGAGGTCACAGGGGGAGGGGGGTGTGGGGTGGGGGGGGGTCGGAGGGGAGGCTGACACTGGAGTCTTCTCAGAGGTCGCTTTGGGGCGACGCTCGGGTTGAGAAAATGATGTTTCTGCCCTCATAAAAGAGCCGCCGAGAAAGAAAAGAGAGGAAAGCTCCCCCTCCCTCCTCCCTCTCCTCCTTCTCCTCCTCACCCCCCCCACCTCAGTGTCACCTCTGGCCCACTCCACCCCCCCATCCCTCCCTCCCTCCCCCCTCCCTCCATCCATGCCGTGTTTCAAAGTGTGGCCACATGAATGGCTCTATTGTCAACGGCTGAGAAAAAGGGAAGGAGAGAGAGAGAGAGAGAGAGAGTGGACAGCAGCAGAGATGAGGGAGAAAAGGGGGGAGAGAGGGAGAGAGGGAGGGAGGGAGACTCCAGACGTTGTGAGGCAGAGAGAGTGTGTCTCTGAGCGAAACGCGTCCTGAAAGAGGAGACGAGTGGAGCGGGAACGTCGGGCCGCTCGAGGCTGCCTCTCAATGGGATGATTTATTTAGATGTGGTCGCAGATGAACTCCGCTTATGAGTCCCCCTCCATTCACTTTCCCCCCTCCCGCTCTTCTTCTTATTCTATTTCTACGTCTGCGTCCGCCTCGCGAAACCGGAATCCTGCTCCCAACGCGTCCACTTGAAGAGATTTATTTATTTATTTGTTTGTTTGTTTTAAAATCATCGATTTGCTGTTTTGAAAGCAGCGGGGGAGAGGAGAAGAAACGTGCAAATCCTGAGATAAACGCACATGATTTATACAGAGGAATGAGGTTTCAACACACACACAGACACACACACACACACACATACACACAGACACACACACACATACACACACACATACATCAGGTTAACTGGGGTTAACTCCGCCAAATCTGGCAACCTGAACATGGAGCTCTGAGATCTGAGAAAATTGAGTTTTCTTTTTCTCTGCATCACTTTCTATCTACCTCCTCTCTCTCTCTCCATCTCTCTCTTTATCTCTCTCTCTCTCTCTCTCTCTCCCTCTCTCTTAGCCTTTTCGTCCTCCTCTTGTTGTTTCACGTCTTGGACCTTCTGTCGACCGTTTCCCCTTTTGTCTCCTCGCTTCCTTTTCTGCTTGTTCACCACATTTCTTTGTTGTTGCTACGTACCTCGCCTGACATGTTCAATATTTTCTCCACTCCTCTCCCTCCCTCCCTCTCTCCTCCCTCCCTCCCTCTCTCCTCCCTCCCTCCCTCCCTCCCTCCCTCCCTCTCACTTCGCTGATTTCTCCCTCTTACTTTCTTTCTTTTTCAAGCACTGCACCTGCCCGGTGGCATTTTACCTCAACACTCATTCCATCCTCTGTGTGTGTATGAATGTGTGTTTGTGTGTGCGTGCGTGTGTGTGTGTGAGAGAGAGAGAGAGAGAATATGTGTGTGTGTGTGTTTGCTCTGCCATTCTGCAATGCAGCTCGACTGTGACTCAGGGTACCATCAGATACCACTTGCTGAATGCGTCATGCAGGAAGCAAAAGGTGCTTGTTTTTAGAGGAACGTGCGTGTGTGTGTGCGCGTGTGTGTGTGCGTGCGTATGCGTGTGTGTGTGTCTTTCAGAGTTCATGTTTAGGGAAAACTAAACCTGTGTGTTTGGATGTGGGTGGATGTGTTTGGGCAAACCTTTTGTGTTTAGCAGGAGGGCATTTGTATGGGTGTGTGTGTGTGTGTGCTTGTGTGTGTGTGTGTGCGTGTGTGTGTGTTGAATAGATTTTTCTGTTTAGGCTTTGCTGCAGAAGCCTCAGGAACCACCGCCATGTTTACAGTTCATATTCTATAAATGGTGTGACTGCATGCGCTCTGCAGTCTGAGGCCGACAGGAAGGTGAAATATGTGTGTCTGTGTGTGTGTGTGTGTGCGTGTGTGTGTGTGTGTGTACGTGTTGAGTGAAGCTGAGTGCCTGCCTCTCCAGTCTAAGTATTTCCTGATAACCCCGAGTGACCTGGGTAATGAGAAGTGGAACAGTGGCTTCCCAGCAGGCCTCTGGGCGCGCCGCAGCTAAAGCTCCTCAGTCGCTCTTTTCTCTGTCTGCTTTCTCTGCCCCCCCTACACCCCCCCCCCCCCACACACACACCCATCCCCCCACCCCCCCCCCCCTCCGGTGTTCGCCGCCAGCCAAATATGCAACAGATAAAGCTTACGTCTAAATTTACAGCAGGCGTACGGCTGTTCGCTGGCGGTGCTGAGAGAGAGAGAGCGAGAGAGAGAGAGCGAGAGAGAGAGAGAGAGAGAGAGAGAGAGAGAGAGAGAGAGAGAGGAGGGGAGGAACTAGCAGAGATCCCAAAATCCCATCCGTTTCGTCCTGGTGAAGCTTTAAGAGCTTTTAAAGACAAATAAAACTGTTGTCTGCAACGGGCTAACTGGCTAATGCTCACCCGCTAACACTCAGGGTAAAGACAAGCGAAGCTAAGTTAAGATAAGTGCTTCACTCATCCCCAAAATCCCCCAAAAAACGAACAAAAAATCACGTTTGCAATACTATACAGTCACAAGAGAGACAGAAGATAAGTATTGATAATGATAAAATATTAAACAGTTGTAATAATGAAGATTACCATCTGTTTTGTCCCCCTCATTAGCCTTTTAGTAACGCTAATGTCTTAGCTTTGTTGACACTGGATAGCGCTAACAACAGCTTTCAGTGTTTAAAACGTAGAGCTAACCAGCTACATAAAACGTAGCTGGTTAGCCATGTAGCATGCTAGCAAGCTTTGGGTCCTGTTTAGCTTAGCTAACCTCCTTTAACAAAGCCTCAAAGAACTGTTAGCGTGTCCAGCTAACTCCCAGCCAGGGTTGTAATATATGTCAGTGACTGTAAAATGTTCAGATTTGTATTTTAGAGTCGTTTTGGGGGCGGCTGAATGAACCAGACACTATCAGGACTATCAAGTTTCCAAATTAGCGAGATTTATCCGCGCTGTGCGTCTTTTACGGTCGAGAAAATTTGGCGAGGTCGACTCGGCGCGTTCAAAAGGGGGAACGGCAATTATTTTACACATAAGGGTCGCTTCTCTGTGTTTCTAAGCACCGGACGGCTTTTGCGGTTCTAGAGGGAGCTAAGCAAACGTAGCCGGACGTCAGGACGTGATGTCATTGAGGTTATCTCACTGGGGCCTCGGAGACCTCAGAGTTTTAATAGAAAACCTGTAAAAACGCAGTATGTTTAAATTGATAGGGTCGAGCTAGTTTAACAAGAACGCTATAGAAAACGCAACATGGGAAAAAGTTTGTGTGGATATGTACGCTTGAATTCTGGTGAAACTTTTTAAGCTCCGAAAGTTCACACATTGAGAAACTTGATGATCAGTTTGTACAACAATTAATTACTTGGCCCACTTGCTTGTTGTCTAACATTGTAAAATATTAATTGATTTTTTAATTTTTTTGCCAGGTTCTAGGAGAAGACAGTCAAATGTTTATACAAATGTGACATTATTTGGATTTCTTTTTCCTCCCTTTTTAAAACAATGGAGTCAGGCGGCACAGTTCCAGTCCCGCGTTGTTTACCCAGTAATGGTCAGGCGTTTGTCTGCAGAACAGAGGGAATAATTAAGCAGGTCTGAGTGTTGCAACTCCCAGTTGTTCCTGTGGATTAGTTGGAAACGGACGCGTCTGAGTCAGAGGTAACAGAGAATGGGCTTCTTCACATTACAGCCGTTTGCTTCCACCCACTTCCACATCAAAGTGTCGCTTTAAAATTCTGTGAGAATGCTAACGGAGGAGAAAATCCGGCAAATCTCCTCCTCCTTCCTTTTTTTAAAAATCTTTTATTACCATAAAGACTTTCCATCTTCACGTCAGTCGTTGACAGTTCTTTTAACCTGACGCTCCGTCTGCTCTGTTTTCCTCTTTTCTCTCCCTCCGTTCACATATTTCTCTGGGTCCAGAGCGTGACTTCACGCCCCGGTGAACCTGCAGAGTTAAAATAGAGGCAGCGTGACGTCCAGACGTCCGCCCATATCACAACAAACGAGTCCGGTCCGTACGTTTGGAAAACCCATTGCGTAGTAGCTAGAAGTGGCGGTGATAGAGGTGATAATGGTGGCATGCTACGAGGTCTCCATCTTTCCACTTATTGACTAACTGTGGGGGTTGAGACTTAAACATGATTGACATGAGTACGTAGGAATACGTCCCCGGGGCCGGCTGCTATTCCTGTATCCTCTTGTGTTTTGGTCGCGCCAGACGTAGCGTCAATACGTAGCGATTTCTCCACCTCGAGTGGATCGTTTTTTCAATATATATATATATTTTTTGGCCTCCTTGCCTCCCTCGCTGCCTCCAGACTGCATTACATTAAGATTCTCACCGTAGCCTCCCTTTCTAAAGTCATCACAGGCCTCGGGAGCCGAGTTGATAATTCATAGTGTTTGGCCTTATCGGCGGTAGATGGCCCTGTGCTGTGAGGGGCGGATGACAGAGCGCCAGTCATTACAGTTTAAGCCTTTCTGACTGATGTTTCATGTCCCGGCTCTGGAGAAGACCTCTGAAAGCCACGCACACACACTCGGCCCCCCCCCCCCCCTTTCAAATAACCCCTTTTCATGAGGTCTTTAAACTGGGTTTTTGACAAATCTCTCTCTCTTTTCTTCCTCCGCCCTTTTGCTGAATTAATATCAGTTTTCATCGGGAGGTTTTCCCTCAAAAGCCACTCTGTGTTTACCCCAGAAAATCCATTAAATAACATTAAGACCACGCCACATCAAAGCCGTTCCCTCGGAGCCATAAAAATGATAATAACGGGCCATCATAAAGCGGGAAAAAAAAACAGCAGTTTTGTCAAATGCCGGCGAGAGTCACTCCAGGCTGAGGGGATCGCCAGGTGTCGGATCGTCAGTCCCGCTATAAACATCCATTCCAGAGGAGGACGACATCAGAACAGCTAATTAGCAATCTAATTAACCGTACGTACCTGGGATTTGGCAACAGCCGATCAGCGGCGATACTTGTCTGTTCGCCTGTTCCGTCCTCGGTGGACGTGCCTCACTTCTCGCTTCCAAAAACGACTTCTGCGAAGTCAGAATTTGCATTGCAAAGGCAAAAGTACAACTTTTTTGTTTTTTTTTCCTACTTTCATTTCCAAATCGCATTCCCATGTCTGTCCGTCCATCACAGGTCTCTTTGTTTACTCGATTCGAGAAACTTGCCTCGAGCAAACCGCGGGCTCTTTTTTTAAAGGTGTTTAGAATAGAAGTCGTGCTCCTACACTTTTTCGCATACATTAGATAGTCCAAGTTTGTGTGTGTGTGTGTGTGTGTGTGTGTGTGTAAAGTTTGCTAAATTTTGATCTTTCAAAAGCATCTCCAGGCTGAAGGTCATGTCTGTTGGGTAGTTACCAAGAAAAAAGGCGTAAAAAAGAAGAAAAAAAACCTGGATCTTCTTTGGCTTTTAAATGAGTTTTCCTCTGTGAGCCGTCAGCTGGCGGTTATATTCCCCCACTTTTCTTTCTTTCTTTTTCTTTTTTTTTCACTCCCAACACCTCATGTGGTCAGGCGGGGATTGTGTGAGTTTCTGCGGCGAAAATGTATTTTTGCAGCTCCTCTGTAAAGGCACCTGTTCCCTGTGAAAGGAGAGAAAATAAGAAATAAGTGGCAGGAATAAGGGGAGTAAAGGGCCCATCTGTTGCTCATTCAGTGGCAAGGACAGGTGGCTCTCCGAACTGGCTCGGAGAGAAAATAGATAAATAAATAAAAGACTCTAATTAATGAAGCTTCCTCTCTCTTCTTCTCATCCCACGTCCAGGTTCAGGGACGATAAGGGCTACGTCCTGTACCCTCAGATCGGGGACCGGCTGGACCTCATCTGCCCTCCGCTGGACACGGTCCGGTCCACGCCGGAGTACGAGTTCTACAAGCTGTACCTGGTGTCGTCCAGGGAGCAGGCGGACCGCTGCGAGGTGATGGGCCCGCCCAACATCGTGCTGACCTGCGACGAGCCCACCCGAGAGCGCCGCTTCACCATCAAGTTCCAGGAGTTCTCGCCCAACCTCTGGGGCCACGAGTTCAAGAGCATGCACGACTATTTCATCATCGGTGAGTTCCAGGAGTAGAGCAAACACTGGAGATTAGACGACCCAGTCTGTGTGTGTAAGGGGGGAGAGGGGCGAGCCGGGCTGAGTTGTTATGATTGCTTGGCTGATTTCTGATTGTGCCTGAGTGTGTTTGTTTATTTCGGTGATGATGGTGATGATTGGGCGGGTGTGTTTAGAGTAATTAGGTTTGAGGATTGTGTGTGATCCGGTCTGTGGGTGGAGACAGTAAAGGATGAACGCTGCAAAAACTGACCAGACAAGAGAACGCCTTGAACACAAGCTTATTCTCTATCTATCTATCTATCTATCTATCTATCTATCTATCTATCTATCTATCTATCTATCTATCTATCTATCTATCTATCCATCTATCCATCTATCCATCTATCCATCTATCCATCTATCCATCTATCCATCTATCCATCTATCTATCTATCTATCTATGCATCTGCCTTGTTAAGTCACTAGCTAGCCAACTACCAGCAAGCTACTTTTCTATCTGTAATTCTATTTACCTGGCTTGCTCGGTAGGTAGCTAGATCGGTTAGCAAACTAGCTAGCTTGATAGGAAGCTAGGTAGCCAGTTACATGACATCCTAGGTATCTATCTAAACTGTCTATCTGTCAATCTAATGTCTTTATTTCACCTTCAGTTCTAAATAGTGGAAGATTACACATTAAGGCACATTGAATTACTTAAAGAGATCTGACTTCTGACTGTTTTTATATGGAGCATCCATCCAGTATCTATTACAAACCCGTTATATACGATATTGTGAGGTACTGGACTCGACTTTTTCTGCAGTGTGTCCACACATTTGTCCTCTCAGCCACTTGTGTGGGAGTTTTGTGTTCAGCCCAGTATGGTTGCCTCCGACACAGGCCCGAGCTCGTTGTTTGCGCGCCTGTCGCTGCTCGGCTCTTTGTGCGGGCCCCCGGGGGCCTGTTTATTGTTACTGCCAGCCCGGCGCTGACCGCAAAACGGCGAAAGCTGAGTTTGTTTTGGTTTTGTTCGGGGCCGGATTGTTTGGAGTGCGGAGCCGCTTTTTTTAAGCGAAGACCCGATGAGGTCATCGGGCCGAGCCAGGCCGAGCGTTCGTATCGGTCGGAACGATCTGTAAAGTGAAAAAAGGTCGCGTCAGCCGAAACCTGGGGGTTGTTTTTAAAACACAGAGCCAAGAGCATTCGGCTCACATGGCTGGAGCAGCGTACACACAAAGGACACGCACCTTTGTGCATGTATGCACACACACTCACAGACACGCATGTTTCTAGTGCAAACACAAGCACTGTAAAAACACCTCGGGAGTGAGAGAGTGAGCAGGGTAGACAAAGAGAAAGAGAGACAGACAGAGAGAGAGAGAGAGAGAGAGAGAGACCCTGTTCGATTCCCACAGCTCTCCTCCCTCCCACGCATGTGCAAGCGCTATTCACTCAGGTGTGCAAATGCTCTTTTCACTCCTTTTCATCTACGAGTGTAAAAAAAATAAAAAAAATGGGAAGAGTAGAGCCAGGAGGAGCAGGAAGCCGGGACAGAGAGAAAGAAACAAAGGGAATAGAAAAATCTCTCCAAAGTCTGTGAAGTCCCTCTCGTCTCTTTTGTTCGCCGGTTTCAGGTGCTGCTTGTTTTTTTTTGTTTTTTTGTTTTTTTTGGTTCTCGAACCTCGAAAGTGAAGTGTATTACTCCTGCTTCATTATCAACAGACACTTTCTCTCTCTCTCAGATTTAGATACCAGAGGTGGTGGCATAGCCTGCTCTGCTGCACACACACACACACACACACACACACACACACACACACACACACACACACACAGAGACCTGCCGATGCAGGAATTTCGGTCTGATAAGCAGCCCGGGGTAAATTAATGCAATCTGATACCCGCTGATACGCCACTCAGTGACTGACAGATGTTGAACAAACATGGCTGCAAGAAAGTCTCGCTCGCCGACACCTGATATGCCTTCCTTCTGTGACGGTACAAGAAGCACGAGCCAGAAAATCCTCCTCGGCTGCGATTTAGACCGCGCTCCGCATGGCTGTTCACACTGTGAATCTAGAGAGACGCCATCGGGCTCACATTGTGAACGATCTACGGGCCCCAGGTCGACCTGGAGCGCGTGCAAAAGACGACGAGACTTTACGTGACTCGATGCGATTTAACATGTATCGTTGGCTCTGTGTGGTGTAACGTGACTTTATGTGACTGAATTGAGCAGCATCAGACCTGAAGTGACCCTGAAGCATGTGCAGAAGAGCATGTGACTCTATGACTCTACGTGACTCTACATAACTACATGACTCTACGTGACTTTACTTGACATGACTCTCCATGACTCTACGTGACTCTCCATGACTTTACTTGACTTTAAGGGACTCTATGTGACTCTACGTGACTCTACATAACTCTACATGACTTAACGTGACTTAACGTGACTTTACTTGAGTTTATGTGACTATGTTTCTTTACGTGACTGTACATGACTTAACGTGACTCTACATGACTCTACATGACTCTACATGACTCTACGTGACTCTACGTGACTCTCCATGACTTTACTAGACTTTAAGTGACTCTATGTGACTCTACGTGACTCTACATAACTCTACAAGACTTAATGTGACTTAACGTGACTTTACTTGAGTTTATGTGACTATGTTACTCTACATGACTCTACATGACTTAACGTGACTTTAAATGACTCTACATGACTCTACGTGACTCTACGTGACTCTCCATGACTCTACGTGACTCTCCATGACTTTACTTGACTTTAAGTGACTCCATGTTACTCTACATGAGTCTAGGTGACCTATATTACTTTACGTGACTCTGTGAGTCACTTTGACTGACTTTAAGTAACTCAGTCAAACTAAGTGGGACTACCATCAGCTTCCGATGTGAACACTGAGTTAATATTGAAGTAAACATGGATGCTGTTGTCTAACCTGAGCTGAGAGCAAACCTAATAGTGATTGATTCTGTACCAGATATGTGTATCCAGATGCAGAGAGGGAGTCACAACGTATGATGTAAAACTTGGATGAAAAGCATAATTTCAAGACGATTTAAGGACTTCGTATGAGTAAATACGTATGAAAACATCAGATGCGAGTCACATTTTTGGCAAAAAAAAGTCAGATTTGTGTGAACGCAGCCTCAGTTTGTTGACAAGCCTCTAATTTTTTCACAGCATATTTCACTGTAGCGTTTTATATATATACCGAGTGTAAAATATCAACACGCTCGTATACAGATGGACTAACTTATAAATATTTGAGATTGCCAGACTCAGCATTCACACAGCAAAACAAAAACACAGCTCAGAAAACAGAGAGAGAGAGAGAGAGAGACAGAGAGAGAGAGAGAGAGAGAGAGAGAGAGAGAAAGAAGCTTCTGGGCAACCAGACTTAAAAAATACAGTAAAGCTCAGCAGATTTTTTTAGTGTTAGTATTGTCATGACAAGACTTGCAGAGGATAGTTTCTCTCTCTGTTGTTTTCTCTGGAAGAATCTGTGGAATAGTGTCTCCTGAACCAACCAGGTGATCGGGAACAGAGCGGTCACGCTCCGTCGCTGCAGGACTTCAATTGTCCTAATTTGTTTTTCCACTTTGGAGCTACAGTAGGGGAGACGTTCCCAGTGACCTGGGTTCAAACCTCTTTTCTCTCTTTTTCTTTTCCCATCATCTCACATGATTCTCTCTTTCTCATTTCGTGCCTTTGCAGCAAAGTGACCTGGGGTGTTTCACTCCTATGATAAGTTGACATGAGGGCTGCAATAAGGGATTTAAATGTTTTTGTAGTTGATCAATCTGTCGATTTAGATTATAAAATGACGCAAAAACAGTGAAAATTTTTAACGCCTTTTCCAAAAAGTCCAAGATAACGTCCTCAAATGGCTTTTAACTGTCAATTGTTTTCAATTTTCTGTCTACAAGGATGTAAGAAACTGGAAAATACTCACCTTTTGTAAAGCTGGGATCGGGGAAATCTTGAAATTTTTCTCTAAATTTTCTATCTTCTTTATATCGATTACTAGTTGATTAGTCTACTAGTCGATCGTTGCATCTATAGATGACATACAGTTCAAACCTCCTTCTAAATGCATAATTTCCCTGGATAACATGAATTACTATAAGAAATATTCACACATCCTGTACTTGAGTGGTCTACTATAGTGGTTTAGAAGAGAGGGGCCAAAGATAAGGCGGATTATTGCAAGTTAAATTAGTTTAATTAGTAATACGGGACATTAACTAATGTGGTACTAAGAGATGCATTCATCTCTTTTTCTTACAACATATTGAAAATAAAAGAAACCTGAACCTGTGGTGTTAATTATTCATCTCATTTCTAACAGACGGCCTTGAAAAGTCATTCAGGAGAAAGAAAGAAAAAAACAAAAACAATATTTACTCACTTTTAGGGGCGCTAAGATCAAATAACATCGGCCTTGAATTAAAAATAAAAAGAAATAGATAAATAAGTGCACCCACCCGGCGACTGGAGTGTCCGGAGATAGGAGCACCTTTATCTCCACACACACAGACCAGACTGATCGATCGGCCCGATCAATGACAGCTGAGGTCACGCACACACACACACACACACACACACACACACACACACACACATACACTTTAACACACCTCTGGAGAGACTCTGAGAGGTGAGGGGACAGTGGAGTAGTGGGAGCGTCGGGGCGTCTGATAGCTCCTGGATAGCATCGGTAGCATCCAGCGTCTTTGATCCTAACGGAGGAGTCGCTCGTTATGGTATCTCTCCTTAATGAGACTAAGAGATTAATTAATAACAGTTAATCCTCCCTGAGCCGCACACCCAGTCCATCTGTATCTGAAACCCGATCCTGCCTGACCGGACTCCCTCCGACTCTCCGGCCTCGGAGGTTTGACACCGGAAATGTGTGTGTGTGTGTGTGTGTGTGTGTGTGTGTGTGTGTGTGTGTGTGTTTGGCTGGCGAGGGCGCTAATGTATGCGTCCCGAGGCCTCGGGGGAAATCTCGTTTTAATTAACCTATAGCGTGGTGTGATTTAATTTCTGCACATGGCGGACTGCGGGCAGGCTGTGTGTGTAGCGGCAGCAGAAGTCGGGGTTCGTTTCAAAGTTAAACCCATTACAGATCACCAGTATAACTCGCTTAGAGTCCGCTGAGTAATGGGGCTGGCTCTGCAGTTTGCCACCGAGCGAAAAACAAGAAGAAAAGACGAGAAAAAAACCCCAAAAAACGTCATTCGTCATCAATCATCTTTTGAGAGAACGTCTCTGGAGCAGCTGGAAGGAGTCCAAAAGTTTCCTCTGTTTTTTGGGTTTTTTTTGGGTTTTGTTTTGTTTTGTTTTGTTTCTGCCTCTGCCGCTAATGCAGCCCAGATGCCACTGTTTTGTAATCAGATTACACGAATCCCATTAAATGTAATTCTTTACTTTCGGGCGCCCTGCGGAGAGGAGCGAAAGAGTGGGGGAAATTGATTAGTTATACTCATTGATGGATGTTTTCATTCATAACGCCAGGGTCAGGGTTTATGTAAACCCATTTCTCAGTGACACTCTCTCACTTCCTCTCTCTCTCACCCTCTCTCTCTCTCTCTCTCTCTCTCTCTCTCTCTCACCCTCTCTCTCTCTCTCTCTCTCTGTCGCTCTGTCCGTTTTGTCTGTCTCCCTCAGTCCCTCCACTCTTTAGTTTCTCCGCTCTCCTCTTTTCTCTTCCCATGCAAATCCCACCACACACACACACACTCACACACACACACACACACACACACACACACACACACACACACACACACACACACACACACACGCACAAACACACAGACATGCTCAGTACACCAGCCCGAGCCACAGATCAAGCCTTTCACTGCGTTTAATGAATCCTTTGAAAGCAGGCGCCAGGGCCTTGTGCGACACACACTCCCTAGCATGCACACACACACACACACACACACACACACACACACAGACACAGAGACACACATGCTCAGTCAGACACTTGTGTGCGGTCTCGATGACGTGTCTTTTCTTAATGAGAAGTGTTGGAGGAAACCATCTCCAGGCCCGCTGAGCCGAGCCGAGCTGCCTGGAGGACAGGCTGAGCAGAATGGAGGAGCTGTTAAGAGCAGATCCAGGATCAGCTGATCTGTTTTATTTAAGGGTCAGTTCATGCAAAGGTATCGTGCCCCCAGCTACAGTTGTGCTGCAGCTCCAAGAACTGGATAATCCCGGGACCCGTTTCGTAACCTCTACGTGACTCTATGTAATGTGGGTTATCCGGAGATTTTGTCCTTTTTTTGTCATTTTGGTGAAACATGCAGCTTTGTGCTCTTGTCGTTCTCCTGTCACAGGATATTAGAGCTGCGACAAGCAATTATTTTAGCAGTCGATTAACTGTAAAACCATAAAAACACCTGTTTCACAAAAGGCATTGGTCCTCATCTCAGCGATGTTCCACTTTCTGTCACGGAGGACTGAAGAAACCAGACAATGTTCACGTTTATTAAACTGAGAATTTCGACTTTGAAGAATCCTTGAATCCATTCTTAAAATCGTTGAGATGTCTCTGATCCAACCGCATAATCGAAAATCCGGTGGAAAGGAAAGCAAAAACTGATCAGTCCTAGTCCGAGGCTAGTCATCGTCTAATTCTCACATTTCCAATGGTACCTGAACACACCACGCGTCTCCCTTTCTTGCTCATGGCGACTTGAGCAGTACGGTCGGCCATGTTTGTTTACTTCCTGATACCAGACAGTTTGGCGGAACGCTACAAAGTCGTAAAAAGGTCGAAAAAAAAGCCCCAAAACATCGCCTGGAACGCACTAATAGCACCCAGACAGAGAGGCGGAACGACTCGACTTTTGACGGAGAGGAGAGGAGATAGGGGAAAGAAAATGGGGGGATAAAAGTGAGAAAGATGGATGGAGGGTTGGAAGGATGGAGGGATGGAGGGAGATGTCTGCGACGTGACGCCGATGGGATGTGAGTGTCGGTCGAGGCGCAGACATGGCATCTCATCTGCCGGGTGACACTGAAACAACGCGGTCACTTTCAATCACGGCTGCAGCTCTCTGGAGGATGAGACTCACACACACACACACACACACACACACACACACACACACACACACACACACATATTGGATCTTGCTCTGCAGCAGTGAATGATTGCAAGCTCACAGTCAACATACGTATGACCTCATACGTGAGCGATATCCTTCGCTCTCACCATCTCCCCCCCCTCTCTCTCTCTCTCTCTCTCACACACACACACATGCACACACACACATGCACACGCACACACCAGTTATTTTCCCGTTAACATATGCACGCTCACAGAGCCATACACTGGGGCTTTCTCAGAAATATATGCACTCACACACGCGTTGGCATACAAGTGTGCTTGTGGTTGTAAACACACACACACACACACACACAATATAGTCTGAAAATAGCCCCCCTACACACACACACACACACACACACACACACCAACCCAGGGACACACATGCACAAAATTGGTGGGATCTGCAGTGGTGTTCGGGTCGGTCGCTGAGGGACTGCAGTGTTGTTGTTGTTGCACACTGTGACAGATGGTGTGTTTGTGTGTGTGTGTGTGTGTGTGTGCACGTGCATGTGCATGTGTGTATGAGTGTGTGTTGGGTGAGCGCTAACTCAGGTATGAGGCTGAAGTGACTGCGTCCGCTGTCCTGTGTGTGTATGTGTGGGTATGTGGGACACACACACACATACATGCACATGTGTGTGCGTGAATGACTCCCAGCCGTGTTCCTAGGCGGCGGGCCGGGCTTCCCATGGGGGGAGGGGGGGCGGCTGGTGGAGGGGGGGGGGGGGGGGGGGCTTTGCGGAGAGCCTGGTTTTTGCTCGCTGTGGCACAATGGCAGAGATAAACAGCCTCCCACTAATATGAATAATAGAAGAGCTGACTGGAGCGTGAACACCTATGAAAATAAAATCTGCGAGTCGCTCCACGTCTGCCTGCACGCACACACACACACACACACACACACACACACACACACACACACACACACACACATACAAACACACGCACACACACGTGTCGAGTCGTGATTCCTGATGTATGGCATGTATGTCGTTAACATACTCTGAAAACTTTGTTTTCTCTCTTTCTGACTTGTTTGTGTTTTCCTCTAGACTTCTGTGTGTGTGTGTATGTAGTTTGGGACAGGGTGGGGCTGCCTATATATACACGTGTGTGTGTGTGTGTGTGTGTGTGTGTGGTCTAATTGTCGGACAGCGGCGCTTGCAGACAGCGATGTCAAAGTGTTCAATAATGCAGAGGTACTTACTGGTTTATTTATCAGGGTTAAGCTGAAATAAATGACACAATCCAGGCAGAGGGAGGGGTGGGGGGGGCAGAAAAGAAAAGGAGGGAGGAGAAAGTGAAGACAATGGAGAGAGAGAGAGAGAGAAACTGCTGCAGTGCAGCCTCAATGAGCCGCGCCTCGTCTTCTTCTTCTTCTACTACTACTCTGCGTTAGTTTATGATTCCCAGCGTGCATACGTGCGTGACTTTGTGTGTGTGTGTGTGTGAGTGGCACACAGCTTTGTTGACTGCAGTGAGGGAATTCAAGGAAAAAGGACGAGTGGAAGGAAGGATGTGAGGGAGGGAGGGAGGGAGGGAAAGCAGCTGGGTGGAAGAGGTGGGGAATCCAGGGACTCTGAGAAATCTATATCTGCTGAATATTTGATCAGGTTTAAGCCCTCTGATTTGAGCCTCCTGCCAGGTTCTGAGGCAAACACACACACAGGGGAGAGAGGAGGAGGAGGAGCAGGAAAGGAAGGAGGGGAGGAGGAGAGGAGAAGGTGAAGGAGGGAGGAGGAGGAGGAGGAGGAGGAGGGGGGCAGAAAACCGCAGAGAGAGGCTTAGGGCTTGTTTTATACGCCGTAATTCTACGTCCTGTCTCTTCTCGGTCGGAGCTGAAGACAGACGAGCTTAAGTACCTGTTGGTCAGGTGGTTTCTCTCTCTCTCTCTCTCTCTCTCTCTCTCTCTCTCTCTCTCTCTCTCTCTCTCTCTCGCTTTCTGTCGCTCTCGATGCCCTGCTCTCTCTCTCTGTCTTTCTCTCACTGTCTCTCTCTTGTCTCTCATTCTCTCTCTCCATCCCTCTCTCCCTCACTCTTTTTCCCTTTGTGCCTCCCTCTCACCCTCTTTCTCTGTCTCTCGCCCCCTTTCTGTCTCTCTACTGTCTCTCTCCCTCTTTTCCTCTCCTTATCTTTATGCTCTCTCTCCCTCCCTTTATGCTCTCTCTCCCTCCATCCCCCTCTCTCAGGTAAACACAGAGTATTATTATTCTCTCTCATTATTTTAATGGTGTTTAGTGCTTTACAACACCAACAAGTGCCTCCTCCTCCTCCTCCTCCTCCTCCTCCTCCTCTTTTCTTTTTTTCTATTTCTTCTCTTTTTATTTTTTGTTGCGTGCCGGCTCTGAAAAATTACATACCCCGAAATAAAACACTGTCACTGTTCTTGAACTCGCGGGGTCATTTCTGAAAGGCATCCCTTTGTATGAGCTTTTTTTTTATTAAACAGTCAGATTTAGTCCCAAAAAAAGACAAAAAAACGAGTGTATTTTCCATCTTTTGTCTGTATTCCCATGATGAAAAAGAACAAAAACCACCCACCAACTGCTGTCACAGTGATGTTTGGATTAAGGTGGTTTACACAAGTGGGATACGGAGGATGTATAGTTTCTCAAGTATGCGCGAGCATTAAACCAGATGTCTCGAGTGGGAAAACAAATGCTGCCGAGCGGGCGGAGTGAGAGCGGAGAGCTTGTTAAGTTTTGTGTTTTTGTGAATGGTTTCATCATTGAAGTGAACCAGAATCCACTCAGGAAGCCAATCACTCACACAAACTTTCTCTAATTAGGACAATAATTCGGCTCTGGCTTTTGCATCACGTAGCGGATAGTTTGATTGCGTAAACTTACCTCATCCGCATTTTTTTATTTACACGATTCCAAGCACACATCGACCAGACGGCGGGGTCGTCCCCCGTATCCGTCCAGACCGCTTTTTTTTCTTTTCTTGTCAAAATTTGTTCTGCATTTTTTCACATTCGTTCACATCTGGGGGCTCGCTCGCAGCCCAGCCCTCCTGACAACTCTTTCGAGGTGGACTCTCGGTGGAGGCTGCTCTTTCTCTAGCTTCTGCAACACATTTTTCACACTCCAATAAACACATCGAATTCTGGGGGTGGGTGGGTGGGAGGGGCGAACCAACGGCCTCAGTTAAACCCTCATGTGTGAAAATGGCCTCAAATAAAGTGCAAAAGTGGAAAATGGAATAGAATAGGCCGCTGGGAGCGGGGGTTGCTCCGACTAATATCCCCTCCAGAGATGAAGTTTATCTGCATCTCTCCTCGGGTAAGTGAAAGTCGATGGAGAGGAGAGACGACTCTATTTAGAGTGACGGCGGTGAACTCGCATGTTAAAGTCATGATTAACACACACACACACACATGCACACACACACACTCACACACAGGGTTTAACACGGTCTGCAGGACAGGACAGGCAACATACCGAACCTCGACACCTTCAATAAACTGTGGCGACCTGAATGAGGCAGAGGCATTTCTGGTGGAGATAATAGGAGAGAGAGAGAGAGAGAGAGGGAGAGAGAGAGAGAGAGAGAGAGGCAGAGAGAGAGAGAGAGAGAGAGGGAGAGAGAGAGAGGGGCGGGAATGAGCTGATGTAAAGTGACACTGGAAGAGAGCGAGGGATATTTGGGCAAGGAGGGAAAAAAGGGAGAGAGGGAGAGAGAGAGAGAGAGAGAGAGAGAGAGAGAGAGAGAGAGGAGGAAAAAAAGATGAAAAAAAGATGTGTGCTGAGTGTGAGTAAGAGAAAGTGACAGATCGCCTGGCCGATTTAGGTCAGCAATCAGAGCCGCGCTACTGTCTGTGAGATTGGCTGTGTGTGTGTGTGTGTGTGTTTTGGTATGTGTGTGTGTGTGTGTGTGTGTGTGTGTGTTGTGAGCTTGCGTGAGTGTGATGTTTGTGGGTCTGTCTGTTTTTGTGAAAGGGCTGACAGTGTAGTTTGTGTGTGTGCGTGTGTGTGTTTTTTGATGTGTGTGTGTGTGTGTGTGTGTTGGTGTGCTGGGTTGATTGTGTGTGAATACGTCTCTCCTGTTAAAGGTCAGACAAGAAGAATCCCTTCCTAATTGGATTGGGCCTGGTTAACATTGTATGATTCATTTAACCTTCCTACACTGTCTGGCAGTCTCACACACACTCTTAACACACACACACACACACACACACACACACACACACACATTCACACACATACGCAAACTTTTCTCGCTGCCCATCGCAGCTTGACAGACAAAGGCATCATTGTGCTGCTGCCTTCTGCCCAGGAACCTTTTTCTTTTTTTTTTTTGAGAAGGATGTTTCCCGGCAATCAGACGTGGGGGAGTTTAAAACAAGCGCACCTCTCCGCTGACCTCTGCCATCAGGAGAACGCATTAGCCTACTAATATAGCTTTGATTTAGTGTCCAGGTTCAGGCAAACATGACCCCCGATCAACATAATGAACACTTTCACACAGACAGATGCGCAGCCACACACACACACACACACACACACACACACACATTGTATGTGTGTGTTTGTTGACATACAAGGACAAACCCAGTGCTGGAACTTTTCTTGGTGAACCATCTGTCTTCCTCTTTTTTAATTAATGGAATGGCTCAACGGTTTAGTAAAATGTGCTTATTTTCTGGAAGTTTAATGAAATTGTGTTGGAGTGAGGCCTGGTTAGCTTAGCGTAGCTTAAAGACAAGGTGTTTCCCACAAAATATGTTTACACGGACAGTTGTATTTGTTTTTAAAGCGGGAGTTAGCTGGTGTTTAGCACTATTTAGCAAATAAACAGGAGTTAGCTGTGTTTAGCAGTTAACTGGTTTTAAGTCTAGTTTAGTGTACAGACAGAAAATAGCTGGTGGTAAGCCTAGCTTAGTGTTCAGTCAACCTTTAGCTGGTGTTTAGCTTAGCCTAATATAGTGTACAAACAAAGGCTAGCTGTTGTTTTGCCTAGTGTAGAAATATGAGCAAGGTGGTGTTTACCCTAGCAAACAGCTAGCTCAGCTATGTAAGCTAGTGGGGTTATGGCGCTATTTCCTAAGCTAACTTGTGTTAGCTAATGTCATCAGGAAAGTCATTAGGTTGTCACCTTTGTGTGGCATCAGACCTGAGCCACATCTATTCAAGTGTGATTCAAAGTGTGATCAACACATTTGAGAGAGCAATAAGCAGGTTATGGATCTGTGGCCTACATACAGGTTACTCTACATGCTTTATATAGATTAGATGGGTCAGATGTATAGATTAGATCCTTAGATTAGCTCCAGCGCTGCATGTGTAATCGGTATCTCCTCATCCAACTCTCGTCGGAGCCTTATTTCCATGCCGTTCTATTCCTGCACAGAGGAAGCTTTTTATGGGCGCGCGTTTGTTTGCAAGTAACAAGCGTGATCTCGGTCGCGTGTGAGGGGAGATTACCGCGCTCTCAGAGTCGGCAGCTGCCTCGGTACAAGGAGAAGAAGGAGACGGAGGAGGAAGAGGAAGAGGAGGAAAAGTGAGAGAAAGGGAGTAAATTACAAGGGAGAGACGAGACGAGATTCCGAGCTGGAATGATTTTTCCGAGGAAGAGGAAGCCCGATGAAAGAGGATTTCTGGAGACAGTGGGAGAAGACGGCGTTGACACGCAGCGGAGCGGACGAGGGCCCACGGCTCAAAGACACAAGGACAAACAATCAGCCGCAAATCCTTTTTAACCACCATTTAAGCGGCCCTAATTATCCACAACCCCTCCAAAAAAACAGAAAAGAAAGAAAAAAAAACTCCACAAAGAACGCCATTATCAGCCCCAGAGCTCGTGCACAACCAGCCCGGGTGTGTGTGTGTGTGTGTGTGTGTGTGTGTGTGTGTGTGTGTGCGCGTGCCTCTCCACTTGTTTATTGAAGGGAGATTCATTAGCGGACTGGCTGTTTACTTGTTCTGGACTAATCGTCATTGTTGTGAGATACTTTCACAAATACAACGAGGCGTTTTCCACAAATTCTGCCCCTCCCAAAATCTCCCTCCCACACACACACACACACACACACACACCCTTGACATTTATTGGCTGAAGTATCCCTCTCTTTTTGTGTCTTTCTCTCCCATACGCAGCCTGGTGTATTTCTTTTTTCTTTCTTTTTTACTCTAGGGTCAAAAAAAAAAAAGCTTAATTAGATGCATGTTGTACACTCAGGAGAGCCAGCACTTTTTGGGGGTAATTTCTTTTAAGAATTGCACAAGTAATAGAAGTGGAACGAGAGGCGGAACTAATGGTCCTGATGTTGTCATGGTCTTTGTGAGACTGCGTGACGTACTGCCTGGAGGAGGGGGGGGGGTATGGTATGATATGGGAGGGGTGGGGGGGGGTGGGTGGGTGGGGGGGCATCTTGGATATCACAGGCAGAGCTGAGTAAGTGATACAGTAAAGAGTTTCAGATGAAGACTGCCTCAAGTAGTCCCTGTGGTTCTTATATTAATCCTCTCTGTTCCCTCCAGGGAGGGGGGATGATAGTGTGTGTGTGTGTGTGTGGGGGGGGGGGGGGGTTATCAGCCATATTAGTCCCACACATCTGCTCCTGCTGTATGCGCTGATTATATATTGATGAGGGAGGATAATTGAATACCCTCGATGTGTAGAGCTCGGTCTCGTTCCTCCACTTCAGACTACGTCAAGTGGTCGGGGGGATGGAGTGGGGGGGTGGGGTGGGGGGGTAGGTCTGTACGTGTCTCTACGTGTGTGTGTGTTTGTATCTAATGCCCTTTTGTCCACCCGTACCCACCACCCCCCCTCCCCCCAGCTCCGGCTTCAGATCCAGGGGCCCCCCCAACCGCAGCTCCGGCCCCGCAAACCACTGCTTTAATATATGCAATTAAGAAGCTAATTAGAGTAATTAATTCAGCCAGGGCCGAGGCCCAGCCTGGCCCCTATTCACAGCTTTGGAGCTGCCATAATCCCACCACCTCCTCCTCCACCTCCTCCACCTCCTTCTCCTCGACTACCTCCACCTCCTTCCACACACACACACACAAAGAACAACACACACTCAGACACCGCTATGCCCTCATTATGAGCGAGGTCTTTGTTAGCTGTGTGTGTGTGTGTGTGTGTGTGTGTGTGTGTGTGTGTGTGTGTGTGTGTGTGTGTGTGTGTGTGTGTGTGTGTGGTGCCAGAGAAGTCGGGAGATGAAGAAAAGGGTGTAAATAAAGACAGAGGGGAAAGTGTTCGGCATAATGAGTCAAAACAGTGAACTAATTCATCGGCACCTCCAACCTCGCTCGGCTGCTCTCTTTGAGACGAGGAAGAAGAGGAGGAAGAGGAAGAGGAAGAGGAGGAAGCCTTACCTCATCCGTGGTGGCAGCCTCCGAGGTTTTATGGAGCCGGAGTCTGTTTTTATTGGTTCGACCTTTATTTATCCAGGTTCGTCCCTTTCTCTTTTTGTGAAGATTTAAGGACTGTTTTTACAAGGACCGACTTTGCCAGGAAACCACGATTACATTACGGGTCCACTCGCAGTTATTTGAAGCTTTAATTAAGAATAAAATCCCATTTTTTCCCTTTATTTTACAACCTAACTAGACGAATCAGGGGCCCAGTTTGTTAGTCTTTAGTGATTCATACGCCGTGTCGTAAACCTCTTTGATAGCTTGGCTCTGATCATGCAGAGAGGAGGAGGAGGAGGAGGAGGAGGAGTAAGGAGGAGACGAAGGGCGAATGGCACCTGGTTTGTTATTTTAGGAGCGTGATTAGGAAGCGTGTGATGAATCAAAGATTAGACAGATTTAGGTTTTTTTTTTCTTTCTAAATGGATTACCGATAAAGTAATCGAAGAAGTTTCGAGAAAAGAAGAAGAAAAAAGTGTCGCATTAGTCATAGTTTATTTCCGGGCTGGAGCATTATGCGAGATGCTAACACGATTCTGCCTGTTTACTGGGATTTGCGCTGCCTTTTTATTCCCCTTCTTTTTCTTTTTTGACTGCCGAGTACTGATATTTTTAGCGAAGCACCTCTTGTCGAAGACACTGACGTTGAAGAGCGCTCCTCTTCCTCTTCCTCTTCCTCTTCTCCTCCTCCTTTTTTTTGGAGTACATCACACGTATCAATCCTTTTGCACCCGGCAAATCAGTTCTTGTAACGTGAGATTTTTGTCAGTCAGTTTGTGGAGTGTAGAGCGAGAGAGAGAGAGAGGGAGAGAGAGCGAGAGAGAGAGAGAGAGAGAGAGAGAGAGAGAGAGAGAGAGAGAGAGAGAGAGAGTGTCTCCCATCTGCCATGTTTTGGCATGTGGTGGCTCCTCTTTAAAAGGAGGCGCTCACGTTGGAGTTACGTGGGCGCGTGTTGGGCGGTGTGTGATCCTGAGGGAGCCGGGCGTGTGTGTGCGTGTGTGTGTGCGTGTGTGTGTGTGTGTGTGTGTGTGTGTGTGTGTGTGTGTGTGTGTGTGTGCGTGTTTAAAATATGAATTAGCCCGAGCTGCTTCTGCAGCACAACCCTCACACTTGACCCTGTTAAAAGTTTCACAGAGGTGGAGGGGAAACTCGACTCTGTGCTCAGCAGCTCTCGTCTAATTCTCTGTTTCTGTCAGTCCGCATGTCTGTCACTCCGTCGAGAGCAGCACACTTATTACTCTTTTAGAGACTCTCTCTCTCTCTCTCTCTCTCTCTCTCTCTCTCTCTGTCTGTCTGTCTCTCTGTCGAACATTGCCCCAGACAAGTGAGGAGATGCACCTCGTATCAGATCTACCAGGATAATGACTTTTCCTCTTTTTTTTTTTTTTTTTTTTTTACAAAACGTGAGTCGTAGATGAAAATCAGAAAATGGAGAAACTTTCTGGGAGTAAAACAGGAAAAAAAAAGAAAAAATCAAGCTTCAAAAACCTCGAAAGAGCCCGATCGCTTAAACTTCCCGAACTTCCGCATAAATTACACAAACTTTTTAATGTCTCCCCCTCTTTTAATATTTAATGGAAACTGTCTGCGCGGTTTCGCGTCCACCTGACTGGAGTCGAGCCTTCGAGCGAGACGGCAAAAAATGAAATAAATAAAAGCCCCGATAATCAATGAAGCGTCTTGTAATCGTTCATGCATTTAGCTGATTTATCTCTTCTGTCTTTTTTTCGTCTTAATGGTGAGCGGGCTAATGCGGCTTGTAATGGCGCCTCGGGACAACTCGATTGGAAACAAGTTACGGGCTGTAAACTGTTTGTGACGTGAGAGACTTAGAGCCTCAAAGAAAAGAAGAAGAAGCTGCAGCGCAGGTTTTTTTTTATATCGCTCGTACTTTGTCTTTAATCCGTCCTGACAGGCTCGCTGCTGTTTACTCAACTTCTCGGGCGTGAGAACGATCTTATCGCACTAATAAAGTTTGTCGAACTCTGCAAAAAAAACAAAAAACATGGAGGTGACGGACAGACGGGGAGATAGATAGCTAAGCTGGTCGCATGTGATGAACTCAGAGCCAGGATGGGAATGCAAACAAAGCTCAGGACAGTAGGAGACAGGGAGAAACTTTGTGCTAATGAGTGACACACACACACACACACACACACACACACACACACACACATCCAGCCACACACAGGTTTTTCCAGTCCCATGTGCATCAGACATCCGTGGTTGATTTCACTTAAGTAAACGGGAACAAGAGATTAGACGCTTAAAAACACACATTGAGGGGGGTGGGAGGGTGTGTGTGCGTGTGTGTGTGGGTGTGTGTGTGTGTGGGGGGGTGTAGACGCACACCCAAAGACACACACTCATGACGAGCAAATAAGATTTAAGACACACGTTAAACACACTTCAGAACTGAAGACAGGCAGACGCTGGGGAGTAAACACACTCACGCACACACACACACACACACACACGCAAACAGAGCGCATCTGAGACGCCGAGACAGGCACGTGCATTTACGTACACACACACACATGCACGCGCACACACACACACACACACATAGAGGGAGTGAAACGGACAGACTGGTGTACAGCTAAGCACACAGCTACTAGCCAGGCTGCTTTAATCACAGTGAGCTAAACAAACACAACTGTCATCGCTCGCACACGTATAGAAACACACACACACACACACACACACACATACTGTATATAATTGCCCTATGCTTTCTGCTGTCCATCATCTTCCTCCCTCATATCTCACCCTTCTTCTTTCCACTTTCTCTCTCTCCTTCCCTCGAGCTGTACGCAGGCACAGATGTCAAGATGCATTATTTCGGCTGGCTAGCTCCCATGTTCTGTACATGTGTGTGTGTGTGTGTGTGTGTGTGCGTCTTTCCTCTTTTGGAAACCAGAGTAGCTGTGGTGGTGGTGGGGGGGCTGTAATGGTAAAGATTAGTAAAACATTTCTGAATTCCTCTCGTATGTGAGCGTAACAGGCTGAAGCGTACATTACAGAGAGAGAGAGAAAAATGGAGGCACGCAAACACTTAGGCGTACAACTCACTCTTCGAGTATTACAGTCACGGTTCAAGGACATTTAAGGCAAGCACGCACACACGCACACACACACACACACACACACACTGAGGCATTGTGTTGAGCTTTTTAGGAGGACCTCCGTGCTTGTCGGGATTGTGTAATAGCAGCAGCAAAGTCTTGGCTGCTGCGTTTAAACACTAAAAGTGAGCCAGGTTTATAAAGTGCTCCTGTGTGTGTGTGTGTGTGTGTGTGTGTGCGTGTGTGCGTGTCTAGCCGGTGACATAGCCTCTGGTTGAAAGAAAGAAAGAAAGAGAGAATGGCATGCAATGAAAGGAATAAACTGGAGGGAGAAAAGAGCGAGACTGTTTCTCCACGACTCCTGCGTTTCTTGATCTTCGAGTCGCGGCCTTTATAAAAAAAAAGAAAAAACAAAAAGCGACGTAGGGAATGATAATAGTAGTCGCTACGACAATAGTCGTCATAGTTAAATGCGTCGGCGCCTTTAATAAATCTCTCTCAGTGAAGAAGAAGAGAAGAGAAAACCCTAATGGCATTTGGTTTTCAGTCGGTAGCGGAAGCTGCGGTTAAAGCGACAACCATGAACCTCGATGATTAATGTTGGAGGAATGTTTTCACTCGTCTCCACCCCCCCCCCAACCACGTATCACTCTCTCGCTTTCTCTTCCCTCTTTTCCTGCCATTTGTCCGCTGTCACTCACTAATAAAGGTGTAACGCTCCCCCGGGCGAGCTGCGGCCGAGGCGAAGGGGTTTTTGAGGTCTAGCTTGTGTCGTGATTGCGATGCCAGAGCCGTAGCCGCTAAACGAGTTAGCGCTGCTAGCTAGCTAGCTAGCAGTGCTACGTGATAAACGGGGACTAGTCAGCAGCACTTAATGAAGGTGAGGTCATACGAGTGAAGGAACAAAGGGAGCTCGCAGATAAAATCTTAACCACCACAGAAGGCATTTAGCGGCGCTAACAGCGCCCGATCTGGCGTGTTTTATATATGTAATTTGAGTGAATTGACCACGTGTGCCCACCCGAAATCAAACAAAGTCACGGGTCTGGGTCAGTATCTGCCGCTAAATCGAGACCTGAACACTTTTCCAGTCCAATTTATTTCCCTCGACCTGATCCGCCATTGGCAGCAGAGGCAGCAGAGTGCAGCCAAGGGTCTTAAGGCGCTTTTATAGCGGGGACGGTCCAGGGGACTCGATTCGATTGTTGGTAAAGAAACAAACAAAAACTGTTCCCAGCTCTGCAAAAAACAATGGAGCAACTCCACTTTCCCATGAAACTTTCAAGTTGCCACTCAAAATGTGACTTTTCACACTGTAAGTGGTCCACTTCCTGTTTGTTCGGCCGTTTGCAAGAAACGGACTCGGATGAAGCAGATTTATTAGTCGATGTAAGCATTTAAAGAAATTGTGTCTCAGATGTGAATCTCTTTTGGTTTATTTAGTCTCTGTGACAGAAAATTGGACGCCATTGAGTGAAGGACGAGAGGAAAAGCCGTTTAAAAGCCCGATCTTGACCTGCCTGAGACGCGCCTTAATCATTTTTACCGTGTTTGTGTGTCCGACCAAACAACAGCCGTCAGCAGATTCATCGACCGCAAAATGAATCGTTTGTGGCGGGACTAAGAAAGCGTCCCGAGAAAAGGGGCGTAAATGATGCATTTGAGCAAAGTTTTTTCCTTAATGGGAAATCCGATTGTTCCAAAGGTCTTTCCTATAGGTCCGGCCGGGCTCCTGCAGTGGGCAGGGCCTGGATGCTTCATCACCAGAGGAAAGGAAAGGACAGGGACAATTAGTCCTCTGTGTGTGTGTGTGTGTGTGTGTGTGTGTGTGTGTGTGTGTTGCGGTTGTAGACCCTCTCAGGTATGCATGTTTATTAGAAGGTGGACCTCAAAGCCGCTCATTAAAATGTTTGATTAGGTCGGCGTTTATGCGCGTCATTTATCACACTCGCAAACAAACGTGTTTTATTTTGTAATTTCTTTTTTTTTTTTCTTCTTTCTTTTCCTTTTTTTTTTTTTTCCTTGAGCGTCTGGCGGTTTTTGTCCTTTCTGAGCTCTGGCGGAGTTCATTAAAAGCCTTAATTAGACTGACAGTTATGTGTAATTACAGTCTTTAAGATGTACAGCTCCTCTGCAGGCCCACTCCTTCACTGCCTCCTTTCAAAAGTCATTGTCTGGTAGAGGAGGAGGAGGAGGAGGAGGAGGAGGTGAAGGAGGGAGAGAGGGAGCGTCCATACATGTGTCTGTGTATTTAGGAGACCTGACCTCTTCTAAGTCCCGGGTCTGTGACATTTGCCATTAATATCAGCAGGAAAGGAGTGACATTTATGAGGCCCCCTTTTTTTCTCTCGCCGCTCCCACCTCCTGTGGACTTTGCCTTTTTCCTCCTCCTCCTCCTCCTCCTCCTTCATCTTCTTCTTCCTCTTCTTCACACCCTTCTGCTTCCCTTCTTCTTAATTTAGAAACCCCTCCCCTCTCGCCTTCGCTTTCGCCTTCGCCGCCGTCACCATCTTCCCACCCTCTCTCTCTCTCTCTCTCCTTTCAGATCGCTGTCACGTTCCTCCCTTCAGACCGTCGACCCACTTCCCTCTTTTTTCCTCCCTCTCTCTCTCTCTCTCTCTCTCTCTCTCTCGCTCTCTCTCTCTCTCTCTGTCTCTCTGTCTCTCTCCCCACGCCGTTCTCTACGTCCCGTCTCACCAGACGTTTGTCCTTCAGCCGAGCAACTTCTCCCCGTCTTCTTCTTCTCCTTCTTCTTCTCCTTCCTGTCACCCCCCCCCCCCCCCCCCACACGCCCCCCCCCCCCCACCTCCGCCTCTCCTCCTGCCAATTTTCTATTTCGCCAAAAAAGAAGCGTAACCTACATAGAAGTAGGGCCCGCTGTTATTGGACAGCTCGGCTCGTCCTTCAGAGAGGGAAAAAAAAAAAGGTTTTTATATAATCTCAAAATTACCAAGCATGTGATGAGGATGATGATGATGAGGATGATGATGATTATTTTTGGGATTAATAATTAAAAAGCTCAAAGTTTTTTTTTTTTGGTCACACGAGGGAACTCGAACACAAAATAACATCATAAACTATCAGATAAATGACAAAAATAGACAAAGGAGTCCTTTTTTTAATATGCTTTGGGGTGGGAGTGTGTGTGTGTGTGTGTGTGTGTGTGTGTGTGTGTGTGTGTGTGTGTGTGTGTGTGTGGGGTGGGGGGGGGCG
>CM055210.1:14384399-14391899 GCA_029224185.1 Karalla daura | reverse complement strand
TGCTGGGAATTAAAATGTCATCGAACACAGAGGAGGGATCAGCGGCACGCAAGCGAAGACACTGAGATCATTTCCCTCCGGTTGGTCGCTCGGTCCAGTGTGTGTGTGTGTGTGTGTGTGTGTGTGTGTGTGTGTGTGTGTGTGTGTGTGTGTGTGGGCGAGATCTGATGTTTGAAGTGACTGAGGCGTCACCTCCTCCTCCTCCTCTGAGGAAGCATGTGTGAAAACCAGAGCTTCGCGTGCAGATTGATCTCCTTTAAAAAGCGATTATCTGAATCGATTCGATTTCTTTCTCCATTAATCGATTAGTTGTTTGATTTATTATATTATAATGATGATATGGAAGCAACTGGAAAATTGAAGATGCTGATACCAGAGAATTCTTATAGTTTCTCAATTAAATTAATTATTGATCAGTTGGACTCTAGAGCTGCAACAACTAGTCAATTAATTGACTATTAATCAACTATTTTAATAACAAGTTTGTTGATTTAAGCTTTCAAATTCATTTGAGGTTGACATTTTGTTTTTCTGGTTTCTTCATATTGACTTTTGTGAAACATTTTCACAGTTTTTGTGACACTTTATAAACCAAACAACTAACCGATTAATAAAGTAACAAACTACAAACTTGATAATATTCATGTTTATGAGGCTGAAAAACCACACTCATACATATTATCTTAGATACTAGTTGTAGTTCTAACCTCTCCTATGAGGAGGCATGGACAGATTATGTCCAGATTACAGTATATGTGTGTGTTTTTGGTTGGGTGGGGGGCATGTGACGCATCATGTGAGTTTAACCTGTGACTCTCTAAGGTCCAACAGGTCTTTGTCCCTCTCCAACTTTACTCTCAAACAAGTTTATACAAGTATGAATGTCATATTTGTCGAACCTGTCACGCTCGCTTTAAATCACATTATTGCAGAAGGCGACCCCCCCCCCTCATCAGAGCCCCCCCCCCCCCCCCCCCCCCCCCCCCCCCACACACACACACACACACACACACACACCTATCATCAGAAATTTTGTGGCCGGTGTGAGAAATATGACTTTAATTTGTTCACACACTTTAGCGGGCTGCAGTAATTACATTTATCTGATCCTTTCAGCGTTGTTTGGGTCAAATAAAATGTTCTCCTCTGTCAAAAGAAATCCAACGAACTAATCAGATTTTTTTTTTTTTTTGCTTTTTGGAAAGCGTTTGTCGGTCTCCGCGGCAACCGGAGAATCCCTAAAAGCGAAGCACAAAACGCACTCTTCTTGTGGAGCATCCAGGTGTAATTTGATCAGGTATTAGGGGGAAAAAAATTGAAAGATTTCTTTGAGGCATGAGACCAGGTGGGTTTGGTGAACTGTTCAGGTTTGTCTTCTCTGTTTTTTACATCCATAAGGTCTAAACTGCCTCCAGGTGTCCAGAAGTTACAAAGTTGAGTCCATAGAGTTCATTCATCTCTCAATTAGTCGATCAATAGTTAGGTTTGTTCAACTGTTAAAGTTCAGGTCTCTGAATGACTCTTTTGTTGTCCTCACCTCATTTTCAGTCTCAGAGGCTAAAGAAGCGTATTGTAATAGTCTAGATGAATCGATTAGACGTTGCAGTTCTTGACCTGTCCGGTATGGGTGCACAACCACGTGAGATGACGTACGGATGGACGATTTCTATATTTAACGATCTATCACAGTCCAAACTTCCTCCATCCCTCCTCCCTCGTTCCCGCTCAGCCGTTACCTCATGCTTCAAACTTTCTGAAACTTGTTTCGCTTCCAAACCTCGAGCGCCTCCGTCATGTCATCGCTCGACGGAGACGCCACAACAACAACAACAACAATAACAACGCGTGGACGTCTTCTCTTTGTAGCCGGTCCACGTTTAGGGGTCGGGTGCCACCGCGGCTCCAGTCGACAGCGGCGCCTTTGTCTCCGACGGTGAGAACCTGCAAGTCGGCGCAAATAAGACGGGTTGGAAAAATGTTGGAAGAGGCAAAACGCCGTGTTGTGTACTCCTGGTCGGAATGTGAAAATAATCCTCGTCAGGCTTAAAAAAAAAAGCAAAGCGAAGGGGCTAAAATAATGCACGTTCTGTTTGGGTACACAGCCTGATGCCCCCCCCCCCCTCGATAGCTTCGTTAATGTGTCACGGCCCGGGTTATAAAAGCGCCATCGCAGATTTACGACGACGGTTTCGGTTACAGGAAATTTCGATGTTTTTTTTCGTTTTGGGAAAAAGGGAGGGAGGGATTGAGGACGTGTGTCAAAGGAGAGGAAAGAAAGAATGAAACCCTGAGCGGCGCCTCCGGGGAGAGGGGATCAGGTTATATGCTCTTCATCATCGAGATGACACACATGGAGCTCGTAGAGCCTCCGGAGAGCGAGGTCTACAAATTTAAACAGGAAGGCGACTGTAAATCCCACCCCCGAGTCCCCTCGGTACCCACCTACACACGTAAACAAACACACACACACACACACACACACACACACACACACACACACATTCAGGTCCCAGTCCACCCAAGTTAGTTTTGTGGTTGTTTCGAGGAAGGGAAACACGGTCCAAAAAGCCAAACAAGTGGAACTAAAAGGAGGATTTTAAAGGCAAAGCTGCTGTGAAGCAACACATTGAGTTTAGCTTCATTTGCACAGATGGGAGCACTCGGCACGCACACACACACACACACACACACACACACAGTGACACGAATACACACACTCCAACCACTCCATTCTCAGCGTGCAGCACCACTGTGCCCGGAGCAATACAAAACACCCACTTGTGTTTGTGTCTCTCATGTTGCATTTGCATCCGTGATGACTGCGTTCCTCTCAGCGCGACACCCCTCGTGACGCTCCCGACACGGCATCACACGCACACACATGCACACACACACGCACACACACACACACACACACCAGAGGCGAGCGGGGGCGCGACTCCACTCGTGGAACATGACACGGCACGAGCGAGGCCGCCTTTGTTCCTCCCCGGCCGATCCTCCTCTTTTTCTTTTTTTTTTTTTTCTTATTTGCGTGTTTGCTTGTTTATTCATTCTGTTTGTTGTGTAATCTGCGCGTTTTGCCGCACGCCACATTCCCCGTCTTTTGCTCCCTCTAATCTAACTGCCATCGGGGGAAAAGATGTTCCCACTTCGCCCTCTAAACGTGCGTGTGTGTGTGTGTAATCTGACGTGGATGGTCACATGTGCAGCTCCACCTCAGTATTCCCTATCATGATAAAGCCACAGTTTGACATACGTGTCACTGGCCACCCCCTACACACACATAAACAAACACACACACACACACACGCCCCATGCATTATATATCCCATCATCTCCCACCTAATACACATGCAACACGGTGCTGCACCACTGCACTTCTCATTTCAGTCACTTTGAGTTTTATTTTCACAGCTTTTTTTCCTTTTTTTTTTTTTTTTCACTTTACAACCTCAAGGTCTGACTTTGCCCCAGGTTTTGCCTTTCAGGCTACATAGAGGGTACCGTCCCGACCGCACCCTGAGGATGTGTGCAAAAAAAAAAATGGTTAAAGACCTGAATTTAGAAGCCGAGCGAAACCTCCTCTGCGCATCGACACCTGTGTCTAAAAGCAAACCTGGCGCCCCAGGGGCGTAACACACCGTAGCCTCTACAGTGACTTATCTCGTGGAGCAACACTCTCCATCTCCTCAATTCTAAACAACTTTTTGCCTGTTATGGTCCCCTGAGTTCTGTCTGATAATCCCGTCTTGGATTCAGCTTTTTTTTTTAAGTAGTTGAAAAGACCCCCGCACCTTTCCCCCCCCCCCCCCCCCAAAAAAAACAACCTCTGAGGAGTCAGGTACCCGTAGCTCGGTTTTCTTGTGACTTCTAAAAAGCACAAAGTGAAGCGTTGAGCGGTGTCCCAGAGTTACGGGGCAGATGGACGTGACGGAAATAACAACATCAGCACGAGCACAAATTTGTGTTTTGCTGCAGGAGGCCGGCTGTCACTCAGCATGTGTGGAATATATAACCAGGGCTGTGAAGCACGCCACAGGAGGAGGAGGAGGAGGAGGAGGCGCAGAGGAGGAGGAGGAGGGGGGGGTATAGAGTGGGAGGGAGAACACAGTGCGGCCTGGGCTGAGTTGGAAGCTTTGCAGAGTCAGTGCAAGGCAGGTCCTGATTTAACCGGGACCCAGCATGAAGAAGCACTTTCAGCTTGGATTTTGTTTTATAACATACTGAGACGTCATCACATCCTCGCTTATGAATCATTTACGTATTGAGAAGTGGCAGCTTAAAGAACATAGACTGGCACTTAGCGTCGAGGCGCCTCAGCTATGCGAGTAAATGTCAATATACGTGCCTCTGGCTCTTCCTCTGATCCTTATCAGATCAGTCTCTGATTCCTCGTCTGATTCTGGCTCAAACGTACAATGTTGGATGTGTACATGCCACATATCTGCATCGCTCCAGTTACCACTTAGTATGGGAAACGGTTGCTAAGCTACGCTGTTTAGCAAAGTCTAAAGTCACGTCATCATACAGCCTATGTATGGTTGCCAGATCAGCATCAAAAGGCATTGGATCCGCAAGGAACGTCTCACGGAGCTCACATTAAGTTGTCATGTTAAGTTATGTAAAGTCGCAGCAGTTCAAAGAGGAGTTGATGAGGAAGCATGGAACCAAAAGGTACATAATCGTCCGTCTGATTGGCGGAGAAAACTACCTTCGTGTGATTGCCAGATAAACATGAACGGGCGCCAGATCTGTCCACAAGCTGATTGTAAAATCAAGGCATTTTTCACCAATGTTCCGCATTCTTTAGAAGACGAGGATAAACACTCCGGTCCAATCTCTCCGGGTCCCCATAAAGTCCCAGAGTGTCCAGGAGTGAGGGGACGTACTCATTTTTACGTAACGTACGTGAAGCGTGCGATAGCGGAGGCGGGGGAAGGAGCCTGGCCCGGCGCTGACCCCGCTAATAACGAGACTCTCAGCCGCTCTCTGATCTCCTCCTCTCCTCCCAGCTCCTCCCGGTCCTCTCTGATCGAGGCTGACTGTGGTGTTATTTCATTAATGAAGTTTTTCCGCCTCCCTCCGTCCCGTCCTTCCTGTCGGATGAGGGTGGCGGAGCAACTCCCGTCCGCTCTCCTCTCGTCCTCCAGCGCCTCGCACACAGCCTCACCCTCTCTCCCCCATCACTGCTGATCATTGTCTCAATTACTCATCCCTCCCTCCCTCCGTGCTCTCTTCCTCCTTTCTCCTCTTATCTCATCCCAAATTGCTCAACGCACTCCTCCTCCTCCTCCTCCTCCTCGTCTTTTCCTACCTCCTTCCCAATTGGACGCACGCCATTCCTACATCTCTCCATCTCCGTCTGTCATCAGGATTTCACAGATGTTCTGTGATTATTCCCACCTTCATTTGCTGATATGTCCTCCTCCACACACACACACACACACACACACACACACACACACACACACACACACACACTCACAGACACACAAGGACGTTTCTTACATTTTCAGTGTCTGACAAACCAAGATTGAGTAGGGTAGAGTAGAGTAGAGTGGAGATGTTTTCAAACCCAAGGACAAAGTGCCTGTGATCTCTCCATTTTTTATTTTCTGTCACAAAACGAGTCGATAGAATAGAATAGAATAGAATAGAATCTTAATTAAACGACAATAGACAAACATAGGCAGTAATGAATGAATGAATAAATAACTGAATTAATCAATTAACCGGCTATTAAAGGACTAGAAAATAATGGACCTTTTAATAATCTAATTAATGAATTTAAGCTTTTTTATATTAAATTTGAGGATTAATTTGAGAAATTATGTCAGAATTCTCTAATCACAGCTTCATAAATCTGAATGTTTTATAGATTCCTTCTCGAGGACAGAAACATTTATGAATAAGTTTTTGCATAACTTTCATAAAGGTGAATCGAGCATAAATAGCGGTTAGCTGCAGCTCTAGGAATAATGTGGTCCAGCTAGATCAGAGTTTTAACCTAAAATTGCCTTTTGGGATATTTGTGACCTGTTGATTACGTCGAATAGACAGAATTGCATTCGCAAAAAAAAAAAAAAAAGGAATGACACGTGTTGAGCCTCTTCAGAGTCGGCCTGTCTGTGTCTCGCTCTCCTTTGTATCCATTACCGCTCCACTCTTCCATAATGGAGACATTAGACTCTTCTACCTCCACACGATCTGTCATGCCATTTAAACTCTTTCCTTGCTTTCTGTTTTTAACTTCCACGCCACTTTTCCACCCTCCCTCCTCTCCTCCCTCTTCTCCTCTCGCCTCTCCTCTCCTCCCTCTTTTGCCACGCATCTCGTCTTTCTCCTCCTCTTCCTCTCCCTGGGTCATCTCTATCATCTCACATAGTCTCCTGTCCCCATCATATCACCAACAGCTTGTCACAGGCGATCAGTGTCACTGCCTCGCATCCCCACACCTCCTCCTCCCTCCTCCTCCTTCCTTCCTTCCTTCCTTCCTCACCCTCATCTTCCTCACCTCCCTTGTCTTCCGTCACCTTCTGGTACTCCGTTGCCCGTCGTGAGTAATAACATCAGAATATTGATATATTTACTGCTATCTATCTATCTATCTGTCTGTCTGTCTGTCTGTCTGCCTGCCTGCCTGCCTGCCTGTCTGTCTGTCTGTCTGTCTGTCTGTCTGTCTGTCTGTCTGTCTGTCTGTCTGTCTGTCTGTCTGTCTGTGTCTGTCTGCCTACCTATTCCTCCATCCACCTGTCTTGCTAAGTAAGTAGCTAGCTAGCCAGGATGGTAGCAAAGAAGCTAACTAGTGAGATGCTTTAGCAACTAGTTGTGTAGGGAAGTAGGTGTGTGTGTGTGTGTGTGTGTGTGTGTGTGTGTGTGAGACCTCAACAAAGTATGTAAGATTACTTATGTATACATATAGTACTTTCCTCCACCTTTTCCCACCTCAAGTCTCAGTTCTGTGATTCTAAAAGAGAAAGTTCCCCATAAAGAAAGTTTTCCCTCCGCACGTCAACCTGCTTTATATACAGTACATATTTATACATGTCTCTCCATCCCTCCCTCCATCCCTCCATCCCTCCATCCCTCCCTCTGGCTTTCCCACCGTACTGCTGCTCTCCTTGGCCTCCGCCTGCTTCTCTCCTCCTCTGCTTTCACACTCCACGTCCTGCAGGGATGGAGGGAGAGCGAGAGGGAGGGAGAGAGAGAGAGAGAGAGGGAGGGAGGGAGGGAGGTGTTAGAAGTAAAGCTGCCTCTTTTTCACACCTCTCTCTCCCTCTTCTCCTTCTTCTTCTTGTTCTCTCTCTCCGGAGCCGTCGCTCCCTTTCTGCTCGGCTTCAGACGGGCTAATCTATAGCCCGGAGCCAAGTGGCGGGAGGAAAATTATTTTTTATATTTCTTGAAGGAGACAAGGTGAGGGTGAGCCCAGGGGCTATAATGGGGGGAAATAAGGACAGGTGGGTGGTGTGTGTGTGTGTGTGTGTGTTTGTGTGTGTG
>CM055210.1:14369399-14374399 GCA_029224185.1 Karalla daura | reverse complement strand
CGTCTAAGAATAGAACGAGCAAGGCCGTCTGGAGCGCCGAGGTCTCCGGCCGGAGCTCAGACTGGGATCAGCTGCTGAGTAAAGACAAAATATAATAATAATTAATTAAAAAGGAAAAACAAATGGCACAAAGGCGGAACGGAAATGGAAAACGATCAACAAGATGCATCAGAGCTCTCATTAATTATGCAGCCGCTCCACCGGCTCTGAGATGTATTAATGCAGTGCTTTGTAATGGAAACATGAACTGGTTTCCAGTCCCGCTCCACTTCAGCTTTATTCAAAGTACCAGTTAACGACGGAGCCGAGGTCGAGAATGAGTCAGACAGTCCTCCAAAAGTACAAAAATGGTGTGAATTATTCTCAAATTATTCTTAAAGGGGCATAAAGTTACTTTAGGTCACATTAAGTTTCACAAAGTCACGTTAAGTCTAAAGATCATTCACGGCATTTATGTGTGTGTTTGCCTGATGTGCATGAAAGGGCGCCAGATCTGTGCAGGAACAGAAGGCCGAAAACAGGAGCATCTGAGGCATGTCTGTTCCATGTTAACACCAGAAACAAGGACGCGTGCTTGATTCCACCGTTCCGCGTCTCCTTCAGGAGAATAAAAGGCAGCGAAGCTCAGAAACGAGACCCGTATCGTCACCTTGACCCGTTTTGTCATTTTTTTCCATTTCTGACCTGTTGCGCGTCCCTCTCCAAGGTGAACTCCGCTAATGAAATAGAGGAGAGAGAGAGGAGAGGAAAAAAAAAAGAGGAGCGAGACAAGAGAGGAGGGGGCGGAAGTCAGTCTGAAGTCTTTCTGTGATTTCTGAAAAGGGAAAAGGGAGTAAGACGTGGAAAAAATAGGGAGGCAGCGAGGAGGAGGAAGAAGAGGACATAATAAAGAGAGCCGGTGAAAAGCGTCCGTCATAATGGAGACAGAGAGTGAGGGATGGCGGGTTAATGGAGGAAGGAAGAAAGCAGGAGGAGAAGAAAGGGGGGAGTGTAATCGACGTCCGGCATTAGTGCCTTTTTTTTTTGGTCTCGGTCGGTCCGGCACGACGAGGGGGGGGTTCGGGGAAGAGGAAGGGGGGAGGTTTGAGGTGCGTTGCTAGGCACTGAGCTCAGAGCAAGGTAGGTCATTACCTCTACAATAACCCGCAGATAGAGAGAACCACGGAGCGAGGGAGGGATGGAGGGGTGGAGGGGGTGGAGGGGGTGGGGGTGGGGGGGCGGGAGGCAGACGGGGGTAGGAAAAGACAGCGATGTGTGCCAAGAATAACGATGGACCAATCCAAAGACTCCATACAGCCGGGCCTCGCATTACCGGCCTTAACCAGTTCGCCACACGTATTCACACGGTCCCCGACCACCATCACACACACACACACACACACACACACACACACACACACACACCCAGACCAGATCGTCCTACCTGCTGAGTTCTGACCCGGGCCTCCCCGCCGAGGAGGCCGCGAGCTCCCGAAGGCTGCGAAGATCTTAGGTTTCTGGCAAACCGGAGGAGACAGCCTGACAGACAGTTCGATAAACAGACGGACAGATGAGAAAAATAATAAAACAAGAGCGAGAGAGAGAGAGAGAGAGAAAAGACAGAGACAGACAGGAAGGAGAAGAAGGAAGGAAGGCCAGCAGGCGGTGTGTGGTCTGGCGGTCTCTTCATGTGGCCGCCACCTAGCGTTAGCTAAACACGCTTCTTAAGGTTAGGGAAATAGAGTCTACCCGTCCACGGAGCGTGTGACCGTCTGTCCACAGACGCCCCCCTCCCTCCCTCCATCCCTCCATCCATCCCTCCATCCCGAGGTTTATATGTTGCCCTTGTCCACTTCATTGGACCAATAAAGCGACCGCATGTGAGCCTTGGCTGCACATCCAGCCGCACGCCGCAGGGTTCGGCCTCAGCCGGCCCGGCCAGCGCCATTACTGCTGTTTTTTGTGGTGCGGAGCCGTAAGGAAAGGCATGTTTGCTCAAACGCTAATGAAAACACAAATTGGGGGAGAGCGAGCCGTGTTACTGCTCTCCGTCGTTTTCCCGATGATTGATACGCGTGAATGTAATAGACCCGACGGGGGGGGGGGGGGTGAGAACAGTATATGTGAACATCTAAGGCAATGAAAAGGGTTAAGATTAAAGCTGTAAAAAAAGAAAAAAAGAAAAAGGGCCTGGAGAGAATTTGTTTTCTTTGTCTCCCTTTGAGAAAAAAATGACGTTCTAGCTTCAGAGAATTCGCCTTGAAATGAAACAAAAAGATCGACCGAGATGAGCGAAGCTGTTCTTTAACAGCTCCACACAGCCAGCGTTATCCTGTGTGCAGCGCGGTAGATGTACATTAACTTTTAGCACTCTAACAACGTTAACGTGAAAACAAGCACTTGCACACTTTTACTTACAGTAAGTAGTTTGGTTTATGTGGTACTTGTGCTTTTACTGCTGAACATTTTTGTCTGGTTAGTTGTACTTTTAACTTAAGTGCGGGGTTTGAATATAGTGTCCAAAAGAAACTCTGAGACCAACTATTTACTACCCTGCTTTTTCAGAATATACACAGAAATCTATAAGGGCTCGAAACGGCTACTTTTAGTAGTGATCCAGGGGAGTAAGCAAGAATCTACAATCAAGTCACAATTTACAACTTCTTGGATTACAATAACCTGGACATCTTGTACTACTTAATGTATAATTAAAAGCAGCTACTTGTCTGTTTTGTCGGGGTGTTTGTGTCCACTACTGTCAAAAGGAAACTCTGTAACTGCAATTTAATTAGAAAATAAAAGCAGTACCTCCAAAGTTTCAATACAGCAGGTGTTTCCATTCCAGGATGTAATACTACGTACAGAAAATTCCCGCCACGTCCAGTCATTTTTCATAAAAATCCTCCTTTGTTTTATTTGATATTCTAATTAGGTTTAGAAAAAGGCATGTCATGTGACATGTGAATGCAAAAAAAGTGTGTCCATCACATTTTTAAGATATATATGACATGTTTGAAAATCGAAATGTTGCTCCCATAACCAGTTCCTTATCATGATATGTGGGTTTAGCATATTGCTAGCTGTCCTGACACTGTTTCGTCTCTTCCAGGTGGAACTGGGAACTCCACTCAGCCGCGAGGACCCAACTTCGGCGGCGAGGGCGGCGGCGAGAACGGCCCCCTGCAGCCCTCCAACATCGCCCTGATCGCGGGCGCCGCCGGAGGCTCCGCCTTCCTGCTGCTGGTCACCGCCGTCATCTGCGTGGTGTGCTACCGGCGGCGGCACGCCAAGCACTCGGACACCCACCACCCGCCGCTGTCGCTGTCCTCGCTCACCAGCCCCAAGCGGGGCGGCGGCGGCGGCATCTCCAGCTCCAACAACAACGGCTCCGAGCCCAGCGACATCATCATCCCCCTGCGGACGTCGGACTCCGCCTACTGCCCGCACTACGAGAAGGTCAGCGGCGACTACGGACACCCCGTCTACATCGTGCAGGAGATGCCGCCCCAGAGCCCGGCGAACATCTACTACAAAGTATGAGACGCCCGACGCTCCGGGCGACTGGACACATCCACCTCCCTCCACCTGGTACCACCTGATGACCCCCCCCCTCCTCCTCCGATGCTCACATCACAGCTCCAGACCCCACCCCCCCGTCCCCCATAAGCCCCCACCCTCTGCTCATGAATAAGCCAGCCCCCTTCACCTTGTTCCCCCATCAGCCGGGCCGCTGAGCGTGTACGAAGGGCGGCGTCATGCTAGCACGCGGTTAGCTAGCTAGCTACTTCCCGCCCAGGCCCAGGCCTCTGAGTTAACCCCCCCACACACACCCACGCCCCACCCCAACAACTCCCCTCCTTGCTAACTCAGAGCCAAAAAAACGAGTCCCCACAGTGCACCGATTCCGAAGAACCGGTCCCCAAAAAACACCAGAAACGTGTATGTGTGTTTTCCGGGACCTGGTGTCGGCGAAGTGAGAAAGAGAAAGGAAAAGACTGTGACTGAAAAACAAAAAACGACAAAAAGAAGAACTTACACCCCGTTGATAAACCCCCCTCCACCCTCGCACCAATACGCCGGAGAGACTCTGATTTTTGCCTAAGCTCACAAGCCCCGCCCCCCTCCCCATTACCCCCCCCCCAACCCCACCCTCTCTCTCAGAGCGCCATCAGCCAATCAGAGACCGGCCCCTGCCACTAACTCACTTCGATAGGATTCTAGTTTGTTTGTGTTTGTTTCTCCTGAGAAAAAAAAAAAACAAAAACGAAGGGGCCTCGGACTCCAGCCGAATCAAAGCGAAGCCCGGGCGGTGGTCACATGACCTCCCGAGGAGGTCTGAACCAATCGGTGACACTCAGAATCTTGTATATTTTAATAATGTGTGTGTGTGTGTGTGTGTGTGTGCGTGAACCGTGCGAGTGTGCACCCGACTTGGATCGATGACTGTGAGCGCGAGCTTCACCGTGGCGGAGTTTTGCATATGAGTTTGCATATGCGAGGAGGGGTTTAGTGTGTGTGTGTGTGTGTGTGTGTGTGTGTGTGTGTGTGTGCGGCTTTGTATGTGAGTGCGTTCTTTAGACTTGTCTTAAATACCAAAACACAGAATAGTGAGCGAATATCAAAAAAGTGAGATTTTTTATCGCTATCAACACTTATAGATTATATATATGAATATCCAGTAAATAATTTCTAGATGTTTTTGTTCCGTTTTTTCTATTATTTTTACCCGCTCTGTTTAAACTACACTTCTGTTGCTAGACATTTTTTTAAACTTTTTTTTTTTCACAACTTAGCGCGACCTTGTTTCCGACCTTTTTTTTTTGTTTTTTTTTTACCCCCTTTGCGTTGTATATTAATTTAATCCCCTCCTGGTTTGTTTTTTTTCTTCTTCTTCTTAAATTTTCCCGGCGAACAGAGGTTGTGTCTCTCTTCCTCTCTTCCCCTCCCTCATTCACTCCCCCCTTCCCTCTCCTCCCCCATCCCTCCCCCTCCCTTCCCTCCCCTCTAGGGTCTCTGAACTC
>CM055210.1:14346899-14364399 GCA_029224185.1 Karalla daura | reverse complement strand
GTTCTGCTCAATGCACACACAGATGAATATTAATGCCATGGAGGATGATAGCTGTGTGTGTGTGCGTGTGTGTGTGTGTGCGTGTGTGTGATGCATGAACACACACAGACAGATGCAGATAGGCGCCAAAAAGTTGGAAACGCGGGCACACAAAGAGGAACACGCACGCTGCCTCGCCAAGTGAGACGGCTGAGCCTCCTCTTCAGCTCCGGCGAGGAAGAACACACACACACGCACACACACACATCCTCTCTTCCTTCCTTCCTCTCTCGCCCGCCTGATACTTTATCACACGAGGATGGCAAAGAGAAAAGAATCAGTTTTAAGTGAAATCAATAGAGAGATAATCCCCTAAATTAGATTTTGAAAAGCTTTTCGCCCGCCGCCGCGCAACTTAAAACCCCGAGGATTGGCCCACTCGACTTAACGACGAAACAATCCTCGAGCAAAGACGGAGCTGCCGGGGGGACGAGCGAAGGTCAAGGATGAGAGGAGGAGAGGAGGAGAGGAGGAGAGAGACGGGATGGATGGGGGCTGAAAAAAAAAAGCCAGGCTTGTCAGTGTGATTAATGTAGCGGAGCCTCTCACCCCGAGGTGTAGGGACAGACCCCAAATGTCATGTCGTGAGCCGAGAAGAGGATGCAGGGTTGAAAGGTCAATCGCTTTGATTGGATGGCCCCCGAGGTGCGTGTCGAGCAGTAATTAAACCTCCGATTCATCAGGTGAAAAAAGCCAGGATCGCTCACTGTCTTCCTCCGCTTCATCTTTTCTTTTTCTTTTTTTCCTCTCCCCAAAGGGGAAAGTCACGTCACAAAAAGAATAAATGAAAATCAGAAAATCCCAAAACACAACAAGACACAGAATCAAGACAGGAAGTAGTGTTAAATAATAGAGAACTGGAGTAATCTGTGACATGATGTACACAATATGATGCCTCCTTTCAGCACCTGACTCTCTTTCTCTCCTTTATCTCTCTCTCTCTCTCTCTCTCTCGCCTTCGGTACCTTTCCCCCCCTCCGTCTCACAGTTCTGCTTAATAACAGGCCTGATGACAAGTGCAGCTGCGATCTGCAAATGTAGAGCCGACGGATGGAGGGAGGGGGAGAGAAAGGAGCAGTTGGAAAATAGCTAGAAGAGGGAGGGAGGGAGGGAGAGAAAGGGAGGGAGGGAGGGGGGTACAGTATGTGTTGGCTGCTTGAGGATATAACGACATTAAGTTCAGATGATTAACTCGTACTCATCCTTACATGCGGAGCGTCCCGAGTCGTTGGGGACGAGGAAGAAGTTCTGCAACGCTTCAACTTGTCACGCAAACAAGCGTACCCCCCCTCTTTCCCTCCCCCCTCCCCCCTCCCTACCCTGTCCCCCCCCACACACACACTATGCATACACACAGACGAGGCCATAGGAAACAGAGTAAGTTGTGTTCAATTAGAAGTATTTCCTATGTTTTTTCTGTCTTTTCTATGTTCTATGTTATGTGACATCAGACTGTTTGCCATCAGACTGTTTGCCCCCCCCCCCCCCCCCCCCCCCCCATCTCCATCTCCACCCCCATCCTCACTCATCTCCGAGCTGCGAACGTCCAATCACGTCCCAGCTACCATAAATAGGCACAGCAGGGTCTGTCAAGCTTTGGAGGGTTTTCACACGCTGAGGTGCGGCGCGATCCTCCAGAAAGAGCTGGAAATAGAGTCGGAGCGAGTCTGACTCGCCTCCACTGAATAGATAGATAGATAAATTAATAAACCCACAGTCCAGGTGTAAGGAAAAACCCAACAACAAGGACCAGAGTGTCCAACAACGTCACCTGCGAACATGGTGCGACCATCATCACGAAAACCCAGTTACAGAGTGGCACCGGGACCGATTCAATTCCAATGATACAAATTCAATAACGTGATGCTAACTAATGGAGGCCGGGAAGAATAAAGGCGCCACTGTGTATCTGCAAAATATCAGATAATTTAATGTCTGGATGGTGATCCTGAAGCAGATCTTCATCATTCCTGCCACCATTGAAGCCTCCTCCGTCATTTACCGCCAGGTTAGCCGGGTTCAGACGCCTCACATGAAGTGACACGTAACACAACATATCATTCACTTTAACACGAATCACACACATATCATTCACTCTAACAGCTACAAACGGCCCGTAGAAGTTAGCAGACCGTGGCAATGAGATGCCAGTGGCATACCGTAATGCTATGCTCCTACTGATTTAGTGCTGTGACGGCTGAAGGCAAAGGCCAGTTTATTTGTACAGCGTTCTTCTCACACCAGGCTGGTCCCAGTGCCTACTTACTGTACAGTAGGTAAGGGAATAGAGTGAAAACGTTGAAAAATTAAAGATTGGAAAACTCTGGAAAAGTGGTTAAAACTGACACTATAGGAAAGCTGAGTAATGTAAACAATGATGTTTTCAGGATGATTTAAACGAGGGACTACAGAAGCATGAAAATATACATAGTCCCCATCAAGCAGCTCTGACATGTATTCAGGCTTATTAAGACCAGACTAGTAATAAGACTTTAAACTAGTGAGGGGACGAGACTGCTTTTATAACCATGATTTGTTGTAACTCAGAGCTCTATGACTAGGTCCATAAGGCCAGTAATGCCAAGTTGTGATGCAACAGGTGTGTGTGTTGTCTTGTTTTTTTGTAGAACAGAATAGAAAGCTTTTATCGTCATTATCCAATAAGACAAACAATGAATGCAAAATAGTAAAAACTTCAGTGACATGAAAACAGAAAATGATTTAAAAAATATGATTCGATAAGATGAGATGACAACACTGTTGGCTAGTAACAAGAAGGTCCCCATTTGGCATCCTAGACAAACGATCCTGTGTATAGTTTGTACATTTTCCTTCTGTCTATATAGTCCCAAAACATGAACATTAAGGTCAGTTAGAGACTCTAAATAGGTGTGAGAAAGATCTGGACAAATTTGCATTGTTCCATTAGCAAGACGTTAGTAAGTTAATGTGCTATGTGCACATACACAAAGGAAAAAGTGAGAAGTGAAATTTGCATAGATTCAGTCTAAAATAGAACACAATTTAACTGGAACAAAGTGCTTATTCTCAAGGCCTTTTTGAGCACATCTCTTTAGTTAGCATCACATTATTGAGTTTGAATGGAGAAATTGAATTGGTCCTGGATGCTATACTATAACTGAGTTTATGGTGACGCTAGCAGCTCTGTCCTGCTTTTTTTAAATTTCTGTTTTAATTGGATTTAGCGGGAAAATCTGACCCGACACTTGTGCGACACTTGTTACCAGAAATAACCACACACCTTGTTGGTTAGCGCAGCCACCGCCACCACAGAGATGCTAAAGGTCTGTTCTCGCGTTCAAAAAAGAAAAAGGTAAAAATACGTAATTCAATCTGCGTCTTACCTTTGTTGCTTGTTCCAGCCTGTTTTTCCAGGTTAATTTAATGGACCGGGATTAGGACAAAATAACTGCACACTGCACATTATCACCAGGGCTAACTCGATCTAGCCCTGTGACAATGCTGCTTTTTTTATACTTCATCAAGTGTTGGAGAACTGCAGACCTTCTTCCCTTTCAGACCTCCAGGTTGTTGCTAATATTGAGATTATTTTTTTATTAATAATATTTTTATTTCAAGAAAAATACAACAGTGCAGGTCCCTTCACATGTTTACAATGTTATATTTATTTTTTCCTCTATAAATAAAATGCCCACATCCCCATGCAGTACATGTTACTTCAATATATATATATATATATATATATAGATGTATATTTAAAAACAATAAAAATATAATAAATAAAAATATAATATAAAATAAAGAATAAGACATTAAAATATTGAATAAATTATTGTATTATTATAATATTGTAAAATTCACTTTTTAAAAAGAAATATATAAATAAAATAAAAAATCACACAGATAAATTGGTGGCATCAAGGCTCTATTCTATCCACTATCTGAGTGTCAAGTCTTCCAAAATATATTATCACTGGATCCCACGTCTCATTTTATTTGTATTTATTGCCATTATTAAGTCCATTCTTACAGACTCTCTCTCTCTCTAACCAAAACTGTGTGATTTGGCATCAATTAGGCGGCTTCAGCTGCTCCTACTGCGAATAACAGATTTAATTTCAACGAAATCAACAGACGCCAACGACAAATGAGAGTCTGTTGACCTGCGCTCGGATTCAAGGACCCACTGTTTCCAACGTGCCACAAAAAAAGAAAGAAAAAAAAAACTGGAGTTAAATAATCTGTTGAAGATAATGAGTTTGTCTGTCATTGTGGCGTCAGTTTGAAATACTTTTCAGACAGTGCTTTCTCTCTCTCTCTCTTCTATACAAAAACAATGTGCCAGTCATACCACACACACACACACACACACACACACACACACACCCAGACACCCGGAGCAGATAAACAAACCTGCTCAGACTTTACATAAACCGCATTCTCGGAGAGATTCCAACCGAACCCGACCAAACAAACCCTATAGTCTCTGTGTGTCCAGATTGAAATGTATTTCCTAAACACCCTCCTATTGTTTCACCCTGCGGGCTTGCCGCGAGCTCATTTATTAACCTACCGAGTTTTTTGAGGCCTTTGTCAGAGCGCAGGAATGCTGTCTGTCAGAGCGGCTGCGTCCTGCGGTCGGGGAGGCCTCACACGGCCGCAGGATTGTGGGCTCTTTGTTCGTCCGTGGCACGGTCTGATGGTGGATTGCAGCTCGAGGTTGGAACCTTTCTCCTTCGTCCAAAAACGAGCATGTTCAGGCCGGTCGGAGGCTCTAAAGTGACTCTTTGTGTGAAGATAGGATGCACGAAAAAGAGGTGGAACATACCTGAAACTTAATATGTACGTAATATTAGCCAGAAAACATTGTTGAGATTCAGATTTTGAAGTTTTGATTAACCATGATTTCCTTAGATAAGCAACAGTGGTGAGCTTTCCAGGGCCGTATCTAGACATTTCTTTGATAGGATGCTGGGATGTGCCGATGCCACCCCTGGCCACCATCTGGACACGCCACTGGAATGTTTCAAAGAACATAATCACTTAAAGGTTTTGGCTTTTTAGATCGATGACTTGACTCAGGAACATAATCTGATACCAGTGGGTTCCTTCTGATTACTACAGGATGTGAAATATTGGACCCAAAAAAAACCCCAAAAAACTGCTAAGACAGAGATTTTGGATTTCTGCTGAGAGATAGTTAGTAAAGTAGGTGATCACAGGTCCAGGTTCCCAGTTTGAATCCAGGTTGGGTCACTGGACCTGTGTGCAGGTTGCATGTTCTCTTTGTATCTGTGGGTTTTCTCCCACAGTCCAAAAAGAAGAAGAAAAAAAATTATTTGTTAATTCTCGCTTCATTTCAGTCGTCATACTGTGAGCATGAATTTTTATTAAACTCAAGCTGGTTATTTGGCTGGTTCTCATCTAAAAGGGAATATCTGAATATTTCAGCAATATCAGCTACAGTATGAATTCTACTGATGTAATTTGGTCACTTGGGAAAGCGTTCCAGGTTTAATTTGACTTCTACTCTGTTAAAAGCTGAGCGTTCAAGGAGGTTCTACGCCTTCAACATCAAACTCCTCATTTGGAATGAAGGCTGTTGTGGCATGTGATCACAGGCATGACCTGGGGTCACATGTGGGAAGTTGTCGTCTGGCGGGAGCATCGACTGTTCATCGACTGTTCATGGAAAAGCGAGGGAAGCCTTTTCAGGTGCTGCCGGAAGCAGAACCAGTTTTGGAATTTGGCACGAGGACTAATTACAATTTTTTTTTTTCATTCCCAAAACCCCGGTCGATCTCAGCCAAATAACCTGTTGTGTTTGTTTGCGAGCAGGTTATGATTACGGCTTAAGAGATTATGGTTGGAAACGATGAGGTGAAGGGGGAGGGGGAAGAAGGTTCATGCAGAGGTGTGTGTGTGTGTGTGTGTGTGTGGAGGGATGGAGGAAAGGAGGAGGTGTAGAAATATGTGCTGGATGGAGATGGAGGTGTTTGTTTGATGAGCAGCTTTCACAGGTTTCTGGTAAATGGGCTGTTTACTGTTTTCCAAACGTCATTGTCCTCGGCCTCGACAGGTTGTCATGGCAGAGGCAGCGACGGGTGTCTGCCAGGATCAATGCCACCCTGTGTGTGTGTGTGTGTGTGTATGTGTGGGTCTCTGTGTGTGTCTGTTTGTGTGTGTGTGTAGTCGGGGTCAGTGAACGTGTGTGTGTGTCAACAATCACACACACCACAGATCAAAGGGTAAAAAGCATCTGGGCTGTCTGCCCTGTGGGCCACCCTGGTAGTACGATACACTCTGGACAGGCCTTGAACACACACACACACACACACACACACACACACACACACACACACACACACACACACACACACAAACATGCATAAGGTTGGTTGGAAAACAGTTTGTCAAACCAACTGAACACATCTTTAAAGTCTCACGCAAATCAAGGCAACTGCATGTCAACCAGAGTTACAGTTTAAGGGTAAAAAAACATGGAGGACGAATGGTTGAGGTTTTGTTTTCATGTTGTATTATATTAAGTTGTTAAAATTTGTAAATATTTTTATTTTAAATATAAATGTATTCATCACATATTGTTATTACTGTTATTTATATTGTTATTAAATTTATTATAATTTTCAAAAATTGTATAAATGTTACTATAATATGATTTTTATTTATATTCAATTTATTTATTATTAGTTATACGTTTATTTAGGTTCTAATTATTTATTTCTATTTTAATTATTTATTTTAATTATATTTTTATTTTTAATTTCTAAATCTATCAATTAGCATTATTATTAATAACAATACTACTTTCCAAATTATATGAATGATATACTTTATGTATTTTTGTTATACTATATCGTTTATACCAGTAGCCTCTTGCCATCTACGCCCTCCCACCTCCCACCTCCCACCTGTTAACACGTGTTAGCAGTGATAGTTCACACCACCCGACTGTGTCCAGAGTCGCTCAAGACATTCATACAAGACTCAACGACTGCGCCCGAGGTCTGCTCAGTCTGCTCCTCTGGAATCATGGGTAAAATCGGGGAAAAGCAAAGAAAAGAAAAGTTAAAAAAAAAACATCCTCTAGTTTGTCCCAGACTTAAAACGATGGATGAACGGATGTTCAGGTGTCCTTGAGAAAGACACCCGAGCCTGAAGCGACTGTCAGCTTGTGTGAGGAAGTAAAAAAAGTAAAGACAAAAACACACACACACACACACACACAGACATAAAGTGACGTGACCCAGTCTGAAAGCGTAGAAGTATCTGCATCCATTGTGAACGCCGCCGTCTTTCAGGGTGTTACACGACTATTGCTCATACCTGTGAGAAGCATCCTGCCGTTTAGTCAGACTTAACTGCTGCACGCGCCGCCTTCTCCGCTGCTACTGTTTTGCTCTCCCCCTCTCTCTCTCTCTCTCTCTCTCTCTCTCTCTTTCTCTCACTCTAAAAGAAAAAATGTAATAAATAAAATGAGGAAATTTATGTGAAGGGACACGCAGCCCCAGGCACCGCCAGTCAATAATGATGAAACAATCGCTGCACATTGGGCACAGTTAAAGATTTAATGTACAAAAATAAACATTTGTACTACTAACTGTGCATTTCCATAAAATAGCTATTGGAATATATTAACTGGAGCGTGCTTTGAAGACAGCGCCGTCCTGTCTGTCACGCTGCCTCCTCTGAAAAGGTGTTTTCTTCTTCTTCTTTTTTTCACACAGTGATACCTCATTGTGTGCTTTACTTATTAAAGTCTTAGTCTGTCATTTACTGTCAGGTACAGGTAAACGCAGCAGAGCTGGAACTGTAACACTTCCACAACATGAAAACACTAGAAAACTGTTAGAAAACTAAAAAAAAAACAAAAACATGATTAGACAAGACAGATGTTTATTTGTCCCACAATGGGGGATATTAGCATTTTAGCAGCGTCAATGAAGACATTAGAAGCAATAAAAAAACACCACACACACACATGCACAAACTGTGGATGTTTCTATAGTAACAAATCAGCTTATGTAAGACTTATGTACAAGTCAGAAAAATGGTGCCTGTAAGAGGGACTATTATCATAGCAGACCTGTATCAGAAATGGCTGTCGGGGAAAGTTCTTATATGTATATCTACCTAACCTTCTAGTGAGCTACCTCCCTACCTAGCTAACTGGCTAGCTAGCCTGCTAGGCAGTAGTTGGCTATCTAGCCATCTGCCTAGCTAGCTAGCCAGCTACCTGTTCAACTAGGTAGCTACCTACCTAGCTAGTTACCTTGCAATAGCAAATCAGATAGCTCTAGCTACCTAACTAGCTAACTAGCCAGCTACCCATTCAGCTAGGTAGCTACCTACCTTGTTAGTTACCCAGAAATTACAAATGAGGTAACAGACAAACAGACAGATAGATAGATATATAGATATATACTTAATATTTCAGGCAATATTTACTATAAACATAAACATAAAGTAACTGACATAAACTCCAACGACAACTTCAACGAGGCTTCAGTCAGAGGAGCCCTCCTGCTGCTGCTACTTTTAGAGCCTTGTTTGTGCTCGATTTGCATACATTTCTGAGACTGAGAGATGAGAAATCTTCACTTATAGTTTGAGCTACCGGAGCGCAAAAAAATATGCATATAAACCCCCCACCCTCTCCTCCTCCTCCCCCTCCTCCTCCTCCTCCTCCTCCTCAGTGAGGATCCTCAGTGATTCTGGACATGAATGTCGGAGCAGCTGCGTTCGCCGTCCCAGAGTGGAACCTTATTCCTGACCTCCTCGGACAGGAAGATGAAAAAAAAGAAGAAAAAAGAACGATTTTCCAGCAGTGTCAGCCACCTGCTGTATCTCTCCCATGTCGCTCCTGTTTCGTTTCACGTGTCCGAGGAATTCGACAAGGAATGCGCTGGAACTTTATCTGCCGTCGAGCCAGACTAATTAACAATGAAAGACATGTTCTGTTTTTTTTTTTTTGCAAAAAGCGAGAGTTTTGCAACATGCAAGATACAGAACAGCTTTCATCATACCAATTGGCGCACGTCACACCTGTTTCCCAGTCTTTAATGCATCATCGCTGCCTAGAGGAGGAAATGTGTGTGTATGTGTGTATAACAAGATGAGAGGTTGCATTAAGAGCCCGGGAAAGTTTTTTATGTTAAGTTCAAAGTTTCGGACTAACCACAGGGAGGTGGGTTTTTTTTTTTTTTTTTTTTTTTTTTTACCTGCACACATTTCCACCATCAAAATTGTGTCATGAGACCTTTTCTCTAAACGATGCCGGCCGGAGTTCAAAGCCGGAGCCTGTTCAAAGGAAATCTGATTTAATTTTCACTCCAGTCGAATCTAAATGCGATCCCGGTTAAAAGTCAGCCCCGCTCCGCACCACACCCTTTCAGACGCTCCAGAAGGAGAATTTTTTTGGATCCCTTAAAGAGACTTTTTTTCAGCCCATCAAGAAGGATTTCACACCACTTGTGCTCTGGCAGCTGCTGCAGGTCCAGAGGAAATATTATTCAGAAGAAACGTCTCAGTGACAGTTCTGAGGACCAGACGTCAAACCTTTTACTTTATTTATTACCAGTATTTGCTTTCTCAAATTTTACCATTATTTCTACTGTTAATTGTGATTTATTAAATTAATTTATTGTATGTGTTTGTTATTTTTTAGATATTTTACTTATTTTAAAAATATGAAGATTTATTAAATTAATTTAAATTGATTTATTATGTTTATTATTGTTTTTTATTTTCATATTTTATTTATTAATTATTTTACCTATTTTGTGTAGTTTGTTTTACATCCTATTTCTATATTTGTAAATATATTTACTTTATTTTAGTATATATATTTTTTATTTATTAAAATTATGAGTATTAAGTATTATCACAATTTACTTTTCATTATTTATTATTATTTTGCTTATTTTTTCTTTATTTTACACTGCTTACTTTGTACTTACACTTATTTACTGCACTTACTTATTATTATTATTATTATTATTATTATTTTTATCATTATTATTATTATAATTTTCAGTGAAGATTTGGTCCTGTACAGAACAGCTTCCATTCAGGGAAGTATTCATCTTATCTTATCTTATCTTATCTCAGAAGATATTAAATATATTTGACCTCCAATCGAATACAAACCAGTTTTTCTGAAATGCATCAGTGCGTCAGAATTACAAAGATGAGACGACTGCAGACAAACTTTCAGTGAATGCCGATGTCACGCTCAGACTCTCCTCCTCTCATCGGATCACTTGATTGTTCGGAGCGTGTGAAGGAGGCTGGAACGTTCCGGCGTCTGGCAATCAGCCGGCTGATGAGCTGCACCTGTGGGTGCCGCCTCGTAGCAGAGCTGCAGCGGTGGTGGAGAAAAGAAATCTGAGACTTTAAGATCCTACATTTGTTTTTGTTTTTGCTTTGTTTTGTTTTTTTTCATCTGCAAAACAAGCGGATGATCCGTGGACATTTAAACCCCCGAAACACAGCTCAGAAGAACAGGACGCTCTCAGAAATTGAATTTTATATCTATATTTCATATTCTTGTTCTCCTCGTAGCTACTTTTCCATCACCCCCAAGAACTGTGCACAATCTAAATATCAAAATAAAAGCACAGTTTGGGGAAAAAAAACACTATGTTGATATAACAGTTTATTGCAAAAGTGTGATGAAAACATAGTGGAAGTATAGTAAGGCAGATATTTTCCGCCAGGTAAATATTAATTATAGGCAGACATGATAATAACTCCTTTCCTTTAATTAACACCTAAATATGTTGCAAATTGCTCAGAAATGTCAGTTTTCTTTTGAAGATTTGTCTATCGTCATAGTCTCTGTATCCACTTCATCTTTGAGGGTGGCTTTACATCATGCCAATTCACAGTTCTACTGCAGTTTTCTCTGCACTTAATAGAATAATCCTGAAAGAAAATGTGTCTCTAGAGTCGAGAATTTCCAGGTAATTTTCCGGGATGTCGCTAAACCAGGCTCCACGTAAAGTTGCAGCACCATATGTAATAGACTCCTCAACTCAGAGTCGTACTTTATGGCGCTTTTATTTTGAAAATAAATAAATAAAGAGATAGATAAACATAATGGAAACACAGCTTGTGTCTGCGTGGGTTTTTTAGCACCTCTGCATTTTAATTGCCCGGAGTACCTCCCGCACTACATGCGACGACAATAAAGTCTGATCTAATTTGGTTTGCTGTGAAAAGCGAGTGGGAAAACAGAGCGAGTGCCACAGGGCGAACAAGTGGAGGGAACACGCTGAACATGGCGGGGAACGCTGTGCAGACACGGCCCCCCCCCCCCTCACCCTCCTCCCCCCTCCTCACCCCTCCTCACCCCTCCATCCCATCCACTGCACTCGGGGCCTGGCGGGGGAAAACCCAGAAAAAACCATGAAAACGGTCAACGATGGAGATGATGTGACAGTGCTTGATGTCGTTATTCACACCTGGAACTGTGACGCGTCAAAACAAACGTCTCAGACGCGGCTACAGTTCGGTAGAACTACGTAAAAATACCGTAAACCACTTACGTAAACATCGACCTCCGACCATCTGTTTTGTTCCTCATCTGCGAGCGAGCTAATGAAATTCAAGCCCCCTGTGAGAAAGCAGCGTGCGAGCACGTCAGTTCAATTATAGATAACTATCGAGAGTTACGCTCCCGTGTTTAGCCGATTCAGTCACGGACAACAACACAGGGATCGCAAGGTTGTTTTTTTTTTTTTCACGGATGATTTTTTCTTTCTTTTTTTAGTTTTCTCAGACAGAAATATTCAACCTGTCTGCGACCGCTGACGTCAGGTGCTACACGGTATCTGGCTCTGATATCAGCTGGCGTGACACGGGTCCAGGATAGTCCCTGGAAACACACGCACATAGAGATCAGTCTCACACTCGGACCTCAGGGCATTTCAGGCTGTGTTTAACACTGCAGGCAGAAGAGGCTCAAATACCACTTTTATATCCATTTTTGACTCCTGCCTGATGTTCAGTCTGAAAGGTCATGTTGGAGTTCATACGACTTTTACATCACTTTAGGTAAGGTGCCAGAGGAGGTGGGAACGCCCAAAGATCAAATGTAAACAATGGACAAAACAAGTTCTTCTGCCCTTCATCACTGGATCATAAAAGTTATATCGTCTTCCTCTTCCACATGCTTCAGGGCCGCAGACAGTTCACACTGGAGTCTGATGGCAGCAAATTTAGTCACGTTAGTCACCTCGTTAGATGAAGTGATGTAAACTCTCGTCAAGTCCTTGAAAGTCACGTAAAGTCACATGGTGTGTTGGCTGCACTTGCTTCAGGATCACGTCAGGGCAGCAAACTAATAATAACTTAAGGAAAGTTTTCCTTTATGATCATATATCCAACGTAGTATCAAATCATTTCTCTGCATTTAACCCCCCATCCTATTTTCAGCAGCAGCAGGCTGCTAATGTGCATGGGGAGCATTTGGGAGTTAAGGGCCCTATATCTTTAAGGGATATTAAGCTAAAATTTAAAAAAAAGAAAAAGAAAATTGAATCAGATCTCAGCATGAAAGTTGAAATTAAGCATCAGTTGAACAGTGAGAGTGAATGTAGCTGAAGAAGAAGACGCTTCTACATACATGCATGAGCCACTTGACTCTACATGTGCACAAGATACTGTGTGTGTGTGTGTGTGTGTCAGTTGGCAGCATGTGCTCTACTAACACGTGTGTGTGCGTCTACATAAATAGCACTTGCAGGTGTAATTATGTGAGTGATTTGCTGTTAACTGCCGGAGCAATGAGTTCACGTTTTGCATAATGTATGTGATAGCACAATGTGGAGCACAGTACGTGTGCACATCCTCACACGTCTTTAGTGTTGAGGCATGTTAAGTGCTGCACGTGTGTGTGTGTGTGTGTGTGTGTGTGTGTGTGTGTGTGTGTGTGTGTGTGTGTTTTCGTTTATGTAGTCGTGTTGGTGCATAACACGTCTCATGTATGTATGAGTGTGTCTGACATGGTGCCAGCGTGTTTTGACAGCATCTGTGTGGGTGAAAGTACTCTGAGAAGCTTTTATTTTGGCGGTTTATTTTCCAGCATCTCTGCATATGTCAGTGAGGAACAATAAGTGATGCTTTTATTTTGGCAGTTTGGTTTACGGCATCTCTCTGTGTAAGCGATAAACTCTGGGAGATGCTTTTATTTGGGCGGTCTCAGAATCTCTTCCTGCCTTTTAGAGACGCTGGAGTGCGTCTGACCTCCGTCCATCTCTGCAACTCCAAACTTCTCGACCTGCACTCTCGTCCTGCTATTACCACCACTCACCATGCCTCACACACCGGCTTCCAAAATCAATACTTTTAACTGTGTGTGTGTGTGTGTGTGTGTGTGTGTTGTGTGTGTGTGTGTTTGTGTGTTTGTGTTATCTCCAGCCTCGGTTTGCCTTCAAAAAGCAAAACACCCAATCATTGAACACCATTCAAAGTCTCCACTCAACTACCATCATCTCTCCCCAATGCTCTCTTCCGCCCCTGCAACTGTTCAAACACACACACACACACACACACACACACACACACACACACGCACACACACACTGCTGCACCCTCACGCCTGCATCTTTCAAACAAAGCGCCATGAACACCTTTGTGTGCAGCCAGCTGCGTGGTGTGTGTGGTGTGAAATGTAGTTGGAACGCAGCTCACGCACACACACACACACACACATACACACATACACACACATATGCATGACAACGACACACACACAGACACACACAGACACACACGCGGAGCAGATAAACTTAATGAGGACTTGGTAAAGCGTGAACCACACTGATGTTGCTGGTACAGTGAGGAGCAGGGCCTCCTTTGGTATGCTGGCCACACACACACACACACACACACACACACACACACACACACACAGACACACACACACACACACCGACACACACACACACACACGCACACACACACACGGTCTTGATACTGGGCCTTGTGTTCTGTTTCCTTTGGCAACGGAAGTTCAGTATTTAAGAGAAGCTGCTAGACAAAACAAACACCCTTCTGCACTCGTCTGTCTCTCCCTCGCTCCCCTCCTCCTCCCCTCTCCACACACACACACACTCTCTCTCTCTCTCTCTCTCTCTCTCTCTCTCAGATATTACGTATTTCTCTGTACGTCTCTCCTGATCCTTGTCATCCTCACCCCTCTTCTCCTCTCCACCTCTAACCTTCCCTCCTCTCTTCTTCCCTCCCGTCTCTTGTTCTCCTCTCTCCTCCTATCCTCTCACTCCCCCCTCTCCTCCTCTCCTCTACTCATCTCTCCTCCTCTCTTCCCCTCCGCTCTCCTCCTCGTCTTGTCTCACATCCTCTTCTCTGCACTCCTAAACTTTTCCTCTCTTCCTCTCCTCTCATTTCTTCCTTCTCCTCCTCTCTCCTCCTCTCCTCCTCCCCTCCCCCTCCTCCTCCTCCCCCATCATTTGTCTCCCTCTCGGTGCCCTCGCCCGGCCTGGTTCGCACACTAACACGGCTCAGTGCCTCCCTGGACACACACCATTCTCCATGCTCATTGTTCCCCCTGACAGCTTTTGTGGTCCGGGAGAAAAAGCGAACTCTCTCTCTCCCTCCCTCAAATTCACTAACTCGCCCCCCTCCCCTTCCCTCCCCACTCCATCCCTCCCTCTCTCCATCCCTTCCTTCTCTGCCTGCCTTCACCCATCTACTCCCCTTCACTATCACACACACACACACACACACACACACACACGGACACACATTCCACAGGCATAAAGGTCAAAGGGTGCAGCTGCCTCAATAAAGACACGGGGGAGGGCGAGAGAGAGAGAGAGAGAGAGAGAGAGAGAGAGAGAGAGAGCGGGCTGGACCCAGGGAGGGAGGTGGGTGACTCATTCACTTTCCTCCCTTTCTGTAGAGAGAGAGTTAGAGCATCAGGGTGTTTGGGTGGTGGTGGGGGGGTGGTTGGGGGGTCCGGGGCTGTTTTTTTGGCTCATTTGCTGGTTGAGGTAATGGCGGCTGTTGTCGCTCTGTTTGCTCTCTCGGATGTAAACACAAACGCTTGGTTACGGCCTTTCAGTGCCAAGCATGTCCGCTTTGTGCTTGTTTGTTTATTTATTTATTGATTTTTTGCTTCTTATGACGACCGACCCGGTTCCTGGCCTGGATCGGGTGGTGGGACGTCGGCTCGGTGGGAAGTCTGACACCATTGGACTTCAGTGTGAACAGTTTGTGATAAACATGTTGTGTTTATGGGAATAAATATGGATGTGTGTATCAGTGTTAAAGTTATGGTATCCTAAAGTTACTGTACGTGAGGTCAGAGCCATAACCTAAGATGTAAAATCTGTATGAAACCTGATATGTGTCCATTTTAGGACACGTATTAAAGTGTCCTGGGTCTGATCTGTGCTGTTCAGACTCTTAAATCTTCAGATCTGAGTCACATTTGGACAAAAATAGCAATATTTGTTCCACTTTTGCCCACAGTGTGAACGGAGCCTTTCCAGCTTCATGATTGGCTGATCATTTCAATTAAGTGTTGGAAAACTTCCCTCGATGGAGCTGAAGGACAAGATGTAGAAGATGCTTCTCCTGGCCAGGAACATGCAAACATCCAAAGACGTTTCTTCTTTATTGTCATCCTAGTCAGCTTACTTAACCTGGCTCATGTCCAGCCGATAAGTAAACATAACGAATGATGAAAGAGGGCGAGCAAAAAGGAAATGATCTGACCCGGTGGGGAAAATCAAACAAGGGAAGATGATGAAAAAAGCAGACAGTATGAACAATCATGTGTAAATATGGAGCTTGAAAACTGTGCAAAGTACCATAATAGACGCACATCTGCATGATAAAAACATGATGATGATGATGAGACATTCAGAGTTCAGGTCTGTTCTTGGACGTTCTTGAGACTCGATGGGAAAACTGTAAAAAGCATTAATCCGTGTGTGTTTCCATGTGTGTCCGCTCATATTAAACCCACAGTTACAGACTCGACCCCCCCCCCACACACACACACCCCCTCCCCCCATTAGAAACCAGAGGCGGTTTCCTTTTTCTCTTCACTCAATTTCATCGCTGCTGACCGATGCACACGAGAGACTCGGAAATAACAAAACCAAATCCAGAGACCTTTTTAATTTCCATCAGATCCAGTGACACTGAAATGAAACCGTAAGCCTGGTCGAGTCATTCCTATTTGGACTGGTCCAACACATTTTCTTTTCTTTTTCTTTCTTTTATATATTTATTTTTTAAATGATTTTTGCTTAATATTTGGTCAAAGGACAGATTATGCGAGTGTATTTGGCTGTAGAACACACGACCTGCGCCAAAATCACCTGGCAACCCGAGCGGAGGAAATGAATCTCGCATAGCTTCGTTTTGACGCCTCACACACACACACACACACACACACACACACACACACACACACACACACACACACACACAGAGGATCTTTTGTTTCCGATGATGAGATGATGATTATTTGGCGTATTGTTGCAGACACTGGCCGGTCTGTGAAACCCGACCCTGGCGTGTTTGAGGTATGGATACGAGGAGGTTTGAAGGCTCTCCAACTGACAAAACACTGCATCACAGTTTATGTTTCCCCAAGAAAGGATTGCACAAGTTTTTTTTGTTTTTTTTTTAATTTATGTCATGTTTACCAGAGTAAGAACACACACACACACACAGAAAAAAAGGAGCTTCGTGTGGAGCAGTGAATGTTGGGCCCGTGTCAGCCTGGGTTCTGAATGCGGCCTAATTGTGATGACTGGTGGTGATTGCCTTCATTTATTTACCAAATCACTCATAATGGAGGTGAAAGAAATCCCTCTCTGAGCGGTTTTAAGGACTCTGACGTCAGGGTTTCCTGATCCATTTCACTCCGTGCCACAGCAGGTTCAAAGAAAACCTAATATCACAATAAAAACGAAAAGAAAAACCCTTAGAAATCACAAAAACATGACTTGTTCTCTTCAGACATGTAGATATAGAAGTGAACATGGAAAAAAAAGTGTCAAACTGGTAAAGGTTTCAATGCAGAAGTTGAATTTCACGTTGAAGTTTTCAAACCATCTTTACTAGCATGCTAACAGAGTTAGCACACGTCTTTTCTGGGAGTTTGGAAAAACTCGAAAACTTCAGGTGTGTCGATATAAAAGTTTGTCACAGAAAGTGTGACAGAAACACTATTTTCACAGCGCCTGTTAAGGGGTCACATGACCAGGTCACTTCCTACTTCCTGGTTTTGAGCCATGTTTTCGTCTTCATCTTCAAAGTGGACACTTTTTTGAAATATCGCTTTCTTTATGGCACCCGGTGTGAATTTATCCTCAATGGAGAGCGATTTGGACAAAACACTGGTTTCTGGAGCTGTAAAATACTGCCTGAGCGTGTGTGTGTGTGTGTGTGTGTGTGTGTGTGTGGCTGAACAGAC
>CM055210.1:14271899-14341899 GCA_029224185.1 Karalla daura | reverse complement strand
TTTTGTTTTGTGTGTGTGTGTAAAAAACAGTGGCCTGAAAAGGAGCCAAATGCGTTTTTATGAAAAAAAAAAAACCTAAGAACTGCTGCCCGTCAAGGCTGATGAGAACGGCATTAGTTTTGCAGGTATTTGGTGAAAACAAAGACACCCGCAGTGAATAAATCCACCTGGGAGCAGGTTTACCAAATACCACCCCAATCAGTCCAATATTTGTAAAGATATTGGACAGACGGACCTGGTCATGCCACCAGGAAACAATAATACGTGGCAGGACTACAGAAAAAAACAAAACACAACAAAAACACAACTACAATATCAAAAAAAAAAGAAAAAATAGAAGATGTGATCAGAAACAGACGTTTCGGTGTAATGACACACAATTTCAAACTGAAATGAAAGCCGCAAATAATTCCTGAATGCATGCGTGGAGCGCTCAAACGAATCGCTTGTGCATGCTGATCCAAGTAAAACAACATCAGCAACCAAAAAAAAAAAGAATAGAAGAAGAAGAGTAAGGGTTTTTGGCTTTAATTTGGCTCCTTTTGCAGAGATTTTCTTTCTGCACGCTCCTCCGGGCAAACTCAGAACCCAGTCCAGTCGTAGCAGCGCTCCAGTGGATGTCAGCCTTTTTTTTGCGTTTTGAGAGGATCATGTACATGTAATGGATAATGGATCGCTCAGCAGGTCGTGATAATGTTGAATAAATCGCTCTACATGCTTGAGACGTATACACCCAGATATCCAAGCAGCGAGGAGACCCGACCGCAAACGGTTGGCGAAAGCGTCCGACAATTTGCTAAACAAACTCCACCATCCCTTCTTTTTTTTTTCTTATTCTTCTTCTTTTTTTTGCCTGTAAACAATTTCCTATTATAAACACATGTTGGAGATGAATCACCCTTTGGTTTCGACTCTCGGAGAGGACATTTCAGACGAGCTCCCCCTCCTGTTTTCCATTTGGCTGTTTAATTGTCTCGGCGCTGTCAACAGACTATCAAGGTAATTAGCCATGACTGCACAACAACACAATCAGACAGACAGGAACGAACTGCAGCCTCTGAACATGATACTCAGAGAGGGAACGGGTGGGAACGCCATGGTGTGGGCGCACGTATGAGGGCGCGCATGTGTGTGTGTGTGTGTATGTGGATGTGCAGACACACACACACACACACGCCTCTCGTGCACAGTCATTACCGTGCCCTGCGCTCATAGTTCCATGCCACACATTATATTTCCTTCTCCAACCATAACCCTCCACCCACCTCCTCCTTAATCCTTCTACCTCTTACAACTCTCTTTCCCCCCCTGTCTTACACACTCTCTCTCTCACACACACACACACACACACACTCAGTTACAAAACCAAAACCTCATTTCCTCTGTGCCCCAAGCTATAGGAGCAGTGTTAATTGCAAGAAGGTGGGGAGTGAGCAAAGCTGCGCTTTTGTGTGAGTGTGTGTGTCAGTCTTCAGGTTTGTGAGCTTTATAGGTGCAACTGTATACGTATGTGTGTGTGTGTGTGTGTGTGTGTGTGTGTGTGTGTGTTTCTATACGTGTGTGTTCAGTACCTTTAAGTGTGTAGGCAGTCTTTCCTGTGCCAGTCCGGGCATCGCTCCAGGCTTTGCGGCACCACCTGGGCATCTGTGAGTCCTAGTGCCTGTCACTGGGTACCGTCCCAGCTGGAGTGTGTGTTTCTTTGTGTGTGTGTGTGTGTCAAAGTGTGTTTGTGTGTCTCCGTGATGAGCCTAGGGTGCCAGCAGCAAACACCATTGTCTTATCTGTGTCTTATCCTTTGAGCCACGGGGGGCCCAAACACGCACAAACACACACAAATACGGAGCGTACATCCCACCTCCGCCTCCTTTTGAATAACATTACCAATAAAGAAGAGACACAAGGAATTAAGAAAAGAGGGAGGGGGGGAAGAATTCGATTAAACAGCCGCCATTAGGCAGCCAATGAGGCCGTCTGTGCCTGCTTGCTTAGACTATACATACACCATTAGTTGATCAGGGCATTGCGGACTTAAAAGTACCTCGACTCAAAGGTCACCTGCCTCCATTGAGCAGAGCTAATATTAGATTAGCTCTATAGTGCAATGCGAGGGGAAATAAGAAAAGGCAAGCCGGACAGACCTGAGACCGAGGGATTATATTGACTCCGAGGCGGGCCATTGTTGGAACGCAATCAAAGTTACAGCTGCGGTTTACATCTTTATAGGAATAAATTACATCATGGTGGAATATCGTGGGGTATTTTTTTAACGTCTTTATTAACCATACATTTTGTAGGCAGCGTCTTTAGGGGTCTGCTGGAGCCTATCCCAGCGCTCAGAGGCCGAGGGGCACCAAAAACACCACGCACAAAGGAAAATTTACAGGAATCTGGAACACTGAAGGTGATGCATGGAAGTAATGGTGCTCCTGCTTCATAATGATCGACTAAATGTTAGGAATAGATCCATAGATCAGTTTTGTTACCTACTTCGTATCCAGTAGTGTCTGTGGAGCATCTCTAGCAGGTGAGGACAGGAACACACCCTGGAGAGGCCACCAGACCAGACTAGGAAAAACACACAACCCCACCACCCTATCACACATCTACAGTTGAGGCAATAAAGACTAAAACTGACCCAAATCTGACTTTTTTTTTGCCTATATGTGACTCATATCTGATATTTTTATAACATAATAGTCAGAAAGTGCAAATCAGATCCAGGACACTTTCGTATGTGTCCCAAATCAGATGTTTTTCAAAGTATTAAATGGAAACAATGGACAAAACAACTTCAGCAATGTGATTCAATTTAGAGTCTCCAACTGACCAAAACGTGTAGCTAAAGCTCTATCCTACACTACAGTATTGAGAATAGTGATATCTGACAAGGAAAATGAGTGAAGCTAGGAGAATAGGAATACTATTGGTATTATTGACCATGTCCATTTATAAGAGAGATATCTCCCTTAGCTCCAAAGACAAAAGATGTCAGTTAATTTGAAACGGTTTGTTTTTTCGTCTCTATTTTCTGGGACCAGAAGTCAGACGCGGTGATGTCACCGGGGGGCGTGGCTACGTCGGACGTTAGCAGCGAAGCTAATGAGACCAACCGAAAACAACAAGCCCATTTTCATCAAACCGCTGCTAAATCAGCCAAAACAAGACTGTAGTTCAGAAAATTTCACAGTCTGCGGAGAAATCCACAGTCTGAAGCCCTGAAATCGCGTCCGAGGGACGGACCGTTACGGACGTATTCGGTGACGTAATCACGTCGTCCCCACGGGAGGAGCAGGACTGATGGACTGTTTGGGTGGAGAAGAGGTAAGAAAGTTTGCTACCAGCAAAATAAACAAATACAACATTGTCAGTTTCTTTTGTTAGTTGAAAAATACTGGCATATACATAGGTCCACATTCTCCAATTACTTTTTCAGTCTTTAAACTATGAAACTATATCTTTACGACACAGAGAGAATATTTTAGTCTAGAACATTCTATGTATAGAATATTCTAAAAGCTGTGCAGCTATAAAAACTACTGACTTATGTACTCTACATTTGTAGCAGTTAATTTATTTATTTACGTATTTTTATCTACTATGTCATCCCCTGGCATTGTTCTGTGTTCTTATGCAATATCTGTTGTTGTATTAACAAACTTAATGAGAGAGCATTGAGAGCTCCTCCTGGGGTTTCACTCTGCTAATTCCTGACTCTAATTCAACCTGAAAACAATTTGGGTTCAGATCCTGTTTCTCCTTCCTTCTTCCTTCTTCTAAACTGTGAAGACGAGAGGAAGAAGGAAGGAAAGGGAGAGGGAGGGAGTGGGGCGGGTGTGGGTAGAAAACTCGAATGAGAAATTTCTCAATTGTCGTGCTGTTTACCTCTGCCTCAAACAAACTCTGGTTCGTCTTTAGTCGGACACCCAGACCTTTGTCCATGAGAAAGAAAGCAGCGTGTTGGAGAACAGAAACAGCGTCTGGCCGCATCTCCGGTATGTGTGTGTGTGTGTGTCTGTTTGTGTGTGTGTGTGGACTCGGAGGTGGATCAGAGCGGAGCTAAAGTGTTGATGCTGCAAACAATTTCAGGAGCTTCCAGGTAGTGGTCAACAGATCTCTGCTCACACACACACACAACAAAACACTTCAGGGTTGAAACAATACACTCCAGCCCTGCTGGAATAACATCACTGGCCTCGGGCACCACACACACACACACACAGACACACACACAGACACACACACACACACTCCTTTGCTGTCTGCCCACTGTTGCCCCAAGCTTGAAACTCTAAACCCGATCACTCAGCGTTGAGAGGAGGCAGCTCTCCCACACTGTACCACACCAAGCAAATCCCCCCCTCACACACCAATTTATTTCCCGTGTGTGTGTGTGTGTTTGTATATAAGCAAATGTCCTGTGCCTTTTTGTGTTGACATCAGAGGAGCTCTCCCACCCGGTAGTCAGCGGTGTCTCGAAGGAGCAGGAGTTGTGTCGTCTACCTAATGGTCTTCATCTGTTTTCCCAGGCTCGTACAGTACGTATCATATAATTACATCATTCTCTCGTTCATGTGATCGGTCTATATCGATCGGTTTGATATGGCCATAATTGAAAGGAGATCCACAACCACTGTATTGGGAGAAGTCACATTATAATTGCATTTTATATACTGCACTAAATCGTAACAGATAGCATTAATGGTCACTTGACCTTAAGTGCTGAGTGCTTAGCTTAAATGCTAAGGTCCGGACAGTGTCCTTTTAATAACTAATAAAGTTATTGATCTAATATAAGTGAAGACATTCATTTTCCTCCTGGTCCCGCCTCGTAACCCAGTTCTCCTCCACCTCCTTCTCTTTTACGCACCAGAACACAGTCATTGGGAGGAAAAAGCCTGATGATCCTGAATGAGAAGGGTGAGTCTCTGCTGCTGCCAACAGACCTCCGGCACGCTACAACTGAAGAGTCAGTATCTGAGGATGTGACTTTATGAGGCGTATTCCTGGCTCCTTTAATGATGCCATGTTGTACTTAATAGTCAAAGACAAGGTCAGAGGTCGTTGTGCGGTGCCTCTAGAGTTTTCTGTCCATCTCTCTTCTGGCTTTCCTGAGATCCTCCCAGAGAGTATTTCTCTCTCAAGTCATTTCATGGTGCATGTAGGACCTGGGTAAAAGACTCCAGCTGACCCCCCCCCCCCCCCCCCCCCCCCCCCCCCCCCCAAATCTTTTCCAGTGTATATGGTATGTGCACTGTAGCGTTGGGAGGACACTTCAAAAACGTCCTTTTGTCTGACAGAGTTGCACGTTCGATAACGTATGCGCACGTTTAAGGCGTCTTGTCTTATATCTGTGTATGTGCATTTGTACATGGTGTGCCTACTGTATATTGAATATGTGTGTGTGTGTGTGTGTGCATATGTAATTGGTTTGGGGAGTTGGCTGGGGTCCCGCGGGGCTGATTATTGGACCCTACCAAATGTCATTAGGGTGTAATGAAAAAGCAGCCCTTGGTGCTAATGCACAATAAAGTGAATGGGCTGTTACATTACCACAGTGTCCAGACCGCGTCTGTTGGCACATCAGCACGTCATTGCTTTGTGTGTGTGTGTGTGTGTGTGTGTGTGTGTGTGTGTGTGTGTGTGTGTGGGTGTGTGTGTGTGTGTGAGGAAAAGATGACGGAAACAGAGTTAGAGTTAGAACTGCAACATGAGAGAGTGTGTGTGATGGAGAGAGGAAAGAGTGAGTGTGTTGAGAGATTTCATATGCATGTGTGTGCTTGTGTGTGTGTGTGTGTGAGTGGTTTGTGATGCCGTTATGACATTTGCATGAAAAACCCGTCTTTGTTTTGCATGTTTTGTATATGAACATATACGTGCTATCGCTCACACTCGTTAAGGAATACAATGCACACATTGTCTAAGAAGTCGCCTTTAGCTTGTGTGCGTGCGTGTGTGCGTTCCTCCGTCTGCACCCTCCCAGTGTAATATCAGTGTCGGGATCAAAGGAAGCGCTTCCATTCACAGGCTGATACAGTAATCACAGCCAGGGAGAAGTAATAACTGTCTGCTGTGCTGCTATTTAACCACTGTGGCCTTGACTTCACTATTGACTGCATTAGAGGCGTCGCATTCAGCTTCATTACACACTTGTGAGCGTCTGCGTGTGTGTGTGTGTGTGTGTGTGTGTGTGTGTGTGTTATGGCCTTATGAGTGGAGTGCACCGGCTGGTTGCTTATTGTGCCGCCAGTTAAATCTGAGAAGTGCGTACAAAAGCGCTGTCGCTCCCTGAACGTCGAAACGCTGAGTCTTTCTACGCTCTCCTCGACAGGGACCGCAGTGAAGGGCGAGCGTGTGTGTGTGTGTGTGTGTGTGTGTGTGTGTGTGTGTGTGTGTGTGTGTGTGCGTAATCCGTCCTCTTCCTCCCCCCTTTTTGAAAGTGTCTGTCACAGAACCGTCTTCCTCCCTCTAAGTCCCTGCAGACTGATTGAATATTTACTCTCATTTAATGTTACTGTCCAAAAAGACACTGGGCTCACACACACACACATATATACAAACACACACACACACACACACGCTCATGTTCACAGACAGTCTACCCATTTAATTAAGCACTCTATGAATAATTCAGTTTGAGCCTCTGGGCTGAAGATAATTATAACGATCAGGATAATAATGTTTATTTTGCTTTTTATTGTATTAAGACATCAATATCTCTGCAGTGCAGCGTGGACACTTTGCAACTTACACTACGACCCCCCCCACACACACACACACCCCCCCCCCCCACCCCCGGAGCGTCTCCGCCTCTCACACCCGGGTCTGGCTGCCCTTTGTGTGCTCGTCACGTGAGTCTGGAAAAAGTGTCTGTTCAGTCCTGACCTTGAGAAAGGAAAAAAAAAAAAAAAAACAAAGCAAAGAAAACAAGAATGGTCCAAATATCAGAAGCCATAATCTGCAGTTTAGCAGATCAATAATATATAATGTGATTACGACGGGGGCTGGCAGCTGCTCCCAGCCCTTATGTGGCTTCTATCAAGTTCTGATTAGTCAATGATTGTCTATTCTTCGCCGGGCATATGGAATCAGCAGTCTATTCGCCGTCACTGTATAGTCATTGATTAACTCCCGGCAACAGATGTGGGAGCGGTGATTGTGCCGTATTGTTGGGCTGCAGCCCCCCCGGCGTATTGCGACACACAGGGCTAGTCATTTCCGAATGGGTTGCAATTTGCTATTCTCTCCGAAACGTCATTGTAAATCTCTCTCTTTATTCTCCGCTGCAGCAGAGAGGTTGCAGAAATGGAACGGGAGGGAAAAGGAGTCCAGTTTGGTCCTGTGATGTGTGATCTGTGTGTGTTTGTGTCGTCTGGTCGTCCACCTATCTCTCTGTCTTTCTCACAACCCCTCCATCAGAACCTATTCCCATCCATCATCAAACAGCCCCGCTTCTACGCTAAACAAAACACATTTATTCTATTGATTCTTCTTTCTACCACTCACCCACCCTCCACCCATCCACCCCCCCCACCCAGAGCTCCAGGGCTTCTGTCCAGACACCCAGACTCTCTGACAGGCCTGGCCCACTGACGGCACCTCCCCTGTGGGCCTCCACAGTGGGGAGAAGTCCATCTGTGGAGCCAGAGGAGACCTAGAATGGTTGGTTGGAGTATTTGTCCGTGTTTTCTCTAAAGCTATGGGATGTTGGTTTAGCCAGAAATGGGCTATTTTACAGACCTATTTTTAGCTGTGGGAATACCACTGCCTGTTTCTGTTATCAGGCAGATACACATGTAGATTTGCTGTCTCACCTGCCACTGACCTAATGTGACTTTACATGACTTTACACAACTTTAAATAGCTTTACATGACGTTAGGTAACTTTACATAAGTTAGCGTGACTTTACATGACGTACCTAGACTTTCCATAACTGTCCATGACTTCACGTGACCTTACGTGACTTTACATGACATGTCCTAGCTTAGCGTAACTTTATTTACCTTGCTAAACAACGCAGCTGGGCATCTAAATTGTAACTGGGGTGATACTAGAACTATGGAGCGTGTAGACTTCCAGCTTTACATGTTGGAGCCAGAAACAGAGGAGAAACCCGAAGGAGAACCAGGACCAGAGACACTGACATTTTACTAGAAACTGAAAACCAAACTGTCATGTAATCTATTATAACTGAGTGGAGGCTGGTATGGTTCCCGTCTGACCCATATTCACACACAGATTTGCCCGTTTTCAGCTCTTTCAATATATATAAAAATATATAAATGAGACTGTGATGATGCCAACAAAGGTTTAAAAGCTTTAAATCAATGGAGCTGATGGATGGTCCAGACAGACAGACAGACAGACAGACGGGCAGACGGACAGTCAGAGAGGGTGATTGGGTCCATGTCTGCGCACACACTCACTGAACAGAATGACAGCCGGCCTGTTTGTGTGTGTGTGTATATGTGTGTGTGTGTCATACAAGTCCGAGAAACTTGAGAAACTTTCGAGTGCCTCTCGTGTCCCCTCAGTGTCCGCCTCATTTGATTAGTGGCCTTAAGGGGCCCCGCGGATCAATATCTGACTTAGGTAGCCCCCCTAAAGCCTAGCGCATGCATACACACACACACACACACACACACACACACACACAGTCAAACACACACACATGCACAGAGCTCTGCGGCAGTTCATTTAGGCCAAGCCGTCAATCATCAGAGAGTGGACAGGTCCAGTCTGGCCTTGCCTATCTAGGACGCTGGAGGGGGGCTTACACTCCTCTGTGTGTGTGTGTGTGTGTGTTTATGTGGATGAGATATAATGTGTCTGCTTGGTCCATCTGTCTTGTGTGTGCGTGTGTGTGTGTGTGTGAGAGCACCAATTAGTTCATGTTCCTTGTTATCCCGCCTATGATGGTGCGGCGTTACGAGCGGGTCGATGTCAATAATCCGGAAGTCAGACGTTTTTATTCCCCTTTAATCCTCATTTAACCAGGTGTGATAACTTTGTAGCCACACTTATAGGCTTTGTAGGTCAGCCACACATTTACACACATTTACACACACACGCACTTAGCGGGATGATGATGTCACCGCCCAGTACGACCACGGTACCCTCCCGCTCGACGCCGTTAACTGCTGCGCTCAAGGGCGCGCTGACATTAATTGCGGAGGGAGGTGAGAGCGTTTTATCATCCCGCCCTGTCCCATGCGGTCCAGTAATTGGAACGGTCGGAACAAAAGAACCATTAGGCGGCCACCCGCAGCTTTATAAAGTGGATAAAAGACATGGACTAATGAAAACGCCATCGTCGGACGTATCACATACCGAAATAAACACAACAAAGAGCCGCTCTTTAATCGTCTGTGTTACAGTTTTTGGGTTCCAAGGATGTAACGAAATACAAATGTCACACCTTGATCATAGTGACCAAAAATAATCACAGGTTATACTCATTTAATGTTGATATTCCAGTATATCAAAACGTTTCACCAAAATTTACACACAAGGTTCAATAGTTAAAAGAATGTATCAAAACTGCGAAAAATAAACGTTACAGATGTATCAAAACTGTGTAACATTATCAACATCATTGTAAAATTTAACTTTTCTTTTTAAGTTCCGCCTGGTTCGTCCATCGCAGTTTGAAGACAGAAAGAGTTAAAACTGAAGCAATTATCTTCACAAAAGATGTTTTATTTTGAAAAATGTCGTGTTTTGATTCCGTCAGAGATAATCTATCCATCCAACGGTAACAGACTGAACGGTCTTTTACGCTCCAGCTAGCAGTTAGCGGTCGCTGTTACCATGTTGATTAGAACTAAGACGTTAACCTGTGGAATTTTTACGGTACTTTACGGTCACACCTGTCAGTGTTACATCATCATTTGAAAGTTAAAAAAACGTAGATTTTCGTCCCTTCTGAGACTCCTGCGGGCCTCAGATCTCCTTGGCTGTAATTCTGAATAACGTGGAGTTTTGACGCCACTGTTCTACCTGCGTATCTACAGCCCGACAGTGACTGGGCTTGTCAGAAGGTATTTCCACTTATCAAAGCCTGCAGGGGCCATTTTCACATCTTATCTCTCTCTTTGCTCTTCAAAACAAACTCAAGGTTGAGCGACAGCCGGGCAGATGAATAGCAACATCCTGTTTTCTGGTGACAGGCAGCGCCACTGTTATTGTGGGGAAAAAAAAAATAAAAGAAACTGCAGCTGATTTAAATACCGGACTCTGCAGAGAATCTCACTTATTTACTGCTTCTTCTCTCCTCCTCCTTCTTCTTCTTCTTCTTCTTCTAAGATCTAAAATTTAAAGACTGTTTGTCCGTCCAGCGGTGAAGTCTTAAATAAATGATCCTCCAAGAGAAAACAAATCCGACATAGGGCAGGAAACAGTAATTATTTATTACATTTCTGAGGACTGTTTTGCACCATAATTCCAACAAAGGCCAAACTGAGACTTTTTCGAGCACAGACGGGCTTGAAAAACACGATCTGATTTCAGCGGGCGAACGTCCCTGGATCGACATCAGCGGCACGTCTTGCGTGCAGATAACGTCTCGATTTCACTCCGACGGCACTGTTTTGGACTCTGGGAATTATTGTATATACTTTGCCTGTGTTGAGTCTGTTTAATGGGGAATAAATATGTCTGGAAAAGCAGATGTTGGCCCAGCACGTCAATGAATTATCCGGATAAATCTCCGTGCTGGAATCTGCAGCGCGTAAAGTTGCGTATGTGGTGACTGAGGAACCAGAATCAGAAAATTTTATTGTCAATGAGGCAATGAAATTATGTTTGGAGCTCACCAGGTCCAGCAGCAGTAAAACCAGAATACGAGTAATAAAATAGAATTAGAATAACAATAGTTAAATAGGACAGGATGATAGTGATTTTGGACGTTTTTAACATATTCATTGGTATTACTGACATACTAAGATTCAATGGAGATGATACCATAGTGGATGTAAATGTGAAGTGAAGTGTGTGAGTGTGTGTTAGGGGGCCATGGAGAAGCTTCTCCATTGTGTGTGTTCATAATCAAACTTTATGGGTTGATGAGTAAAGTTAGATATGTGCTGGATGAAGGACTTTGTTTTTCCTTCACTGGGTCTATTATCAGTATGCGAGAAGAGTCTGTGATTGGTCGGTTGAGATGCTGATCCTCGTAGTGATCGAGTGAGTACCCGGAGACGTTTTTACTCATGGACTCAAATCAAAGAGGCTTCAAAGTCAAACCGGGGGAAGTGTTGTAACCCCGGGTCAGGCTGACAAGCTGTCCGGACGCGGAACAAGACGAGGACCTGTCGGAGCTAAATGGAAGCCTAGCGTTAGACAAGCAGCACGTCCACCCACGCCCGTTCTCCGGCTTAATAGACCCAGCTGACCGCAGTGCCACACACACACACACACACACACACACACACACACACACACACACACTCGCTCCATCCCTCCACTTAAACACACTCTGTCACCTCCCTACGGGCTCCTCTACGGAGGCCGAAAAAACACGACCCGCCGCCCACGCCGCTGTCAATCACTCTTGGCCCCGCCCCCCCTCCCCTCCTCCCACACGTGTCAGCGCGGTCGTTGTCCCGCCCACGCCTGCCAGTTAACCTCCTAACGAGGCGGCACGGGCCGCGGCGCGTTCGCCGACCTGTCGGCGTGTGTCAGCGCCCACGCCAGACGCCCCGACTGACTCACTGACTGGGTTACAGACTGGGAGATGAACTGAGAGACTGGGAGACGGACTGGGGGGAGGACCGGGAGCATGCTGGGACGGCGTGGGTGTGGGAACCTGAGGCCCGCCACGAGGGCGGCCTACAGACTGGGAGGAGACTGCCTCGACTCTGTAGTACTCTGACTTATGGATTATATGGAGGAAATATGCTCAATTTTGAGATGATTTAGCAATTTGAATTCATATTTCATACAAACAGCAACTTTTTTGGTCCAATCAAGGAGGATTATGTAGATCTTAAACCAAAAATATACTGGAATATACTATGAAGAGTTGTTTTTGTAAATTTTTTAGCACTTTTTTTAGTGTTCGTATCTCTTTGTATCTTCGTCTACATGTCCACATCCATTCATCTGTGAAACTATGTGGGATGGGAGGTTACTATTTATTTGTTGTTTTTATTGAGTAAATGTCCAATTTTTTGGTGCGTTTTGGGGTTGTTTTTGTTTGCACACAAGGTTGTGATGTTGACCCTGGACAAACATGTGAGTAGTGGGTCCAGAGCCTCCGAAGAATAAACCACTTTTATTAACCCCGGAGCAGTTTTCTTTTTTTTTTTTGCACTCCTCCACCTCGTGCGTGACAGCAAACACGTTGTCAGCAGATCGCGCAGGAGAAGAAACAGTTTATTCAATTAATTTCTTCCACGTCAAACGTCTCTCACACACACACACACACACGCACACACACACACACACACACACACACACACCTCCTGTTCGTACGGTGTCAGGCTAACAAACGGCGTCTGCTCGCGCTCCGATGCAACAATTAAAACCTAAAACGGTTTTGCAGCTTAGATGAAGGACAGTTATTTTAGTGGCGGTTGATATGCGGCACCTGCCTCGCTTTTCCTTTAAGTGGGTGTGTAGTGTCATTGTGTGTGTGTGTGTGTGTGTGTGTGTGTGTGAGTGTGTGTGTGTGTGTGACTCACGCTAGTCCCTCGATGATGATCATCTATTGTGAGCGTGGCAGCAGCCCGAACACTTGACTGCACAACTGTTAATTTCTCTCTCAGTGCATAAATTAATAGTTCATAAATAAGCGAATAAATTAAAGAATGGATGGGAGGAGAGAGAGGGAGGGGGGGGGAGGGAGGGAGGGGGGGAGAGAGGGAGGGGAGGAACGAGGGCAGGAAAAACTTTCTCATCAGAAAAATTTAATTTCTCACTCCGACACCCACGAGAACGGGGGGAGGGAGGCCGGGGCGGCGAGTAATGGATGTGAGTGCGTGTGTTTGTATGTGTGTGTGTGTGTGTATACATGTGTGTGTTAATGCACATGTGTGGGTGCGTGTGTGTGTGTGTGTGCTGGTGCAAAAGGGATTCATTTTCAGCTTCTCTATCACACCCCTCTGAGCACTGACGTGTTGGCATGTTTTTTTTGTTTGTCTTTTCCCGAGATCCACATTCGACAAACATCTGTGCCCATTACTGAACACACACACACGTGCACACACACACACGTGCACACACACACGCACACACATGCACACACACACACACACAGCCAGGAGGCCTGACAGAGTCGGTTTCCTCTTTCTAATCACGAGTAACTGTGATGCAAGCAGTGCCGTTTGGGCTCAGTTTATCAAGGTGTCGCTAACAATAAGTCAATACCGCCTTAAATCCATGCAGCCGCTCTCCGGGCTCATCTGGAGAACGTCAGACAGAGCAGCTGGATCAAGGATCAAGGAACGCGGAGCATGTTTAAAATCCAATATCCAGAATTTGCTCCACATATTGTCCAATCCCCATTAGGGGTGGACTTAGACTGACTTCCTTGGACTAATTTCAATGTGTAAACACAGGTTCATGCTATTCAGTCATTCTTAGCTTGTTGATTAACAGTAGTATAGTATAGAACTGTCTCCACAGAGACGTAATGTGACACGAAATACAAATGTGATGCAAACCATACAACCTCTTATCTCCAAACAGTTTGCATGTGTCGCTCTGCTCAGGCATGGAGACACACGACTGAGAGCTCGCGGCAGTTTGGTGGAGTTTCTGCTGAAAGTGTCTTTGCTTGTGATTCTTCCTCAGCCTTCCAGATTCCTCCCTGGATTCTGGCTCAGACGTGCAAGGCTGGATGTGCACGTGCTCCATAGGGAAAAGATGCTGAGCTCCATTGTTAGACAGCGAATGCTAACTCATATGAAGTCAAGTTAAGTTTGCGTAAAGTTGTGAAAAGTTACTTAAAGTTAGGTTTAGTCACTAATGTTATCATCATGTTAAGTTGTTTAAAATCACGATAAGTTGCATAAAGTTTCTTAAAAGTTAGGTCACCAGCTAAGCTAATGCTAACCATTGAATGTCCTCTTTAAAATGAGCAAACAATCGGATCAGCCAGAACTCTGCACATTTACAGCTGCAGCATTAACAGCTGTTTTTACTTACAGTTTGCTGGATCATGAACTATAACGTAAATATAAAATAAAAACAAATAAAGGCAGAGGCCTTTGAGTGTTTAGTGGGCTCTAGCAGCAGTGGTATCATGATACCATGGGACGGTTCAGGTGGAGGTTGAATTCCTTTCAGCCAGCGTTCATCGACAAACTTGATTAAGAAAGTAAAAATAGAAACGTTAAGGTAAAAATTTTAACACTGTAAATCAAAGAGCTTTCGGCACCACATATGCGGACCGGCCCTTTAAATGGGCCTCGTGTCCTACCATCAATTAAAGGCAAAAGCTCCTCTGTTTGCGTCTGAAACGCCCCAGCGGTTAAACTCTAATGCATTTAACTTTAAACGTAGTTAATCGCTGGTAAACATGACATTACATTCCAAGGTTTTATCCACTTTTATCATTAAAGTCACTGCAGCCGTGCATGGTTTTTTCATCACCATTCCTCCAGACCTCAGCGAGCTGCACAAGATTATTATGGCTTGGTGCGCGCTCAAAGACGAGGAAAAAAAATGGCTGACATTGGTGTTTAACACTGACCTCGATGCATAAATCATCCTGGATGGGGTCAGGGTCAGGACAGATGGTGTACGAGGCTTACAAACCACTATCTGCTAAATAGCTACTCTCAGGAGCCAACCTCCACTTTGTGTCTCAGCCCGGTCTTCGGATCGTGAATCATGGTAGAAAAGACGCTGCTGAGAATCTGTGAGTGACGTAAAGGAGACTCGGATTTAAAAAAATTCACTTTTACCTCAGTTTTACTGGAAAACTACAATCGATTCACGGTCAGAAATGCAGCAAGCGTTCTAAAACATCATCATGTCTCCATTAGTAGTCAAAAGAAAAAAGTCCCATTGCTAAGCTAAACTAAGTTAGTTGCTAAGCTGTATTACCTAGCTAGGAATGTAAAGTCACTTGAAATTAAGGTGTATCAAGTCACGTTGAGTCTTGTTGAGTGTACGTTTAGCAATGAATGTGAAGTAATGCGGTTGTTTGTGTGAGTGCCAGGCAAAACAACCCATGTGTGGTTGCCAGATAAGCATGAAAACCTGCCAAATCGTTGCAGGAACAGACTGCGATATTCCCACGCCAGAAAAAAAACAAAAACAAGGATCGTAAAAAGGATGCTGGCAAAATAGCTTATATCTGCGGCGTTTATGACGAGACCAGTGTTCATTAGCGTCAATGTTAACACCAAAGAACAACATAAATAATCCATCCAACCAATCCCGACCCCCCCCTCTGCACCCCCCACCCCCCCCATCCCCCGACCCCTTTGAGAAGAATTACGTCCTCATTCCTCTGGAAGTGCAGGCCTCTGCAGCGTGCGGTTGTGTGTTTGTAATGTGCGAACGCTGATTTCCCTCACTAGTCATTAGCGCGTTTCCAATAAAGGGCGTATTGGCCCGGCGCAGACGCTCGGGCGGGGGGACGACTCCGCTGGGCTGGACCGGGGCCACCGAGGAGCAGGGAGGAGCACTGAGGAGCACTGAGGAGCACGGAGGAGCTGGTTTGTTTGTTTTGATCCGCTCCTCAGCACAGCATGCTCTCTGCGAGACTCCCCCCCCCCCAGGGTTACATACATACCATGAAAAGTAGTTTACTACACTGTCTGGATCCTGACCAAAGGCTGCTGAGAGATGAATGCTTTTTTCTTTTTTTCTCGTTCTTTTTTTCTCCCCCTCCATTCAATAATTCATTTTGGCGCCCCGCTCCGTGAATGTGGGTCCTCGCGACTGAGTGAACTCCTGAGACGCATCTTTGACTTTTCATTGTCCCGAACCGAAAATAATCACATGCTCGGCGGAGAAGAACAGAGTGGACACCTCGAATATTTCCCTGGGATCGTCCGCCGAGCCTCATAGATGTGGAGGGAAGCAGTAAAACGTGTCGAGTTTAAGGGTTTTCTCAAGGACCCAGAAGGCAGAAGCAGCCCGGACTGAGCATGAGCTTTGATTCAACGTTACAGAAAAGTACAAAATACAGAACCAAACAGAGATTTAACAAAAAATAGCTCAAACCTGGCATCGAATCGTCCCCCATCTGGACTTTATTTTCTAGGTCTCAGGTTTCAGTATCGGTACTAATGGCAGCTGTGGCACAAATCACCACCAAACGTTCGGTCTTTTCTGCATATTTTCATTGTCGTTGCCCATTTATTTTTCCCCCCAGTTTATTGTCCATTCTTTGTCCACAACTTACACACCCACTTATAACGCAACAGCCATATCAGGCATAATGACGGTTTGCAAGATAAACAGAGGATAGCTTTTGTTCCCCTTTTTCTTTTTTTTCTTTTTTGCTCCTGTTGCTACAGCGAGTGTGAACTCACGCTGCTGTGAGAACCCTGAGAGAGTTTGGGAGAGAGAAAAACTAAACAAAGGACAAGATTGAAATGCAAATAGGTCATTTAATAAGTAACAAGAAACAAAAGTTGAGAGAGAGAGACAGGAGAGAGGTGTGTTTCTATCACTTTTAATGTGGAGTGTGACATAAGGAGTGATATCTGTGATGTACAAGCATTTATTTGTAATTTTTTGTCTTTTTTTCACCAGATTGTTTAATATAAGCTGTGTTTACATTCAACTTTCCATGTTTCCATCCAAGTAAAAAAAATCCCAAAAATCCCAAAAGGTACAACTACTACTTTGCTGTTTTGTGCGTATCTATCCTAGCAACATGCTTTGGGCATAATCCCAAAGCACAATCCCTCAATTAGATTGAGGAAAAGTTCAGCCTCACACCTTCTTGTTGGAGGTGAGTAGTCGCAGCCAGTGACCTGTGAATATGAGAAAATAAGTGTTTCCATCACACTTTTCTTCCTCCTATAAACCTAAAAACCATCTCAGATGGATGAAACAAATATTTTTCTGATTTTTGAGAGTGTTTTCCATCCCCATCCTCTTATTGTGATATTTAGGGTTATTGCATATTTCATGCACCTATCGACAATTTCTTGATACTTTGTTGAGATTCCCTTCAGGAAATTGGGGACCTGGTACCAGTAATAAGGCAGGAAAAGTAAGAAAGCACTGTGCAGATATGACACATATATGAGCAAGAAATCTACAAACTCAAAACGGGAATCATCGTAAAGATTTAGCAGAACCATCTCCGCGAGCGTCCCGGCCTGCTACGACCTCTGCGTGCGACACGTGTGTAATCTTGGGGAATATTTTCAGTGTTTCCAAACTTTTTTTTTCGTCTGTCCTCCCCCCTCGTGTGATTGTCCTGACTGTGCCCTTGAAGAGAGAGAGAGAGAGAGAGCAGACGCTGCAGAGATCCTCTCCCCGTAAAAGTGTTTTTAATTATTAATGCCGGCCCTCGGTGCTGGCGGACCTCCAGGCTGCCTGTGGACGGCCACCACAGTGAAACTCACTCACTTGCCATGAATTATTCTCACCCGGAACATGCTCTCACACACACACACACACACATATGTGTGTGTGTGTGGAGGACATTTGCAGTATTTATCATGTAGGTAAACACAGCAGTGCAGTAATTATGCAGGACTGCACACAAGCCTGCATCTACTATCCCCCACTACACACACACATGTTCCCTCTGTATGTTATCTGACACGTTACACGCACACTCCAACACGCACGCACAATGGAACCCCCGAGCACACATACACACACACACACACACAGACACACACATGCAGGCCATTTGCAGTATTTCTTCCATTCAGTGCGCTGGGTCCAGCTGTCAGCGGGCTGTCACTGCCTTCAGTTGCCAGGCAAACAGCCCCCCCCACCACCACCACCACCTTCCTCCTCCCCAATAATAAAATATGCCTTTAAAATGTCACTCACTCCCCAAAGAGCCAAAGCAGAGGCAACAAATCGATTCGCATTAGTTGTTCAATTGACTTTGGCTTGAACTCCCGCTCTCCCTTTGTCTCAGCCGTGTACGTTCCTCCTCGCCTCGTTCCTTTCTATGTTTTCGACTACCTGACTCTTTCCTCCTCTTTCCTCCATATTCCCTCTCTGCTCATCTCGGCCAAGGAACGAAGCGTAACTCCCTCTGAAATTTCAGCTTACAAAATTGGAACAGAGATGGAAGACTGGTGAAATGTTAGCATCATTGCTCCTTGTTCTTCCTCAGCTCCTCCTCTGAATCCTGCTCCAACATGTATGGCACATGTGTGTGCGCACTCCACAGGTGTTTTTCAGTCAGGAAAATGATGCTAAGCTACATTGTGGCTAGGTTCGTTAGGTCAGGTCACGTCAAGTCACATCAAGTCATATTACGTAACATTAAGTCACCTTATGTCAGTCCTATTGCTAAGCAAAGCTAAGCTAAGCTTAGCAGTTAGCAAGCACTCTACAGTAGGTCCCATTTGAGAAAATCAGATCAGCCTCAAAGAGTAAAATGGTTCATGAGTAATGACAGAAATTATGAAACTTAAATAAAAACAAATAAATGAAGCCTTGAGTGATAAGTCAAGCTAAGTTAGATCAAGTCAGATGTTAATTAAAATTAAGTCACGTTTAGTAACAGTATGTTATGTTATGTTATGTTACATATAGCCACGGAAAGTCCCATAGCTAAGCTAAGCTATTAGAAACCATTCTCTCTTTCCAATATAGTAAGCTAACAATCAGATCAGCCCAACCTGGGCTGGTTTTTAATCTAGAAGGTTCCCTCAGAAGGCCGAGGCCGGGCTGGATGTGTTCCCTCGCTCCCTCCACCCCCCACCAGGCCCCGCCGACCACCTCCACCGCTGTCGCCGTGGCAGCGCTCATTTCAATTTTCACCTCGTTTCAGACTTATCACATTGACATCATTAAGGCTCCCTCTCAGCAGCGCTCTCATTCGTTATCCTCTCCATTTTACACCTTTCTATCTCTCTCTCTCTCTCTCTCTCTCTCTGTGTTTGTGCGCACCTCCCTTTCTCTCCTCTCTCTCTCTCTCTCTCTCCCTCTCTCTCTCTCTCTCCCTCTCCTTATCTGTCTCGCTCATTGTCAGAGGATTTAAAAGGCTCTCTATTTGAGAGCGGTGAGTGTCTGGGCTTTGGTTTTTCATCCCAGTGACAGAAACCTGTTGGAGTCTCCTTATTCACAATGAAAGAGTCGGACTCCGTTTTTTAAAAAGGGTGAGAGCGAACGAGCCGTGCCGAGCTTGTAAAGCTGAAAGAGCGACACGTGGTTCATCCCGTTTGTGATAATATATTCCTGTTCCCACCACCGCTTTGTAGGAACACACTCTATATGAAGTATTTATGATACGTACGTATACTTGGAGTTTTGAGAGGCTGGAATAAGGAGAACACTTATTCAACTTCATTATAGTACCTGTAATATTAATGTGCTTCTGTGTTAATGAAACAACTGAATTTAATAACTGAATATGTGATGACCATTTTCATTCATTAAATCATTTATTAGCCAGAGCTGCACTCGGAGAGAGCCTATTTCGTTGTGAAGGTGCATAAAATTTGCTCCTGAATCAGCTCTGTGATTTGGATTTGGATTATAAATCTATTTTAGAATGTGGTACACCTTTCCACCAAAGTTTGTCCAATTGGCTTGAATACTTTTTGAGATTAACGTGAGATCATACATCCATGACGAAATATTTGATTATGAAATTGTTAAGTCATTGTAGCCACCTCAAAACATAACAGAAACTCATCAAGATATCTGATATATGAACTTGAACTGTTTATTAACCAAAAAAAGAAAAGAAGAATATAAACTCATGGTTAAATATACAAACCAAACTGAACTTTTTTCCACCAAAAATACACTGACTCAAAAGAAAGAAATTGAAAAAAACAATTGAATTTTGATTCAGTTTCATTTTGATTTTTCAAATTGGCAATTTACAACAAACTTTATCTCCTATCACCTTTGTACCTTTTATATCTAAACTTTCTATATTGCACTGCAGACTGGCACCAATCTCCTCCAGACCAGCATCAGATCTCTACCTGAGCAAACCGAAGAAGATCTGACAAAACAAGATCTGACAAAATCAGCACAAAGCAAAGAGTGAGATGAAACATTTCCACAGAGGCTTGGATGGCCAGTCGGATGGTTTTGACCAGTCCCTGTGATGAAGCGTCTCTACTGTACCAAGGCAAACAGGCCGCTCCATACGTTTGCCCGGACCACTCTCCACCGGCTTATCTCCCCACCAGCAGCATCTCGTTATCTGCGCCTTGGAAATAAACACAGTCATAATGTGGCGCCCGGTTTGTTCATCTTATCTCGCCGCAGTGTTTTCTCAAAATTGAATCAGTTTTGCCACAGTGTTGATACTTCACTTGGCTTATCTCATTGTGTTGGCCACATTAGTTCGGGCAAGGCTGCCGCTCCTCTACTCCTCCACTCCTCCGTTTCTCTCCGGCTTATCTGGCCCGGTGTTTTCACAGGCGGTGTTTGACACCCAGGACCCTACAGTTGGCTGGGCGGAGCCGGGGGGGTCAGGGGTCAAGTGAAGTGAGGCCGGTAAAGGAGAGAGGTCAGAGGAAAGTGCAGGGGTAGAATAGAGCGAAGGGAGGCGGAGGTGGAAGGAGGTTAAGACCCCCGTGAAAAGGAACCCGGAGTTAATATCCCTCCTCATTCCAGCCTGCGCCTCCACCCGGGGCTAAACTAATACTGGCCTTGGCTAACGAACAACAGCGGCCCACATCTGCATAGTTATTAGTGTTTAGAGTAACGCACGGTGGCTCAGTGGTCAGCACTGTTGCCTCACAGCAGGAATTTGGATTGTGGTGTTTATGTGCTCTCCCCATGTGTGTGTGTGTGTGTGTGTGTGGGTTTCTCCAGTTTCCTCCCACAGTCTAAAAACAAGCATGAGGTCCAAGTCTATTGGACACTGTGGAATTGCCTAGAGGTGTGTGTGCGTCTGTGTGTCCTATGATATTCTGCAACAACCTATTAATGAATCGCCCATTAATCGGCTGAAAAAATAGTAATGATGAAAATCAAGTCAAGTCATAAAACATCAAAATTCTCTGATTTGAAATGTGAATATTTTGTGGTTCCTTTAGTCTTTGAAAGAATTTTACTTTTACATCATTTTAAAAACAAAACAATTTGATTGACTATGTCAATAATCATAACACTCTTAATGCTAGTGCTTCCTACCCTCTCCGTATATATGTTGGCGGTTCTAGTGGGTCACGTTTAACCATTTGTAACCATTTGTTCCATAGTTTGGAAACATTTCACTTCCATCTTTTTTCTTTTCTGCCCTGTTACCATTTGGCGTCATGCATTGTGACACTGCTAATAAACACGTTACCTCCACCACTTACAGTTTATTCTGTAATGTAAATCACACCAAGAACTCAAAACAAAGCACTGTCAGAAAAAGCTGACAACTCAGAGAAAAGCGATACTGAAACCAAATTGCTTTCAAATGACAGTAATGAGGCAAATAAACCTGCCCGGGCACTGATTGTTGGTCTGGAATCCTCTCCGCCATCTTGGATCAATTTGAGGGCGAATAAAACGTGTGAGTGCCAGCACCCATTTCTGGTGCCACACCGCAGGCTTTCACAAGGTGGGAGCCATAGCGTGAAGCTGTTCTTCAGGGAAAAGTGAAAGCTCTTTCACACACACACACACAGGGACAGGCAGGGTGCGGTCCTGTGGGCAGCTCTGGTGGGAGGTGAAGCTACAGGTTACAAGCCGGTGGCGACAGTGGCAGCGCCGTGGCGAGGCTTACGAGGCTGGCGTCATGCACACGGCGTGCTACACCTCCCCGCCGCCAGCGCCCGTAAAGAGCCTCTAAAACCCTGCAGCTCCTTCTCAACAGGAAACTGAGGTTTCACTGATGGAATTTTCTTTTTTCTTTTTATAAACACCCCCGAACCGGCACGTCCTAATTAAGCATCCGCTGTGCCAATATGTGTGTGTGTGTGTCTGTGTCCGGTGTGCACGTGTTCACCCTGGCGTGCACGCACACACGCACGCCCACTGCTGCATTGTGTGCGCACGTGTGGGCGTGATGCTGTGATAAAAGTCAAAATAAGGGCGCCACATGGGATCGTTTATCTCGCGACAGACCACTTCTGTCTAATTAGTGTGAAACAGTAGAAAAATATAGGCAACTGTAATTAAAGTTTGGGATCAAGATGTGTGTGTGTGTGAGTGACTGGGTGTGTGTGTTGTGCACATATGGTGCTGGAGAGTGTGTTTTTCTCGCAGTATGTGCTGTTTGTCTGAGTCCCCACGGCGCTCCAGGTAAAGCTATCACTGCTGTCAGGCTGTAATGTGCCGCATATGTTACCTCGGCGTCTCCTTCTCCACGCCACACGCGCCTCCTGTACGCAATAAACGAGGAGATTAAAGAGTTCCTGTTGTGGACTCAGAGTCTCAGCCCCCAGGTTGTCAGAGTGTGGATGAGGCATTGTTTCTGAGCGTGTGGCGTGTCTGCTCAGGTGAGAGCGTCTCACTCCAGTAGCCGTGTTTACATCTTTGAAGGGGACGGCAAACAGTAGCTAAACTATTGCTCATTTTGTGAGCAAATTTGGTACACCCATTGCTGAACATATGTCGATTGAATCTAGATATTGGACCATTGCAAATTTTCATTCTGATGACTGTGGCAGCCATTTTCAAAAATGGCCGCCAGTGGCCACTGGCAAGTAGCCACGTACAGTAAACAAGTGATACTAGAAAATACTCGACACTAACCCAGGCCAGGACATTGTTTTAGATCAATCAGCTGCTTTCAATAATGGTTGTAATTGGCTGGCTGTAAATGGCTGTAATTCTCATAAAATCTCAGTATTTTTAACTATGTTTCGAAAAAGCGAACAGGTCATGTGACCGCCCTATGTCGAGTCTGTAAAGTGACGTGTTGCTTCTACGTTTTTGCAGAGGTTCATTGACATTGAGGTGTTTCTATTACCAGTATTTTATTGTGATTTTTAGGTTTTTCTCGTTTCTAGGAGTGACAGAAACACACCTAGGGCCATCTTTAAAAGCGGCGCGCTCTCTCTCTCTCTCTCTCTCTCTCTCTCTCTCTCTCTCTCTCTCTTTCTCTCTCTCTCTCTCCCTCTCTCTCTCTCTGTTGCCTTCCCTCCCCGTCACTCCTGTTCCCAGCACGCTGTGGTAGGAGTGAGAACATAATCTGAACAGGAAATTGCTCTGGAACGCAAGGGTTTATGGGTATATGGAGGCAGATTATAACGTCTTAAAGCCAAGTCACTGATGCTTGGAAAGCATAACAGGAAAAAAATAACCGAGGGCAGATACAGTCTGGGCCGATGCTCTGAATCTATTTTCGTGTGTGTATTATTTTTACTGCTTTTTTTTTATTCCAAGCAGACGAGGTTAATTATAAGAGCCCAGACACATTAGGCTAAAACTGAAGTTTAAGGGACTAGAATCAGATTTGTTTTTGGCCCCCCGAGGGGGCCCGGGTATAAAACCTAGGAGGAAGCTACCGGAGGCTTAAAAGATCAGATGTTTCGTCTGTGTTGTTTTTAATTGTGTTTGAACCCCGGATCACCTGCAATTAGACGGTTCTTTAGCAAAACAAAGCGCACACACTGAGACGAAAGGAAAACACGATACGGCCGCAGACGAGGCTCTGCTGCTCGTCCTCATCCTCTACCTCATCTCTACCGTAGCTGTTGTTGTGTTGTGCTGTTTTTTGGGGCGTTTTTTTGGAGGTGGGGGGGGCAATTTGTCTGGGCGCAGAATGTGATAAATGAAAGCCATATGTCTTTGCGAGAACAGATTGAGCCCTGTGTGTGTTGACAGTACATTTTGTCCCAGCGGGGCTTCCATCGAAGCCTTGACATTTTCAGACAATATTGCGGCGTTGAGCCACAGTTAGGATTTCATAAGTCAAGCTAACACCAGAGACGAGTGTGTGTGTGTGTGTGTGTGTGTGTGTGTGTGTGTGTGTGTGTGTGTGTGTGTGTGTTTGTGTGTGTGTGTGTGTTTGGGCTAACGCTACGATCATCTCTCTGGCTGTCTTAACGTTTCAGCGTCTATGTCACAACACTTATTACTTTCTCCAGCCTCTGTATGTCTGTGTGTGTGCGTGTGTGTGAGAGAGAGTGTGAGTGTTTGTGTTTTCGTCTACGCGTGTTTGCGTGCGTCTGTCTCAGGACATACTCGCCGTCTCTGAATACATGCTCCCTCGAATTCCTCTCCCTGTCACTCTGTTTGTCTTTTGTTTCATAAGCCGGCCCGTGTGTCGTGTCTGGGGAGGGAGCGGGCCGGGGGGGCTGACACATTATTTTCCCGTTTTCATTTGTCTATTCTGTCCCCCCTCCTCTTCCTCTATGTCTGGTCTTTTATCTGTTTTTTGTTGGGGTTTTTTTCCCAGGTATGCCTGCCATTAGGACAGGCAGTCTCCCAGGCCTGGATGCTCTCTGCCGCCTGATATCTGAGCTAATGCTGCACTTTGGTTCTGTACCCGAGAGCGTTTGCTCTCTCTCTCTCTCTCTCTCTCTCTCTCTTTTTTTTGTTCTTTTTTTTCCCTTCTTAGCTGTCAGAAGTCGAGCCCGACAGGAGTCTGAGGCCGAGAAAGAAGAGAGAGAAGCTTCAACTTTTTACATTTCAATTTGCTTATCTGCCTCACCCACCTCAGCAGGGCTACACGGGCCTGGAGAAGGAATCGTCTGCAGTGCTGATGCATTATAGATGCGGAAAGACGCGCGAGGGGGACAGTTGCACACTATGTATATGACTTTCTCTCCTTTTATAGCCCCCGGGCTTCACACTGTGTCCCATTCTGTTATGTTTTATGTTCGCGACTCACTGACAGTGCGTTTTTTCTTTTCCTTTGCCGGCTGCTGATGCCAGCATTTGAAAATTAAAAATCCCCCAAAATGATGTATTGACCTCAACTTTCTGTAGCATAAAGAAAACAAACTTCTTTTCCTAAAGTACCCCTGAAATTATTGTTTTTAATCTGCTCTCTACCAGAACCTCATCTCCAGAGTAGGCCATCTAAAATGCAGCCTGAGTTATAGTGCACGACCATCTTAATAAACACCAACCATCATTAAAATGATCTATCTGGAACGTTTCGTTCAACGTTGGAGCATTAAGTGTCAGATGCAGCTACTGATTACTTTTATTATGAGGATGAATCTCCCAAATATGTCATTTAATATCTGTTTGCTCTGTGAATTGTATCAGAAACTCAGATTTGTTGATTAAATATGTTTAGAGCGGAAATGAAGCGATATTTTGCGTATAAAACCTACTCAATGTTGCAATAGATCAAATATTTGATAAATAATTGAATCTCTGATGACAATGACAGCCTCTAATGGTAAAGATGTGGAGTCTTTGCAGCTAGCAGATGTCAGGAGTCAGGTATCTACATCCTGTTCTAACTTTTAGCTGCGTCAGATCCGATTATATGCAGACGATATGCGACTGTTAACGCATAGCATCAGATAGTTGATGACTGCCTGGCAATTATTCGGATTTAAGACTTAACTGTCTCCTCTTAAAGTGTCTTTTCACCCTTCATTATGAGCTCAAGCTCCCTCCATCTTGGGCTGTAGTTAATATATCATGTTTTAAGGTTCCCGACTGTGCGACCTCTGCCGTGCGCGGCACATAATAGGGCGCGGTAGTAAATAGCAGAGAACAACGCGGCGAGGAGCTTTCAGGGATGTGACAGTGTTTGTTCACTCTGGCGGAAACACAACACGGGGAAAAAAGAAGGGAAGAGGCAATGCTGCACTTTATCCCCCTTTCAATATATAATGCTCACTCGGGGAATTCTTTGAGCCACAGCCACAATCACCGCCACCCTCTGTCTGTCTCTCTCCTCCTCCTCCCTTTGTTTCTCTACCTCTGTAGCACTGCTAGCTTTCTGCCTCTTACTCCTCTACTGCGTGTGTGTATCTACCCCCTATCTTTGCTCTGAGGCTCCTGTGTGTGTGTGTGTGTGTTTGTGTGTGTGTGAATGAAAATGTATCTGTTATGAATCTGAACAGCGTGCCTCGGTATTATAAATCTCATGCATCTGTTTTTAGTCTTTAGCCTCTGTGCAAATGTGTGTGTCTGTGTGTGTGTCATGCATGTGTGTGTGTCATGCGTGTGTGTGTGTGTGTGTGTGTGTGCACATGGGCTGTGGCATGCAAGTGGATTTTCTTATGAATATGGACATACCTGTTATAAATCTGATGCATGCCGCTTTTATCTCTCCCTGTTATGCATTTCTGATCTCCACTCACCTTTATAGCATGTGGTGTGTGTGTGTGTGTGTGTGTGTGTGTGTGTGTGTGTGTGTGTGTGTGTGTATGTGTGTCCACATGCATGCCATGAATCTGCAGCATGTGTCTCTATTATAAATCTCTCTCACGACTTTGATGTTTAATGCAGCGTACAGTATGTCGGAGTTTCCTCCCTGTCTCGCCCGGTTTTGTCTTCCCAGTATGAGGTTGCATGTTTGCTGGCATGTGTACATCTGTGTGTGTGTGTGTGTGTGTCTGCCTGCCTGCCTGCTTGTGTATTAATATGCAAGGGAAACAGCTGGCGTGGCTAATGGCCGTCCCTCCCCACGTCCCTCCCAGATCCCGTTCCATCCTCCACTCTCTGCTCATTCAGCTGAACGCTGAACCTCCTCCTCCTCCTCTTCTTCTTCTTCTCCTACTTCTTCTTCTCCTCCTCGAGGCTACAAACAGAAGCAGGTGTGTGTATTTATTTGAATGGGAGAGGAGGAAGAGGATGAGGAAGAGGAGAGGGGGGCGACACTGAGCTGAGCGGCAGCATCATGGATGAGGAAGTGGATGAAAATAGGTGAATGCGGGATTAGCGTTGAGGAATTATTTACAGTAATGATGAAAGAAGGGAGATAGCGCTAGTCCGCGGAACGCTAATGTAATCACCATGCAAATTTAAATTAAAGCGAACAGCATGGTCTCGAAGTCCAGAGAGAATGAGAGGAGAGGAGAGAGAGAGAGGAGCGGTAGGAGTAGGAGGAAGAGAAGAGGTTCGGCATAAGCGAGTTCAATTAGCAGAATTTAGCCTATTAATTAGTGCTATTAACAACAGCACGCTGGGGCGTTGCACCGAGAGAGGGAGAGACGGAGTGTGCGTTTGAGATTTGACATGAAAGTGACTTGTTAAGAGCTCCAAACAAGAAGCTTTGAAATTCCACAAACACACACACACACACACAGAGTCACACACACACACACACACAGAGTCACACACACAGACAAATGCAGGGTATGGAGATGTGGTTTACATTAGCATTTTTGAGTGCATTCCTGGTAGCAGCACAAACACACAGCAGTGTGCCTCTGTGTGTGTGTGTTGCAGTGCAGGCCATGTTACCCCTGTGTGTGTGTGTGTGTGTGTGTGTGTGTGTGTGTGTGTGCGTCCTGCAGTGGAGTGGCTGCAGTTTGGCGTCCTGGCTTGCGTGCCGTCTCTTCATAAAAATGCCACTCAGCTCCTCTACCGAGGAATCAGGAGCAGCTGGCGGCATTTTCTCCCCTTTTCCCCTTCTCTCTCTCTCTCTCTCTCTCTCTCTCTCTCTCTCTCTCTCTCTGTCTCTCTCTCTCTCCTTCTACTTCTCCTTCTCCTCTCCTTTTTTTTCCAGGCCGCTCCAGTCGCACTCCTCGCGAGTCCTCTATTTTTAGTTTTCACCCCCCGCCTTCGCTCCGTGCGCATTTCTCCGTCTGCATCCACGCCGACCGTCTGCCCGTCTCGTGCTCCGCTCTCTCTCTCTCTCTCTCTCTCTCTCTCTCTCTCTCTCTCTCTCTCTCTCTCTCTCTCTCTCTTCTTTCTTTCTTTTTCCTGCGAACTTTTTTTTTTTCAGAACGCACCCCAAAACACACAAAAAAAAAAGCACATGAATCACTCCCATTGAGGCCGGGACAGGCGTGTGTGAATGACGCTGCTGGGTGTTGAGCCGGGCTCGGTGATGGATGGTGTGAAGTGGTGTGAACTATTTCTGGAGATAGAATCAGACTTGGCGAGCAGTTACACAACGTAGTGAAAAACGGCCGAGAGGAATTTGGTTCTGCGGAAAAAAAACATCACAGTTACAAGTCTGCTCATATACGTACAGACCTGGACGCTGTGTGCAGGTATCATGGTTTTCCATTCTCCCCAGAAATGTAGAAAAACGTGAATATCCCAATAAAAACTGGATATGGAAACAGCCAAATGTGGGGAAACCATCTCTACGCTCCAACGTTTTCAGACATGTCGATACAGCAGGTGATCAAATGGATGGAAACTATTCCCTCTACGTCACCTTATGTCGCTTCAGACCAGATATTTCTAATTAAATCTGGTTAAAATATCCGAAAAAACAATGTTTTGAACGCCTGGACGAGACTCTCTGAAGATTATGTGATGTCACGGCTCATATGCAAAACACCCTTGACTGGAAATAAATAGAAACACAGCTATTGTTGAAATGAACGGACAACAATGGATTTAACTTTATCAAACTGTGAGTTAATTCTGGATTGAAATCCAAAGTGTTTACAACATGTTTACATGGAGTAACTCTCTAATCAGCCTGAACATGAGTGTTTTTTTTAGACCGTGGGAGGAACCAGACCAGAACCGACCGTGCTAGCCGCTCACACACCGTGTCACTCAACTCAGCTCCAGAACTTTGTCAGATGAGTCACCAAAACACGTACAACACGTTATTTACATTTCATCAGCCTTTTAGGACGTGTGTTTTTGTCATGTATGGTAGAATAAAACTAAAGAAGTAACCTTAGAATCGTGTTTATGTCGATGACAAAAATGTTCAAACACACACACACACACACTTAAATATGAGCAGTTTAGAGCCTCAACTCAATGTAAACATCCATGGAGTAAATCTGATTATTTTCAATAAATGGTATACAGTCATTCAACCTTTTGGGACATGTATTTTGTCATTTTTATTGGAATAAGTTTCAAAACTAAACTCTGAGCCGTGTACATGGTTGACCAAACATGTGAGCTCATTATCAGACACACACACACACACACACACACACACACACACACACACACATAGCTCAGAGTGAATGGGTGAAAGGATGGAGGGCTAACAAAGGAAACTCAGACCCCCTCTCCCTCTCTCTCCCTCTCCTCCACAGAGGCTCATCAGCCCCCTCTGCTGGTGGGAGGCGTCGCCTCCTCCGCAGGCCCACTTGTTGCCTCCACCTCTCCTCTTCGTCCTCCTCTCCTTCGTCCTCCTCTCCTCGGCACTCGATTGCTTTAATTGTGTTCTTATTTATATATTTCACCATTGATTTCTCTGCCGGGGCTGACACGGCTCTAATCAACAGCGACTGGCTGTCAGTGGCGTGATGGATGGAACAAAGCCAGCAGGCAAACACAATGTAAGACGAGTGTGACACACTGGCACGTATGTGTGTGTGTGTGTGTGTGTGTGTGTGCCCATGTGATGAGCATGTGGTACCTGCTGAGGAGGAATGGCAAAGAAGCAGGACAATGTGTCATAATTACGCTCTGGGTGGTGTTTACGCCGACCGGTGTACAAATAGAACGGCATATTGGTGTTGCCCCTCTCCCTCTCTCTCTCTCTCTCTCTCTCTCTCTCCCTCTCTCTCTCTCTCTCTCCCCTCGTCCCTTGTGGCCGTGCTTCCCTTGTCTGTCACTTCCTGTGTGTATTTATGGGTGCGTACCAGCGCGGTAAATGTATGCAGCGTCTGCCCCCATTTCCTTCAGATTGGATAGTCGGGGAGGGGGGCGAGGAGAAAGTGTGAGAGAGAGAGAGAGAGAGAGAGAGAGAGAGAGAGAGAGAGTCCTGCGATACAAGCCAGGCCTGGAAAAGAAGGTCAGCGTATTACTTATAAAAGAGAGAAGCGAAGATAAAGAGAGAAGAAGTCCGAAATAAAGGAAGACGATGCGTCAACTTTGAGGAACTTGCGCGGGACAAAAAAGGAAGATTAAACCTGTGTGTGACGCAAACTCCCCAAAATCTGTTTGAGTCCCCGCTTAGACGTAGCTTTAAAACTTTTATAAGTGACTTAAATAAAAGATAACAAAAAAGGCTGCGATATCAAAGGAAATCTGCAATCAGGCATCGGCGGGCGAGGGAGCAGGAAGCGCCGTGACGACTTTGTCTCGTTTAATAACGACACTTCGCTCAATTACTGGTCGGTTTGAATCCCGTCTGCTCTCACACTCACTTTGGAGTCTGTCACCTCCGTAAAGTACACATCACTCTGGATGTCTGCAGCGTGAGTTACAGATATTTACGCTGTGTGGACAGTGTGATTTGGATGTTGTACATAAACAGAATGAAACGCTGAAGTGTTGTGAAGGATACAGTCAACATGAACTTGTTTTCAACTTTGATCCCAACTTTAAACCGTCCCGGAGTTTCTACATCCTGCAGAGGCAGGTCAACTTTTTTTTAGATTATTTAATTTATTTAAATTAAATTTAATTTATTTATTTTTTTAAATTTTCTTATTCTTTTAAAATTTTTTGTTTATAATTTATTTTTTAACATTTTAATTAATTAATAAAATTATTATTATATGTGTTATTAATTATTTATATATATAGTTTTTTTTGCCTAGTTCACAGTCTTCATCAGTCGACTGTAATTGGGAAAACCAGCAGGTGGGACGCAGTACATGGCAGGAAATGGCGGAAATAAGCATAAACACAACATATAATGTTTATGGCATATAATATAAACGTATGTAAATAATTCCTCAGAGCAGATGTCTTCACAGGAGTGACTTCAAACAGTTCATCGTAGACGCACTGCAGAACAAAATTCAATACCATTCAAGAGCCATAATAAAAATAGCGCATATAGTTCAATATAAAGCATACCACACATTAAAAGCCCATCACACACATAAAAGATACACTATATATTACATATGTTGCCAACAGGGACACAGCAGGAGATGGCAGGAGATGACGTTGATTGCAGGAAGTGGAGGGAATTAACATAAACATAACACATAATATTCATTTTATATACATGTATGACATAAATATCTTTGGAGAGAGAGGTGTGCTGTAGAGTACACGTTTTGCAGAACAGTCGTAATAAGAACATGATAAAAACACTATAAAACATAAAACAAATTGCACATAAGAAGGATACTGCACATATTAAAGATGGGTATCGCCTTATGGAATGTGCTTTTAGAGAGCTATGCTTAACATCATGTACTGATGGAGGTCTGAACTGTTCCAGTTGCTCCTCAGGTTTTTGCCTGAAGGAGAGGAAACGTCCATGTTTCTTTACCCTTGAACTGACACTTGGTTCCACCAATGGAGCTGTCTGTGACCCCACATCAGAAAAAAAATCAGAAAAATCTCATAAAATATTTCTCAAAAAGTCATAAAAAATCTGCTGAAACCAGTGGGAACTCTGGCGAGTGAACTCCCGAGACGAATCGGAAATGTCTCAGTTCCACTTCGGCCTTTCGTCAAGTCGCTCTCAGAATGTCGTTAATTAGCCGCAGCTGAAATAATCTGCTTCCACCTGCTTCATTTGTCATCTTAACCTCGTGACAGCCACGAAAACGAGAGGACTGAAAACTTTGTGTTCCCTCGCTTTTTCTGCTCACTTGGGATGTCGAAGGAGAAGCTTTTAAAATATCCCGTTGTTAGTCTTGGAACTTTGCACATCTACGCCTCCAAAATGGAAACCGGGTTCTGAGTAGGCGGAGCGAAAAGATGAGCAAGGGAGGAGAGTTGGGGAAAAAACTGTAAAAGAGAAAAGGGAGAGAAAGAGAGAGATGGGAGTCTCTGGAGACGGACAGAGGGGCTGAGAAAGAGGATGAGAAGACAAACAGAGAGGAGATTCAATTTCAAACATTACAATTCAATCAGCACTATTTCTCCCCAGGCAGCAATAACTACAGGAATGCATTAAAAACGCATAAAAAAACATCACAAAGATCATATTATGCACTCTGGAGGTCAGGATTGATTTAAGGCAGTGTGCTACACCTATACTATATCACTATACCACTGCTACGCAACGTGTTTAAGCACATAACGGCTCGGAGAGGGGTGACAGAGACTGTGGTGTGTGTGTGTGTGTGTGTGTGTGTGTGTGTGTGGTGACTGTGAATGAGAGTTGGCAAAATTGGAAGATTGACGAAAAAGCGGAAAGAGAGAGAGAGAGAGAGAGAGGAGGTGGAATGGGGAGAAAAAAAAGGCCATACTTAGCAAAAAGAGACAGGAAAATGCTTGTTAAGAGGATGGAGCGATAAAAAAGGCTGATAAAAGGAGGGAAATATGCTTCAGTCGGTGCCTGGACGAGTGAGAAATTATCTAAAATGATATAAAAGAGCTTTATGCACGCTCGCATAAAGGGAAGGAACACGCGTAATGTGCGGTAGGGCACTTTCCTCCTCGCCCTAAATCTACCCCTCCGGAAAAGAAAACATCTCCTTAAACGGCCTCTTTTGTCGGTTACTTTCAAGCCCCCACCAAATATCATAAAAGGTGTGTGTGTGTGTGTGTGTGCGAAAAGGATGTGTTGTGTCAGGACATGTGTGTGTGTGTGGTAAGTGATGTTTGCTATAAGCACTATAAGAGAGAGAAGTGGTGTAATGTGTTACAGTCCAACCCAATATCCAATATCACCTTAATTCCACTATTGAGCTTCATGGCTGCCAGGTGCTAGCTTAGCGCTACACATACACACACACACACACACACATAAGTTCATCTACACACTCCACAGTGAAAGTGTAGAGCCGTCTTCTTCCTCTTCTTCTCCTTCTCCTTCTTCTAGGTTGGATCACGTTGGGTCAAACGGTCGAATTCCATGTGTTTCAGTTTAACCAACGTAAACACGCGCGCTTTAATTTACTAGCTTGCGCTATCCGCGCCCTTAAAGAGCGCTCTCGGCCGCTAAAAAACAGGCGTTTTTCTAATAAACTGCAGGATAAACGACTGGCCGCTGTCCGCTCTCTCCGGGTTATCTGCTCCCGTGGGGGCCGTTTTCCTGGTGACAGGACAGTAAAAAAAACCTGAGTCCTTCTCTCTCACGCTTACACAAACATTCATGGGGGCGCACAACAACAATAAACAAAATTTACGATGACTCGGTTTGCGTTAGCGGCCCCACACACACACCCACACACACACACACACACACACACGCAGGGTCATATTTGTCTTTGCAGCTTCGTCCCATTGTGCGCACTCTGCAGTTTGTGGAGGCATAAAACGGAGCCGTAAAGTGAATCTCTCTCTCTCTGTCATTTTTCTCTTTTTTTTTTTTTTTACAATATTTTTTATTGCGCAATATGAGTGATTAGCAGACGCATGTATGACACAGGACAGTGAAACAAGAGACTCAGACAATAACAACAACATTGTTCTGCAGAAATAGACAATAAAAATATTAATAATATGTCAATTTTGTGTATGAATGGATTCATAAATTGGGGCGTAAAAATCTCACAAAGGATAGAATGTCAATGAAATGGATAAAATTAAGATGAGTAGTAGTAATAGTAATGCTATTTATAAGTGTGTAGGTATGTGTTTAGGTCTGTGTGTGTGTGTGTTAATATGGGATATAAAAGCAGAAGAAGAGAGAGAGGAAGATGATGTCATCATGCGGAGCCGTAAATATGGCGTGCGGTGATGTCATCATGACTTCAGGAGGAGGCAGCGGGAGGTAATTATCTCGTCTTTAATGCCCTGCGATCGATAAGGAAAAGCTTTTCTTTTTTTTCTCCCCCGTCTAAAAGCTGCGTGAGTCTGATGAGATGTTTCCAGAGGAAGCTGCTGGGAAGCTCACCTGCCCCCGCTCGATAGCTGCAGGAGGCGAACGCGTCCGGATCAAACTGTTGCTCCTCGACAAAGCACAGCGGTGCCCGGCAATAATTCTTCCCAGCTCTCAGGTTTTTATCATCTCGGACTCTTCTCTTCTCTGCTTTTTCTCTTTTTGGCTGCAAATGAGAAACAATTATTCCCGTTTTCGCCTGAGACAGGACACTGATCATTCCATGTAAGAAGAAAAAAAACAGGTAATACTTTAGTGTAATCTTTGAGGAGCATATTGTTTGTTGAACACAAACTTGGAATTACAGTCGCGGCGTGATTTATGCTCCAGGAGGACGAGAGGTAGAACCTGATGGAAGCGAAACTCGATTTCTTCCTCTCCTCTTCCTCCTCCTCTCCTCCTCCTCCTCCTTTAAAAACAGCCCGTCGTCATATAACTCCCATCTGTTTGATGACACTCGCTGAGATACGGATGACAAATTCATCCCATAAATATTTATGTCCAAAGCCTCCGAGAAGGCAAGTAAATAAGAAGGTGTGTGTGTGTGTGTGTGTGTGTGTGTGTGTGTGTGTGTGTGTGTGTGTGTGTGTGTGTGTGGAGATTAGCAGCGAACATCATGTATCAAAAGCTCCAAATGGTCACGGGAGGAAACACAGGCGGCGGTCACTGTTTTAAAGTTTTAAAGGCGACCTACTTTGATTTACTTTGGATTTGTTGAGTAACGACAGTTTATTCTAGACCAGTCATGGACAGCTGGTCCAAGAACCAGTCTGTGACTGGTCGCCCACAGGCCAGGAGGCCGCATAGGGAGCCGCCATCTTGAATCTTTGGAGCAAAGGAAAAACATATTTGGATTAGAGAGGGGGCGGGGCTGGATAGGTGGAAGCCCCACCCCCACTCTGATGTCATCCATTCTTTTGTGATGCATTGTCAATGTCAATCAAGTCGACATGCCCCTAATTATTCAATTTTTTTAAGCTCTAAGGGGCACCTGTTGTGGTGTAAAATATGAATGTGACTCCCATAATATTTGGCTCTGTTTACATATGGAAGTAAAAGAACTGAAATTGAATTGAATGAGAAAAACTTTTTTTTTAACTCTAGTCATGTAAAAGATGTGAACTTACTAGAAGTTGCATAGTCAAGTTAAGTCGCTTTAAGTCATGTAAAGTCACATGATCATTCATGTGAATGGCAGACAAGACCATCAACAAGTGTAAAGCCTATGGCTGGTTGCCAGATAAGCATGAGTCCCCCTTAAAGTAACTAGGGTAAAACCTATTATAATTGTGGTTGCTAGAGGTTGTAAAATAGCATCTGACGCCTATATAGAGCCAATCAGAGTAAAGCCTACGCTACATGTGGTTGCCAGATAAGCTTGAAAAGGCACCAGTTCCATGCAGAAAGGAAACACTCATGAATAGGATCATAAGAGGGCTCGTAAACGACCTTCTGAAGAAACCATCGTCCCATAGCTTCTATATTAACACCAGAAGGGAGGAGAAATCCTCCATCCATCCGGTCTAGGTCGTCTTTAATGTGAGGCATAAAGAAAAACACGACGGACCTTCTGCTCTCTCTCCTCTCATGGCGAGCGGTGCCATTAGGTGCAGTTTTAGACAGAGTGGAGCCCAGAGGTGGCTCAGAGAGAAAAAAAAAACAAAAAGAAAAAAAAAACATATATTGTACGAGCGGTGAGAGAGGGGAGAGATGGATCTGCACACGTCTGGCTTTGGCCTTTAAGAGGCGGAAGCTGTCTCTGGTTTGTCATTTAGTGACGAGCACGTGAACAGAATAGGGTCGTGACTGTGATGGTGTGAGAGAGGGAGGGAGGGAGAGAGAGGGGGAGAGAGAGAGGGAGAGAGAGGGAGGGAGGGAGGGAGGGCGAAGATTCAGAGGAACTGAGTTTATAATGTAGAGTCAGTATTTATCTCCTGGGTTTGTCACTTTGGATAAAAGCTTTTGTGGAACGACTAAATGTAAATGCAGATTTGTGCCGATTACAAATTCCTCTCAGAGATTTCTCCAAAGACAATAGAATAGATAATAGATAGTAGATAATAGTAGTAGTGTATACAATTACAAGTATTATATAGTGTGTGTGTGTGTATAATGAAGTGAAATAACATTCTTACCTTGCCTCATCTCATTTTATCTGACCTAACTTATAGAAATATATTATTGAACTCCAAAAACCTTTGAATTACATACAGGTAGAGTGTATATACAGTAGTTTTACTATGTAATATTCTCCATAACTAAATACATTTAATGATAAACATGAGATAGTACATGATCTAGAGTATGATCCAGATGATTGTTTGACTAGTAACAGAAAGAAAAACTTCTCTATGTGATATTATGTGTGATGGAAAAAGTCATACCGCGCCAGATCTCGCACCTGATATTAAAATTAATAATGGAAACAGAAATAATATCGCAAACATGCTGGAAGGGGATAGCAGTGTAATATCGCATATGATATATAGAAATACGTGTCGTCTGCGTATGAGGAGGACGAGTTATAAAGTCTGTGCTGCTCTTCTGAAGCCGCTGTGACGGAGAGATGGAGGAGAGATGGAGGGAGAGGAGGATAAAAGAGAGGGGGAAAGGCAGGACTGAGTCATCGTGTGAGGGAGGAAGAGGAGGGGAGGAAGAGGAGGCTGGTAAACACAAGGACGGATGGCTGTTGATAAGAGGATGTCGGGTGGTTTTTTCTGGTCCCCATAACTCAGCCCACGGAGTGTGTCAGGCTAAGTCCCCACACTGTATGTGTGTGTGTGTGTGTGTGTTAATTAGAAACAGTGATCTACAGTATCTTAAAGAGATAGGACACAGTGGAACATACAAGCACATACCAGCAACACAATACTTCAAACTCACACTTGCATCTCGGCTCTGATGTTTTTTTCTTTTTCCAGCCATCACTCACTCAATCACACAGATTTCTCACTCTCTCATACCCACCCACACACCCACACACACACACACTCACACTCACACACACACAATCAAATGAAAGAAGCCAGTGAGCGTCCCACAGCTGGGCACTGATGACAGGGAGAGAGAGGGCGTTCGACCCGCTGTGTGAACAGGCAGTATTTCCATACAAATCAATGGAGCGTCAGGCTAAGCCCGGGCACACATCAGGGGACAAGCCTGGTCACACACGCAATGAGGCTGGGCACACACACACACACACACACGTGAACACACACACACACGTGAACACACACATGTGAACACACACATCACTTCACATTACGACATGCAGGCACAGGAAACTGCAATCACCTGCCCTTTACACCACGACACACACACACTCACAATCACACACGTACACACACATGCGCACACACACGCACACACACACACACACACAGCCAGCTGGCTGAAGATGGCTCATCTGCAGGGTGGGTGAGCAGACAAGGTTACTTCCACAGTAAAATGTACCGCACGACTTACTGTTCTAAAACCCTCCGAACTTAATAACGTGAAAAGAAACTAATTATTGCAACACCCGAGCGCTAATGCTACTCAGTTACGTCCATTTACGCACACAGGCGAGAGTATATGAACACCCTTATCTGCATCTATGTACCAGTGTTTTGTTTTTTCCTGCGAAAGGACTAATTACAGGAATCCTCTGTTCTCCCCGAGCTGAGAGTCTCAGATTAAGAGGCAGATACTGCAATATGCAACAACGGTGGACGGTTAATTTGGCAATCAAAGACTTTGGCTCCAGATAAAACAAGACGTGGTTGGTGAAGTGCTCGGCGTCCACGAGGTATACGCAGGATAGCAGGTACTTAGCTTTTCTTACCTTTTTCTGAACTAAATTACATATGATAATCCTTTAAGAGTGTATCCGAAGCTAGTTTTGGCTGTGTGATATTAGCATGATATTAGCATTAGCATTGGCATTAGCGCTTGTTGATATTTTAATAATTTTGCGAACACTGGTTCATTCACTAGAGAAAGAAAACAGGTGATGCTCCATGTTTGATTTTCCTTGGAAAGCTGAAGATTTTGGAGATTTCTGACCATTTGTTGACTGTAACTGTTACCATGGCAACACAGTCGACACGAAAGAAAAATCGTAATATTTGTATCGTTTTAGGACACGAATAAAGCCAAGGATCTGAATGTCAGCTAAGATTGGGAAGTGAACGGACTTTTCTGTGTGTGTGTGTTCTCATTTCAAGTCCGTCACAAAACCACAGCACCAACTACAGGCCTGGAGTGTGTACTGCAGCCTCTCTGGTGTTTAAAAACAATCCTGCTGGAACTATTTTAAACATCATACAGGGAGCGGAGATGCTTCTATATCTACACCTTTATGAAGTAGTGACAACCTGCCTCGGTCGCTTTGATCTCTTTGCACATGTGTAGATGTGTAGATTTGTTTCCCTCATTATATCCACATTCGTTCGGCATCAGTGTAAGCAACAAATGTGCTTTACATTACGATTCCACTCGCGCCGTATCTGCCCTCATCTCTCCGTCTGATACCCACTTGGGTTGAAGAAGCGCATCAGGCAGCTGAGAAGCCATTCAGGCCTTTGATGGGAGCTGAGATACGGTTCACAGTTTAATTAGTTTCCACATGTGCGGATCTGTCTTCCTCTTTTGGCTTTTTCTTCTTCTTACTCTTCTTCGTTGTCATCATCTGCCGAGGTTAGTGTCACATCATCCTCAAGCCACAAAATAAGGGAGCAAAGAAAAAGAAGGATCTGTCTGATCCTTTTTTTTTCTTTTTCCTCTTTGGCCCAAAAACTTGTCAAATTTAAAATGACTTTCAGCCCCCAAATACAGTCTTAATGGAAATGGAAATGCCACAAAAAAATAAAATAAATAAATACTCGCCAGCTTTTATAAAGAAGAAGGGAAAAAAAAAGCCCATAATGTTCAAACCCTACTGCACACCAATTTTATCTGCCATCATCTGTCTTTGTGATGTGGAACAGGAATTAACTATCACATTAGAGTAAGCATATTAAAAGGATAAGAGCATCACGACAAGCCCGACAAAATTGTCCAGTGATGAGGAGAGAGAGAAGAAAAGAGGGGAGCAGAGAGGATGGAAAAGAGGTGAACGCTGTAAAAATAAAGACGGAGGGGGGGGAGCAGGAGGAGGAGGGAGAGATGGAGGGAGGCTTGAGTGCCAGGAGGAACAAAGAGGAGCAGGAGAGGGTCCAGGCGAGAGGCCATTCACACTCTCACGCTGTTTGGCGAAATAAAACACAGGGATGGGGATGGAGGAGAGATGAGGAATTAGGAGGGGTGATCAAACAAAATGAAATGAGAAAGAGGGAGGGAGAGAGAGAGAGAGAAAGCAAGATTCATTATTAAAGTGGGCAGCCTGGATAGACAAGGGGCGAGATGGATGAGGGGAGAGGAAAAATAGAGTCTGAGTGTGTGTCCGAGAGAGAGAGAGAGAGAGAGAGAGAGAGAGAGAGAGAGAGAGAGAGGTAGAAAATGAAAACAAACAAGCCATCATTCGTCCCATCCCTCCATTGTTGCTCGTTTCCCCCTCAAAGGTCGCCGGGCTTTTCTTCCACCTGTGTCGACAGCAGGGAGGAAGGACGACATAAGAGGAGGAGGAGGAGGAGCAGGAGGAGGAGGGGGAAAAAATAGTGAAGATTTATTTATCGTGGGGCGGAGGAGGAGCGGAAAAAGCGACGCTTCAGAATTCTCGATCATCGCCACGGCGACCAGTCACCTGGCAACCGGGTACACAATGGCTGCGGTCGCCTTGGCAACAGCGTGGTCTCCTTCCGTCGAGGTGGAGGAAGAGGAGGAGGAGGATGGTGGTGGTGATGATGAGGCAGGCAGGTAGACAGATGGAGTGATAGAGCGGGAGAAGGAGAAGTGCGAGATGGAGGGCAGGAGGAGGAAGAGGAGGAGGAGGAGGAGCAGGTGTGAAGGCAGAGCCGGTATATCACACCTCAACAGGTGCAGACGATCGGCCAAATGTGTGTAAAGACATAATGAGAAATGTAATGAGCTACTGACCAGAAGAATGGCCCGCCATATGTGACCCCGCATGGAGGAGCAGTGTGTGTGTGTGTGTGTGTGTGTGCGTGTCTGTGTGTGTGTGTGTGTGTGTGTACGTTATGCTATGTGTGTGTGTGTGCGCTAGTGTGTGGAAAAGCAAGTGACAGCTCGCTTTTTGCCTTTCACAGCAATTTTCTTTTCCATGTGTTTTTAATACCAATATATGGTGTTAGGAGGAGCTGCAGATCAGAGGATACCGGCCCTTAAATGTCTATTGTAACAATATGTAACATTTGTAGACAATAACCAAGAAGATCAGGACGTTGTTCTGTACAAATGAGTAAATAATCGTGAACTAGATTAATAATATACTAGTTTTGTCTCATAAAATCTCATCCTGCAAGACTCCACTGAGACGAAGACGGACGTTTATGACATTTAGCGTTTCTTCGTCTCGTCTGAAGTGAAATGGTCATGTGTGTATGTGCCTGAACGTGTGTGTGTTGTCCTCCCTCTCTGAGCTCTGGATGCGGCTCCAGATGAAAGCCGTGGCCGCTGATTCACGTGTTGCTCCGGGACGGATGGATGCGTGTAACCTGATGAGTAACACGCCACTTTGGAACAACACGGACCAACACACGTCAGGGCCGGCTCCATCCCTCCCTCTCTCTCTCCCTCCACCAACCCGAGTCCTCAGAACTTTTTTTGCAGTGATTCACGATGAAGCTTATCTCGCATATTCATATGAGACGCCCACAAACACACGCATAAACACACATGCACACGCACACACACACACACACACGCAGAGCGTCAACTCTAAACCTCGGTGAGCAAACGTGTGGGATGAAGGGGGAGCGGACCAGCGCGCCTGTACACACATTACAGCGTGAATCACACAAACTAAATTGATTAAAAACTTAGTGGAGCAATACATCATCCGCACACACACACACACACACACACACACACACATTTTCTAAATTAGTCCATTTTTAATTTGACATTCTGCACGGACATGATTTAATAGTTAACATTTCAGATAAGACTTATTGAGGCCTTGGGGCCCAACATTTCAGAGATGTAGTTATTTTGTGTGTGTGTGTGTGCGGAAGGGCAACTGAGATTGTGTTTGTATCAGTTTATGTGTGTGTGTGTGTGTGTGTGTGTACACACTGTAGTACAGCCTATAAGCCCATTAGCCCCAGGTTAAGTGATTTACAGCTTCGGCTCTAAGCCCCTCCTGCAATCTCATCCCCAACATCCCTGTCTATCTGCTGGCTCTATCTGCCTACCTTATCTGGGAGATTACACACACACACAGACACACACGCGCACGCACACACACACACACACACACACACACCTGTCCTGTCTGCTCGCGTTGGACACGACTCGGCGTGTGCGGAAAAACAAATAAAAAAAGAGGAGAAATCGACGAATCACGAGCACGTAGAGGTACGTCCATACACACACACACACACACACACACACACACACCTTAGCCACCTCCTCATTAGGAGGTGTTGTGCTCCTGGAGCCAAGCACAAAGGAGGTGTTTCATCTGCTGTGTGTGTTTGTTCTCATTGTGGATTCCCTTTGATACGCGCGTCCTCATCAATGCATCTAATAGCTCCATACACCCCGTCTCCGCCGTAATGGCGAGCATGTGTATGTGTGTGTCTCTGAGTAAAGGAAAAAGAGAGAGAGAGAGATGGAGATAGAAAGGGAAATATGTACAAGAGCGACTGTGTGTGTGTGTGTGTGTGTGTGTGTGTGTGTGTGTGTGTGTGTGTGTGTGTGTGTGTGATCAAGCTAATAAACTTCACGGCTGCTCTCCACACGACCTCTCCCTCCGACCTCCGAGACAAAAAGGAAATGTTGAGGGGTAAAGCTGCTAAAAGCAAGGCAGGGAAGTGAATAAATGATTGCCGAGGCTCAACCTTCTTTCCTCACCTCCTCCTGTTTCTTCATCCCTGCTTTCTTTTTTTTGTATTCTCTATTTCAAAGGGGGACAAAGAGCGAGAGACAGAGAAGGAGAGAGAGAGAAAAAGGGAGAAACCGACGGCGGCAAAGCAGCAACTCCACTTACAAACACGCAGGCATTATAATGGGGCGGCCGCGGCGTTGCCACGACAACACATGGCTGGGGGGAGGAGGAGGAGGGGGGGGGTGAGGTGGGGGGGTGAGGGGGGGTGAGGGTGGCGACACTGAGGAGATAGAGTAGGTGGAGAGAAGAGGGATGGAAGGAAAAAAGGGGAGAAGGATGGAGAGGATCTGGGGCGCCCCTCGCCTGGTCATCCCTTCATCTGCATTCAGGAGGCGTCGGCTCCACCTGAGCTACAACCTGAGGTTGTTCTACCTGCACACCTTCATCATCACCGTCATCATCACCATCGTAATAATGAAAAATAATAGAAGCTGCCATCATGTTGCTGCAGGGATTTCTTTTTTCCTTGTACCTTATATTACCTGCCTCAGTGGCTACACCTCATGTGGAATGACCACTGAACTTTATCTGACGACCTGAGGCTACGAGGAACCACCTGTAACACACATGAAGCCCACGCACACACACACACACACACACACACACACACACACACACACACATCTGTTACATGTTACAGCAGCAGTGTACTTTGCCAAAAAATAAAATATCGTCTGTGCTGAAACAACAACAACATGGAGGTTCCATCATCTGAATCAAAGGGAACTATTTGTTGATACGTTATATTGTCTATATGTCATGCACGTGCCATGTGAGATCTTACCCTTTCAAAATAAAAGCCAAAAGATCAACACGCACATTCACTGAGAGGCTAATCAATAAACATGGCGTCAGAGGAGCTACAAATGTCTGAAGTGGATTGCTTTGGCCACATTTTTCATATTGATTGTATAAATATGATGATTAACGTATCTGGGAACACTGTCCTGCAGACTCAACCAATAACTGTGTATGTAACTCAAGGTCCAAGCCACAGCATGGATCAGCTCCTGGAATTGGACTCTGAACTCTGCGTTACCTTTGTGGATACACTTTTACTGCTTAGCGACAAGCACGGATATGCAGTAAACTCAAAAAAAACAAAAATCGAGTATGTGGAATGAAAGGTCTCGTCTCCTAAAGCAAACACGACTCTAATCTGGTGGTCACGGCGGTCGCGCTGCAGAAAGGGCGGAGACGCCTGTTTTTCCGAAAGCGCAAAAGTTATGGCGAGGGAACTCGTGAGTATCAGCAAAATAATAATAAAATAAAATTTCCCAACATGTCTGACGCAGCGAATATTTCACAGTGGCATAAATCTAACGTCTGACAGGTTGAATTACTGTCGAGAGGAGGGGGAGAAGAAGAAGAAAAAAACACGTTCGAGACGTTGAAATGTTGGCTGCGACTCCGCTTTGTGTGGAATCCTGGAACCAAACAGCCGCCTGAGATCAGCTTACATCTATAAACATTTTCTTCAAGGTGAAGTTTCTTATTAGCGGACGACATATTTTATCACGGAAGGCGGTGAAAAAAGTCCTCACGTGTGAGGCGAACTCCACACACACACACACACACACACACACACACACAAGATGGAAAATTACGTCTCGTGACTAATGTCTGATACGGGAATGGTCCGGGAATCGTCTTCTGCCTCTGGTGATGTTGGCGCCGGATGAACCCCTTGTTCCAACCCATCACCTCGACTCTTTGAGACGCCGACTGTCAATCAATAGCGTGATGCGGAGTCTTTCTTGGAAGGTGGAGGGGGTGTGAGTCAATGGCGTCTTCCATTCATTCTTTCATCCTTCTTCTATTTCTTCTTCTTCTTCTTCTTCTTCTTCCCTGTGGTGAACGACAACAGGCGGGTGCATCAAGAGCGGGAAAGAATCCAGCGAGTCGGAGGGAGAATGTCACGCACGTAGATCATGTCTACTCCGCTGTCTTGGGTTTCAAGTGTAGGCATGCGTTACCAAGACGAAGAGAGGCTGCGGATAAATGTTTTCCCTCCTCCTCCTCCTCCTCCTCCTCCTCCTCCTCCTGCTTCTCCCCTTCTTCTCTGCATTTACATGAAACATAATGTGATCGGATCTCTGGAAAAGAACAAGTTTATTGGTAAAACAATGATAATTGTCTCAGAGGGGTCACAGTTTGTTGGTCTCACCATCGATGGTGGTAGACAAAAGAACAACTGAGTCTGAGTTTAGCTTTATCCTAAGAGCCAATTCATTATTTTATGTTTGTGTTATCTCTAGGTATTTAGAGCTGGTCTGCACCAACACATTTTTTGAAAATAATTAGACTATTACCACTGGTATTTGTTGTTTATTATAACTGCTTATCACTGCTTATAACTGGTAATTACTGCTTATAACTGCTTGTTACTGTTTATTGTAATTACTGTTATTATTCTTCAGTTATTGTTATGACTTCTTACTATATTTTATACTGCTTTACTACTTCTACTTATTAATTACTGTGAAGCTTGTGAATAATTTCCCTTCTCATCTTATCTTTTCTTATCTTATCTCAAATACAAACAAACAGAGCCAAACAGCTGTGACCTTTGATGACACACTTATTGAATTCATCAACAGCAGCTTTTGGAACAATCACACGATAACTTCATGATTTTCAGGGAAGTAAAAAAACAAGTGAAACCAGACTTTTTCTGGAGTCGGGCCTCCATTATGTGTCAGGTCAGCGAGGCTGCACTTAAACAATCTGAGGAGCTAATTCACCAACAACTGACAAGGACAAGCACGGTGTCTGCTCGTAGCTCTGCAGAGATGACAACAAGTGGTGGCAGAAGTAGGAAAACAGGTTCCTGTCTTTTAAGAGGATGAAAAAAACCCTTTTACCTGTGTTGAATGGCAACAGTCTCATCACATACTCAATCATGCATATACTTTGGCTTGTGAAAGTCTCTGATTCTTCCTCCAATTCTGGCTCCAACGTATAAGGTTGGATGTCCAGCTGCAGCAAAGCTCCAGTTTCCACTTCTTGGAAAGAACTTGGAAAGTTGATGAGCTACTCCAGGTTGTTCAGCAAGGAACATAAAGTCACGTAAACTAACAAGAGGTCAAGTCACGTAGAAGCCACTTATGTGAAGTCATGTAATTATTCATATGAGTGAGATTGTGTTGTTGCCAGATAAGTGTGAAAGGGTGCCAGGTCTGGGGGGTAATGGACCTTAATATTCCCCTTTCCTTAAAACGTCAAAGGGCTTTCATATGAGTGGCAGGCAAGACTGCCAAGTTGCCAGATAAGCATGAAATGGCACAGATCAGAGTGTAATCGAGGAATCAAGGAAACTTTTCTTGTCATTTTGTGCACATAATGAAATACAGTCACTCTTGTTTTTGACACAAAACACATAAATCCACTGTAATTAGAAATGCTGTAATTAGAAATACTCATAATTGGGATTGGAGATAACCAAATATGTCAGTGAATTAGATTGTAGAAGAAGCATCTGAGGCATTTCTGATGAAACCAGGGCTCCATAGCTCCTACAGAGCGAGGACAAACACATTCAGCCATTCGAGGTCTCTTTTAAAACATAGATGTCTCCCAGACTGAGGGTGTGTGTGTGTGTGTGTGTATGTGTGTGTGTGTGTGTGTGTGTGTGGGTGGGGGGGGTTGACAGGCCTATTGACAGTCAGTGCGTGGATCAAATACCCCAGGCTGGGTTGTTGACGGAGACAAACAGGAGACGAACACGATGTCTGAATGTCAAGTTAAGGCCGTCGGAGGGTCAGAGGAGTCAATGACGGAGTCACTCGAGTCAATGAAGGGAGAGAGAAGCCGCAAGGAGGAGGAGGAGGAGGAGGAGGAAGAGGAATTCGGGAGGGGAGAGTCAGACCAGAAAATACGTGGTGGAGATGAGACGAGAGAGGAGGAATGAGTACAGCATTTGCTCGGGGATCGGAGGGATGATTCAGATGAGAGTAAGACAGAGTGGAGTGCAGGAGGGAGGCAGATGGAGCCGGTTAAATCCTTGTCCCGCGTATTGTACCAATTGTGGCAGAGAAGGCAGACACAATAGCCCGGCGCTCTCCTGTCGCCTCCATAAACAAGATAAATTGATGGGGGGGGGAGGGGGGGGGGGGGTTCATCCCCCCCACCCCCACCTCCCACCCCCCGCCCACTGAGATCCACACTTTGTTTTTATTGCCTCTCCAAAGAGAAAGAACGGAAAAGGAAACCTATTCTGGTTTAAACAAAAAGGAGAAAGCAACTCCTCTCTCTCTCTCTCTCTCTCTCTCTCTATCTCTCTCTCTCTCTCTCTCTCTCTCTCTCTCTCTCTCTCTCCGTTAAATATTCCTCTCTCTGAGGCTTTTCTCCATGGATGAGTGGCAGCATTTGATGCCATTGTTTCGTATGAGTAGCTTTGGCGCTTATTAGAAGGAGGCTCTCGCCGTCTGGCTCCCATGATGCTCAGAACAAACTAAAAGGATCGTAATTCAATCAGGTCGGTCTCATAAAGACGCCTCTTTATTTGTTATGATTACATTGTTGGGTTTTTTTTCTTCCACATTTTAACATAGACAAAACATGACGTAACCGAAAGCTTGGATCGACCTTGACGTCATCTTTGACAGCGACCTCTTGGGGACGTTTTCTCACGACCACGTTTTAATTCTGATGGACGCAAATGTTGTTTTACACACAGAGCAAAGTATCCAGAGTCGGAAACATTACAGATTCCTACAGGACCGTTAGAAAAACATTTTGAAAATGAGAAGAATTTGTTCGATATCAATTTAAAATTATGTTCTCACATACAAAATATGAAGTTCAGACCGAGGTCACTTGTTTATATCTCAGTGTATGGATGTATTTTGAGATTTTTAGGTTTTAAGGTTTATATGGATATAAAATAATCTAAAACAAGAACAAGAACAAGAACAAGAACAAGAACAATAATAATAATAATAATAATAATAATAATAATAATAATAATAATAAAACACTATATTTTATGTACTTATAAAATATTACAATAATAAAATAATTGTATTTTTATTTAAAATAATACAAATAAATATATTTGTTTTTTTTCTTTTTTTATTATTTATCTTTTTGACCTTGGGCGAGATGGCTTGATGGTACTGAATTAAAAAAAAAAAATAAGAGAGGACAATCTGTTTAATAGACGTGTTCGTTTGATTCAAGTAAAACTCATGTGAGAGGAGAGACCAGGCGGCCGAAATAGAAAAGAAAAGAAAAGAAAAGCGGAGCAGTCTTCATCCAAACACCGGCTGACCTTTCAGAAAACTGACATTTTTTGGAGGCGAGGAATCAAGAAAAGAAAATAAAATAAAACACATTTATTAAAGCCACTCTCTCCCACTCTGCCAGCCTCGGAGTGGTATTTATTCCGCACTCGTCGACTTGTTGATGTGGTGTTGTTAGCGGTGATCTATGCTGCCTTCAGCGGACTCCGTGATTTACCGCACGCTCCGACTCTGACACGGGCCGAGAGGCGGGGTGAGGCGGGGTGAGGCGGGGTGAGGCGGGGCGGGGTGGGGGGGAGGGGAGGGTCACGTTTAATGACTGCCTGACCACCATCCATCTTCCCCCTGTTTGGTTGATCAATGACGCCATTCAGGCAGATTTTATCCAATCAAGGCATGGCCCCATGTGTCACGTTGGGAGCAGGAAAAAAAACTCCTGGTTTGTCTGAAAACTTCTGTCTAAACCGATTACAAGGGGAATCAGACACACACACACAAACACACACACACACACACACATTCTCCTACACCATCACAACAATGTAATGCAGCAGCTCTGATCAGGTTGGACACAGTCTAGACTGTACATGCCCGTACTTGTGTGTCACATTGCATCATTTTGTTTCACAAAGCTGTTAAATTTTCTCAGACGAGAACACGCAACTCAAGTCTTTTTATACACCCACATGAATCATGAATTAACGCTGGATGAAAGACTTTACGTAAAGTCACGTCTCGCCAGGAACCAGGATTCCTGTTTCCACACACTTATTATTCTGACGTAAATCCATTAAGTAGTGGCAAGAGAGACGTTAACAGGATGGTAGACTCTCAGGAGCTCAGACGCAGGACTGTAAAGAAGCATGAATGAGTTAATTTGTGTTTTTTTGCTGATACTTCCTCAAATTATCGACTGAACATTGTTAATTCTTCATGTTTCACAAAGGCCAAGAAAAGGTCTTGTAGTCCAGTTTTTTTTTGTACTCATGTCAGCAACATTCAATTTTTTTGGCACACGGACTAAATAAATCAGAAAATATTCACATTCAAAAGGCTGAGATGACAGAATTTTGTGTTTTAATTGTTTAAACTTCAATTTTATTTTGGTGAAATCTACCTATCTAGCTGGCTAATTATTGGTCTAACTGAATAACTAAAATTAGCTCAATAGCTAGCTAGCTACATAGTTCTCTCTCTCTCTCTACCTGTCTCTCTCTCTCTCTACCTGTCTATCTATGTAGTTGTTGTTTAGTAGTTGTTGTAGCTCTAATCAAATGAAAAAGCCGTCCTTCTCACATTTCAGGATTTTGTCTTTGTCACTGCATCTCTCTCAGCCTGTATTGATACACGAGACGTTTTCAGATGTCACTTAAGAAACTCCACTGGGAGCCGTCACCATTTACTGACATTTTCGAAACGGGGAAAAAAAAACTGTGATTAATTCAAAGAAGTTGGAGCTTTGCTTTGCCAAAGAAAAAAAAAAACCCCAAAACGAAACATTTGAGTGCAGACAGGAAACGTCTCGATGTTTGCTATCCCACTCTCAGATTCTTAAATGTCAAAGTTGGCCTGAACGCACCAACTCTGAAGAGTCATGAAAGCAGGCATGTTCACAAAATGCATTAGCAGAGCAGTGGGAAATCAATCTTCGGGCTTTACAGCGCGCATTGGAAAACGGTCAACGCTGATGTGAAGTATATGTGATTTGTAGTTAATGGACTAAAATGTGCAAAACTGCCAGTACGGTCTTTTAAGCTAATAACCCAGCGGAGTGGCGTCCTTGTCAATCTCGAGCTCATAATCCATCTGCGTGGCTCTGAGTGGCTGCTATATTATTCATGGCAACCCCCCCCCCCCCCCCCCCCCCCCCCCCCCACGTTCTTTTAACGTAATTTATTTCTGCCATTCAATGAGTACCCCCCCCCCCCAGCTCGGGGCTTCTTTAGTGGCCTCTGTGGAAAGCATTTCTGTGGGAACAGACATTGTTTTTGGACGGTTGAGGTCGTGTTTTTAGATGCTGTGTAAAACAAAAAAAAAGTGCGTGACCCCTGAGTTAAGATATATTGAGCCACATATTAATAATAATAACCGAAAGGACAAATCATTTCCATCCAGACTTTATCTTACCGGCTTTATACCTTAATGACGTCTCCAGTCTATCTCAGCACACACACACACACAGCTTCACACTTGCACCTTTAGGCTACTATACTGCAGGCGAACCAGACTGTCTTTTGTCCGTACAGTATGTGACTCATATCTGATGTTTTTATGACATGTCTGAACTCCACAAATCAGATCCAGCACGCTTTCATACGTGTCCTAAATCGTATAATACAGATCGGATGTTTTCAAAGGGCCTTCAGCCTGAAAAGGTCATGTTGCATTTCATCCGACTTCATACGTCGTGGCTCAGACTCCACATCCAAAAGGCCGTTGTACAAAATCTGCTCTCTTTCTTCTTAATCTTCTACTTCTTCCCTTTATCTCTCCATCATAATGTTGTCCGCTCAGATTGTGCAACTTCGACACTGATATACACACAAACGCTGACAAACGTAGCATCCATATTTACTTCTGCAAGCACAGCGTTTGCCTGGGTGTGATGTCACATCTTCTTCTTCACGTGCTTCAGGGCTGTAGACCAGTCGACTGCTACTTCAACTTTACTCAAAGTGCCAGTTTATAACGTTGTTATCTCAAGATGTTTTACAACTTAGACTAGTTGTCTCCAAACTACTGTAGATTGAGACCACTTCATTAAATGATTCAAGTCTGTTGTGCTTCTGCTTCTGGAATAGTTTGGACAAACCTGACTTTGAGAAAGCAGAACCCAATGGTATCTAATGGAGTCCAGTTTAGTCACTTAGAGTCATTAAGTCACGTTAGGTTGAGTCTTTTTAAGTTGCATTAAGTCAATTAAAAGTCACATAAAGTTACGCTAAGTCATGTTTTGTATGTGCTGTCCTACAAAACGTGTAATAACGTCACGTATAATCACATAATGTAAGTTCAAGTCACATTTAGTCGCAAACAGTCACGTAAAGTCATGTTAAGTCACCTTGAGTGACATAAGATCACGTTAAGTCACGTTAAGTCATTTGGTATGTGAAGCGTTGAAGTTATAACGTAAACAGCCACACAAAGGAATCGCAAGTGAGTAGTCAGACCTTTAGTGTGGACACAGACGTAGAGTCTCCAGTTGAAACATGATCGTTTTTGGATTGTGGGAGGGAACGAGGGAGGCCACACTACAGCGCTAACCACTCACTCTCCGCGTCGTCCTGGACGTTAATCATCCTAATGTCTTGTTCGCCCCGTGGTGGATTGGCTGTGTGTCAAAACAACAGGGAGTAAACAAGAGAGAGGGGGAAAAAAATGCAAATGGCTCCCTCTCCATCGTCTGTCATGCACTTCCACAATGACTTATAACATTTTCCAAGTCACACCCAGCGCGAGCTGCCCAGCGCCCTCGCTTCAGAAAGTAATCCTTCCCTTCAAAGTCGAGCGTTTACCAGGGAAGCGCATGGTCGGAATTGTAAATAAATCATCAACTTGGGGCCCAGACGCCTCACCAGGAGGCGGCCACACACACACACACACACACACACACACACAGTGAACAGTAAATGATTGGTGTGTGCCTACGCCAGGCTAAGGTAGGTAAAGCAGGCTTCTGACGAATGGGAGTCCGTGTTGTAATGAAGTGCGTTTATTACCTGGTGATCGTGGCTAACAGAGAGACCTCCCTCGGGCAAAACCAGCGAGGACACATATCACAGAGCAGAGCGGAACGGAGTCAGAGGAGGGTAGAGTCGAAGGGGAGACAAATACCAGGGATTAGGAGGAACAAGGAGGAGGCGCAGAGAGAAAGTCGAAAGACAAAGAGGAAACAAATGTCACAGGTATCGCTGAGATTCATTACACACTGCTGTTCTTTATTTATTAGTTTATTCTAAATTTAACTAAATGGCCTCACTAGTACTGAAGCATCTCCTCTGATTGAAATGAAAGCAGGGATGTTCTGAGGAATTTTTGTAATTTCTTGTTCCCATCATAAGACTTGAAACTGGGAATTAAAGCGTTCAGGTTTTTCAGTTCCTGATGCGCTGGCCCTTTAAGAGATCTGGGTTTCTTATGGTGTTCCCATTGAAACGTGACCAAACCATTTTGCAATGATTGATCTATAATAATAACACACACACACCTGAGAACACCCTGTGTTTTTTTTCATTTATTGATTATTAAATTCAAATTAAGTTGTAACATTTGGACATTACAAGTGGTGATTGATGGCTGTAAGGGCTCAATGACCAGAGGTCAAACAACTTGTTTCCTTTGAAAACACATTATTTGGATGTGTGTACTAATACTCTGATGAAACATGTGACACCACTTATCAAAGAATGCTTAATTTCAGAGCTGGATGTTATTTGGCAGCGGAGTCTCCTCTGATAATTAGTGCCATATGTTTCATCTGAACATTTGTTGCATTCAGACTAATATCAATATCATGCTTTTCTCAATAGAAAATAAGTTGTACGACCTTGGGTCATTAAGGACCATAAATCCCAAATAAAACACAACATAATGTAATAAAATATGTACAACTAAAGATTTACGATAATATGATTAAAATGTCTTAACACCAAGGTTAAGAACGCTAGATAGCGAGCTAGCTAGCTAGCTAGAATAGCTTTTAGCTATTCAGCTTGATAGCTAGTTCACTGGATAGATAGATAGATAGATAGATAGATAGATAGATAGATAGATAGATAGATAGATAGATAGATAGATAGATAGATAGATAGATAGATAGATAGATAGATAGATAGTTAGATAGATGGATAGATAGATAGATAGATAGATAGATAGATAGATAGATAGATAGATAGATAGATAGATAGATAGATAGATAGATAGATATTCAGCTAGCTAGCTAGCAAGCTAGACAGACAGGGAGAAAGAAAACATAAACACTAACACCAATATAAACAAGACAGACTACAGTTGAATAGTTACGACATCTTACGGATATTGCGGGGATTAGGTGATTAGGTCCTGGAATCCCGGTGTGTGAGAAAGAGGAACAGGAGGGTTAAATAAAGACCAAACAAGAATAAGATAAACACCAAGACTAATAGGACACAGACAGATAGAGAGAGAGAGAAACAGAGAGAGGGAGGGAGGGAATGCAGCATTGCAGCGTCACCTCGCACACCTCGACACCTTGCCAGACGTTGCACTGGCGGCACAGATCGAAACACAAACACACTCTGTCAGCTCGTCGCTTTCAGTTTTCATTGTTACTTTATGTACAAGCAGTTCTGGGAGTTCCTCCCAAGGTCATCTTAATAGACTTTTGTTTTCTCACACTTACTCACTTGCACGAACCATACACTCTCTCCGGCGCCATAAATCACTTTCACACACACACACACACACACATGCACACACATGCACACGCATGCACACACACACATGCACATCCATCAGGGCGAGCGAGTCAGAATGACAAATAATGCCTCCAACAATAGGTCCTATTCATCAATACGGCCATATGTTTTTCAGCAGGTGAAAAACGGCAAAATAATGGAGCAAAACGTATTCAAAACAACACACGCGTGACAAATGTTTGAAAAACTTCATCACGGCGCCCGATCGCAGGCGACTACCTCTGGCAGTCCACACCAATGCTACGTTTGTGTGTGTGTGTGTGTGTGTGTGTGTGTGTGTGAGGCAAACAGATCTGTGTTGTTATGTCAGACTCTCTTTAAGCTTTTTTTTTTTTATGGGAACGTGCAGGAAACGCTCTGGAAATAAGCCTGACGGTGCGAGAACGACGAGCAGCTTGACAATTAGACACCTCCGGGTCAGACAGATGCGTTACTCAGCACGTGTTTGTGTTTGTACTTGTACACACTCGCCCTGTTTACTTTCTATTCGCTACTGGAACAACAACCACAGCCACAAAACAAACCTCGTTTTTTTGTTGTTTTTTTTTTTTGTTGTTTATTCCCCCAACAGGGATTGATGAAGAAATTCAGATTCTGGAAGAGAAAATGGTTAAAAAATCGGTTTCCTGGCAAAAAGAAACATGGTGATGATAATAAAGCAGATTTATTCAGAGCAGGCATCAGATTTAGCAGAGGAGGAAGCCAAGGCGCCTGTTGAAAGGAGGTTTTTGGAAAATGATGGGATATCAAGTAATTAATGGCAGTATTAATAAAGCAGCTGCAGAGAAAGAGCTCAATAATAAACCTGGAGCTGCAGGTCGGGTCCGGACCATTTTACATTTATTCGCTCTTCAAATTTGGTTTTGGTATGAAGAGCTTCCCCTGAACCCTGACAGACCCCCTGGTGTGAAGCTCTAGCGTCTCTCTCAGGTCTGTAAAATAAACAAATAAAACAAACTGTGAGTGTTTTCCCTTTAAAGCCAGCGTTTACGTAGCGTTTGGCCTCCAAGAAGCACTGGATGACGAGTGTGTGTGTGTGTATGAGTGTGTGTGTGTGTGTTTGTGTGTGTGTATACAGTAGGTCTGGCTCGGAGACCATGAACTCGCGTAACCTGTAAACTTTCCTGGAGGCACATCTCCTCGTTTCTTTACAGCGGATAAATCAAGACTTAAAGTAGAGTAGAAGTAGAACAGGCAGAACGGTGGTGGTCAGCACTAAAGGACCTGGGTTCGAATCCCGGGTCTGATCAGTGTGAAGTTTATATTTTCTATTATTTATAACATTCAACTGAATTGTCCCCACTTTGCATCTAAACCAGAAAAAACACACGTCCAGACGTGTTTTGTCCCTCAACATGTGGCTCTATCTTTTATTCCAGTCTACTATTATTAGTGTCGTACTATTGACCTGTCTGCCATCGCAGACATTTCCGTCCCTGTGTGTTGCGACCTCCGGTTCACAGGACGTATTTGAATAAAAAAAAAAAAAGAAAAAGAAAAACGGACAAATAAAGGCTCTGATGAGGTTCATGGTGTTAAGGCCGCCACGCCATCCAGCCCCTGTTAACAATCTGCATTCAGGCACAATGCTGACTGATTACTAATCAGAGACACTAAGAAACAGCCAGCTGCTCAGCCTATCACAGCCTTTCTCTACCGACACACACACACGCACACACACACACACGCATGCATGAGTGGAGCAGAATACACACAGCGAGGGGAAAAAAGTGTGATTGCATCAAGGTAAGGAAGCAAGTATAATGCCCGTGATGCATGCGTTTGTGCACACACAAAGCATATTCACGCACACACTCTGATATACTTGGCCTTTGTGTGTGTGTGTGTCTCTCTCACACACACACACACACACACACACACACACACACACACACACAGACACACACACGTAGACCTCTAACAGCCTCCAATCAGCAGCAGTGCCATGCAGAGATGAGAGGACCACACCTCGCCTCGAAAACAACTGAAATCAGTTTAAGGACACGTATTACCACTGTGTGCCCCCCCCTCCACTCTGCTTCCCCACACTTACTTTCTTCCTCACCCTCCTCCTCCTCCTCTGCCTCGCTCCTCCTCTTGCTCTAACTCCAGCTTTTTTTTTTTTTTTTTACTTTTCACCATCGACCACCTGAGCTCCTCAAGGTTGCCGCCACAATTTGGGTCATTCAGCTCGGCCCCATTTCAGCCCCACACACACACACAGACACACACACACACACACACTCACGCACACACATAGATGCAATCACGAGCCTCCACCCTCTGTGTATTACCTGACACCGCCAGGTGGGAGAGACTCCATTACCGAGTTGAACTCTGACCCCGCTTCGACTGCATGGCCAGAGAAGAGAGAGATGTGTGGTGTATCTGTGTTTGTGTGTGTGTGTGTGTGCATTTTTGTCTGTGTGTGTGTGTGTGTGTGTGAGAGAGAGATACAGAGAGAGAGGTGAGCAGCTGAAAAGGGGCCAGCCTGAATGTTTGCGTGTGAATGAGTCACATTTGTTTGTGCGTGCATGCAGCCATGACTACGTGTGTGTGTGTGTGTGTGTGTGTGTGTGTGTGTGTGTGTGTGTACAGCAGTAGAGGTGTGGTCGAAGGGTTGTGCGTGTCTGAAATGACACCACCGGCCATTATTAAGTCCACTTTATTCTCTGGGCTCTGGCATATTTTCCTCTCTCCATATGTTCATATTTCTCTCCCCAAAGTTCCATAACAACACACACACGCACACACACACACACACACACATACACACACATGTGTGTGCGTGCACAGGCACCAGCATCTCATTGATATTCAAGAAAGGGAAGTTTGGAAGTTGGTATCAAGTCCCACTTAAAATAACCATAAAAATGTCTGGAGTTTGATTGCGTGAACCGCACTGTATCACAGTAGTTCTGGATGTTGAGTTTTCTTTTATTTCCTTTTTGTCGTATCGTGTGAGAAATGTGCGCCCATCGCTTGGTCACGTACACACACACACACACACACACACACACACACACACACACACACACACACATAGGCACGCATGGCTCAGTTAAAAAGGTCATTCACCCAGACTGTCAAAACATAAGTTTCCTCCCCACTCCGGCCGCACGTCGTGCCAAGCCGCACTCTTTGTTTTCTGTTGAAACTGTCCAAACTTCACATTCCCAGAGACGCCCGGTGAGCGGGTTGTTATCCACACCGGCATATCATCTGGAATCCTTGTTAATTTCCAACACCTTTTTTCAGAGACTTCTCAAAGACCTGCCATAAAAACGTCCATAAATTGCCATCTCGAACTGCAATCTTTAGGTTGCGAAACAGCCGTAAAAACAGCTGTAATTACTCTATAGAGAAACAACCATTTCTCTAAACTACAAAGAGTAAATTAAACTAATAATTAAAGGTAGAGTTTATGAAAATAAACAAGTGACTTATTCACTGTAAATAGACCGTACATAAACTATATGGAAAGAACTTGAATACCGAAATGTAGCATCTCATAAAATCACAATTTTTAAGACTAAGAAAGCGATTAGATCGCTTTTAATGCTTTCAAAGGAGCCTGAATGAAATAATGAAAACTGCAGCATTCCTGGCTGCTATTCCACGCAATCCATCAGAGTGTGACACAAAAAGCCGAGCCTGAACAGCTCTCTTTGGTTGAAATGAGCTGCGACTCGTTACAGTAAGAAACACCTGTCGGTCGACCTACAGCGGCTCGGGGAGGAGCCCCCCCCCACCCCCCCCTCGCTCCTCGTTCCCAGGTCGCCTCCTCCTCCGTTTGGTTCTCCGAGGGTGATGGAAACGAGCAGGCGGTCTAGAATAAACATGAAAAAGTAGTCAGTAAACAGGAGAGGTGATAAATGCCATGTCTGAAAGGCAAAAGAGGAAAAGAGAAGAAGAAGACGGGGTGGGTGGTGGTGGTGGGGGGTGGGGGGGGCTGGGGGGTCTCCTATGGAAAATCAAATTTCATGAGCAGAGACTCGGAGGAGGAGGAGGCTGCTGCCAACAGCGTGTGACTGACGAGTCGGGGTAAAACGCCAACGCCGGGTTGTTTATTTTAGTGCCGAGGACGAGGAAAACGTTGGAAAAGCAAAACAAAGATATCATGTATTACCAATCTAATCAGGACGAGCGCCGCCTGCCAAAAGGTTGCGCCTTCTTCCTCTGTAACGCGGCACTCCTCCGCTCGCTTTACTACAGAAAGCCCCAGAGCGGCTGCTGTGATATGGGAGAGAGAAGAAGGAGGAGAAGGAGAAGAAGAAGGAGAAAAGATGAGTTTTTTTTCGTTCTTTTTTTGGCAGAATTTGGGTGCGAGCTCTCCATCGGAGCAGAGCAACAGCCCCCCTTCTGTTTTCTAAATGTGGCCTCCTGCCTCCTCTCTACGGCATGCCAAGGCTGCCGGGGTGGGCAGAGAGATGGAGAAGGGTTTCCTCTGTGTGTGTGTGTGTGTGTGTGTGTGTGTGTGTGTGTGTGTGGGAGATAGTGTGTGTGCCAGGAGAGGGGAAAGAGATCCGCTGCATATGGATGTACCTTTGCATGTCTTTTTCATTATGCATTCTGCATCTCTGGGTGTTTGTGCAATTGGGTGTGTGTGCGTGTATATGTCTTGCTCTATGTCTGTGTGTGTCTGTGTGTGTGTGTGTGCGTGTGGAAGGAAGTTGGGGGGGGCGGTTATGTGTGTGTGCGTGTGACTGAGCGCATTTGACAGAGGCAGGCGAAATGCTAGTCAGATCAGTCGCCGTGGTAATTGGGCGCTCTTGACGTTGTCATTTGCAGCGCCTGCAGCTGCCATTACAGTGTGGTTGTGTGTGTGTGTGTGTTATGTCTGTGCATGTGTGTGTGTGTTCGCACACAACGCTTGTTTGTGTGTCGACGTGCATCGACTGCATACCCTCCCTCAACTTACACACACGGCGTTCTGAAACTTCGGCGAGGTTCGACTGTGATGTAAGTCCTGTGCAAATGCACGTATGTGTGTGTGTGTGTGTGTGTGCGCGCGTGTGTGTGTGTGTGTGTGTGTGTGCGTGTGTGTGAGGTGACATTTTGCCGCTCTCTCTGTGGCGGCGGCCGTCGCCCGCTCTCTCTGCACCCCTCAGTAATTTCCCCGCTGACTGTCTGCTATCTGGCTCCATCTCCAGCCCTCCTATATGAGACGTTATATTCCGTCTCTCTGACCTTAAAATAAGGCTCCGTCGCCTCCTCCTCCTCCTCCTCCTCCTCCTTCTCCTCATATCTCCTGCCCCTGAGATGTGTGTCGCTCTCCTTCCTGTTTATATCCGGACTTTGTCCTCACGTCTGAGTCAAGTTTTTCCGCCATGATTGCGATGTAAGGGTCGACGTAAGGATGACGCCATATGGCAGTACAGATATACCTCAAATCACATTCTAAGAATACTACTAAGAATGAAAAAAACTGGATAAAGATCTGTTTCTACTCCACATGGTCGTCATAGGGCGACACGGTGGATCAGTGAATAGCACTGTGAGAAGGAACCCAAAAGGTTCAAAACCCCGGTCAAGTTGAAAGCCTTTTTGTTTGGACTCCTTCCCACGTCTACATTCATTTTCTCCAGGTTGTTCCAGTGTTTTCAGTCGTCTTTTTGTGTCTGAATTCTCTGGGTTTCTCCAAGTTTCGCCAGCAAAAGTCCGAAAAATATGTGTCAAGGTCGATCGGACGCTCTCAAGGTCGTATTCAGACCCCGCGGCTCCTTTGACAACGACACGATTGTTGGGTTTTTCCAACGGTCACAAAGTCGTAAACAAAAACCACTCGTTATGAAACCGTTATCTGGTAGATGTGGGAAACAAATGTACTGAATGAGTATTTCATGACTGAAAATGATGTTTTTTTTTTGACTGGGTGTGTGTTGGAGCCGCCCCTAGTGGCCCTCGGCGGTATTGCAAACAAACTCACTTTGAGGTAAGGCGCCAAAGATCAGCATAAACAAAGGATGAAACGAGCTTCATTCTTCTTCATTTCGCCTCAGATTGCACGGATTCAGCACTGATGTCTCGTTAAGTCTCGTAAAGTCCACTAATAGGAACAATATAAACAACACATAATGGGAACAATGAGGCAGAAAAGAGGCAGATCTCACCACAAAAAACCCAACTCAGACCTGCAGTGTGATCATAGTCCTCAGTAAAATGAGGTAAAGTGATGGACGGATGGATTCTATTCTTCCTCATGTACAGTTCAAACTTGGAGTCGTATGGTGAAACCTCAGAGAGCGCCTCAGCTGTGCCTGAGCCGGGCCAGAGCCGTGCCAGCGTCTGATCTGGCCTTGAGCCGCTCGTCTTAAACAGAGATGAAGAGCGAGCTCCGTCCGACTCGACTGCGGTTTTAAGAACTTTTTCACACACGCCGTGAACCTCGCCAGCGCCCGCAAATAGAGGATTTCCACCTCGAGATCTGTTTAAATCCCTCGGAAAGAGATTATTCCACAGAACTGGAAAAAAAAAGAACAAGAAAAAAAAAAGAAGTTGCAATTAATTCACAGGGGTTTGGAGGAGAGGTCGCGGGCCAGGAGGAGCTGATATGATTTTAATCAGACGTAACAACACGGGTCTGAAGTGAGTTTAGCAAAACGTGTGAGAAAAAAGGAAAAACGGGTGGAAAAGAGAAGATATGAGAGCCGACAGTCACTCGATAGAGCCGTAATGTAACATTTTAATCAGAGAATCTTCAAGCGTCCATGAATTTATCATTACGAGGATGATTCGCCGTATCCACCGATCTACACACGTCTCCCGCTGATTCACAGGCGTCTGCAGCCTGTTTCTGCTCCGAGGGAAACTAAATGATTTACAGTTGTGATTTATATACAAATATATATATATTTACAAGCTGTCTGCTTTGGTATGGGGAATTAAAGGCAGCCGCTCTCTTTGCTTGTTTTCATTTTCAATCACTGATGAGGAAATATTGATTCCTTTCCCATCCAGCGACGCCAGACTAGCAGTCTGTAAGGCGTCCGTAAAGGTCAGCGCAAGTAATGAATTGATTAGCGTTCATAATCAGAGGATGACAGGGTGAAACGTGAGACGGACGAAGGACGGGAACGCAACTCCGAGCCTATCCCGACCCAGCCGCTCCCATAGCATAGAGAGATGCCTCGTCATACCGGATCCATTATCAATACTCAGGGAGTAAATCTCAGTGATTAGCAACTCTGATATGCTGATATGCTAGGCTAATAGCATCCATTTTTTGGGCAAATTGAGATATTGGCCAATCAGATTGATTGTAACATCGTAAAATGAAAAAAAAAGTCTAAATCGAGTCAATTCTCAGCAAGATTTGCACATTACTTTGCAATTGTTATTGTAATTTTGCAAACTTGTTCTCAAAATGACAAAGTAAAAAGTTCCTCTTTTCCAAAAGTCTGAAAGAAAAAGTTAGGCCATAGTCTGACCATATAGTACTAGTAACTGATGTTTGACACTAATTAGTTACGTTACAATGGGTTTTTAGAATCGTTTTAGAGAAAACAACCACAAGAATAACATGCACCCTTCACCCTAAAAGTTTCCTGGTTTGACTGGGATTTGAACCGGCGAGCTTCTTGCTACTAGTTGAGTGCTACCCACTAAGCTACGACATGGGATTAGTAATGGATCTTTGTTTCGTTTCAGACATCTGTGTGAGTTTGTTCTGACATAATTTGACGTATATTTCTGGATATACGTAGCTGTAGCTTTACATGTAAAGAAGTGAGAGAGAGAGAAACAAAACTTCTCCTGTTTGCTGAGCTGGATCCAGTACCTTCTGGTGCCTTTTGGTTCTGACCAGTCTATACTGTTATTTTCTCACTGTAGCTCCCAGTAGCTCGTGGGGTTTTGTCCTGGTCTCGACTTTGTCTCTGTTGCTCGTGTCTCGAGATAACATTGCTGTGAACCTTTGAATAAAGTTGAAGTTTATTTTTGTTCGTACAAATGAACGCTGGTGGGGATTTTTCTTTTTTTTGTGTGTTATTTTTTTTTATTATTTGCCAGTTTCTCCAGATTTCTTTGGCACACAATAATATTACAATCGCTGCTCGTCCTTTTGAAGACCACACACTTCAAAACAAGCTCGGCAAAAAAAAAAAAAAACGAGAGAAAGAAAAGAGAAAAACCTGCCCGTCTCCAGCTCGGTGCCAGAGCAGCGCTCAGATAATCCACTGGATTTTGTCTGGTTTGTTTAGTTGGCAAAGCGGCAGATTTTTTCCACCCTTACCAAACACATAAAAGAATATTTAATCCTGCCTAAAAAGGTCAAAATCGCTGGGTATCAAATCGATATAATGGGTTTATAAAGGCCATTAAGACGCTGTGAGGAGGGTGAGACTGGGCTGGAGAAAGACATTAAACTGACCTGACAGAGCTATCACAGCTCCAGTCTGTACAGATACATAGATGGATGGATGGATGGATGGATGGATGGATGGATGGATGGATGGATGGATGGATGGATGGATGGATGGATGGATGGATGGGTGGATGGATAGATGGATGGGTGGATGGATAGATAAACAGATTGATGATGTATGGATGATGGATAGATGGATAGATAGACTGATTGATTGGTGATGGATGGATGATGATAAATGGACAGATAGATGGATGATGGGTGGATGATGGATAGATAGATAGATAGATAGATAGATAGATAGATAGATAGATAGATAGATAGATAGATAGATAGATAGATAGATAGATGATAGATAGATAGATAGATAGATAGATAGATAGATAGATAGATAGATAGATAGATAGATAGATAGATAGATAGATAGATAGATAGATGATGATAGATAAATGGATGATGGATGATGGATTGATGATAGATGAATGAATGGATGGATAGATGGGTGGATGTATCGATGGGTGGATGGATGATTGGTAAATGAATAGATGGATGATGATGATGAATGGAAGGATAGATGGATAGATAGATAGATAGATAGATAGATAGATAGATAGATAGATAGATAGATAGATGATAGATAGATAGATAGATAGATAGATAGATAGATAGATAGATAGATAGATAGATAGATAGATAGATAGATAGATAGATAGATAGATAGATAGATAGATAGATAGATAGATAGATAGATAGATAGATGACGACTAGAGGGATAGAGTTAGTCAGAGCAGTCCACATCATAATTATACTAAATATAAATAATAAAATGCATAAATACAATAAATGCAAAGCGTAAATAAGAAGAACAACACGCTAATAATGATAACAACAACAATAATAATAATATCAACAATAAAATTATTATTAATAATAATAATAAACAGTGATAAATACTTAGTAGAGTGTGATAATGACCTCAGACTGACGTCAGTGGATCAGACCACAGTGAACCAGTAATCAGCCTGATGTTGGCACCAAGTCCTGTTGTTTTCTTCTTCATGTCCCTCAATCCCGCCACTGATTACCCATGATACCCTGCTGCTGCTGGCTGGGATATTTCAAGCCTTGAAGTCTCCATCTTCTCTCCTCCTCCTCCTCCTCCTCCTCCTCCTCCTCCTTTAGTTTCAATCTAGTTTGCCGTATTTGCTCCTCGGGCGTGTTTGCCTCCGTCTGTTTGCGTTTCCCGACGCTCCTACTCTCTGTTTATTGACCTTTTGCGTTGTGTCTATCTCCTCCTCCTCCTCCTCCTCCTCCTCCTCCATCGTCTCTCCCTTCACACCTCCGCCGCCCCGTCTGTCCATCCGTCCGTCTCGCTCCAATTTAACCGTCCGCGTCCGACTCCGTCCAATCACACACCTCCGCATTCAATACGCGCTTTCTCGCCTCTCACCTACACCTATTCTCCTCGGCGGGGAGATGAAAACAAACGCACGGGGTTCTGCCTCTATAGCATGGATGTGTAACTGTGTGTGTGTTTGTGGTGTATGTGTGTGTGTACAGGTGTCTGTGCAGGGTGTGTATCCGATGTTAATTAACCCCCGTCACCTCCGTTCGACTCCCCCAGGAGCGAGTGTGTGCGCCCAACTCGATCCCCGAGCCCCCGTCTGCTAATCCACACCTGAGTCTCACACACACACACAGACACACACACCTCGTCCTATACCTTTTTTTTAAGGTGCCAGAGATACGTTCGTCCTCGTGTGTTGTGTGAGAACACAAAAGCGTATCAGTCCTGCAACACCTGTATGTGCCCGAGCTGGAACGCATCACACACACACACACACCTGGGAGGTTTTCAGATGCCACATTGCTAGACGATGCACACACACACACACACACACACACACACACACACACACACACCACACACACACACCACAACTATGCTGTGGTGCACACCTCTCCAGGCCCCGGCCTGTCTGGCTGTCACTGTGGGCATGTTGTGCCAGAGAAAGAAGCGAAAACGAGGCTGAAGTGTGTCGTTACGCAACCCACCGAGGACGAGTCTCTTGATGACACACACACACACACACACACACAACACACACACACACACACGCACACACACACACACACGCCCGCAAACTCACAAAGACTGGGTCTGGATTACAGCTCTCTGCCTCTTTGTGCGGATACCAGACATGGGTGCCATGCTGCCAATGCAAATGCCAACCCAGATGCCAACCAGTGTGTGTATGCGTGTATGTGTGTGTGTGTGATGTGTGTGTGTGTGTGTGATTTGGGCCGGAGAAGAGTGACAGCTACAATGCACACACGAGTGGCGTGTGTTTGATTGGTGAGCAAACAAGGACACTGGCGGTGCGTACATACAGCCCGGCTGCAATGCATGCACAGTCACGCACAACACACACACACACACACACACTCACACACACACACAGTTTGGCCACACGTATGCAAACAGCCGCATAAACATTCATGAGTGCACGCCCGCACCCGCACACATGCTCCATTGTGACTTTCTGAGCGAGAGCTAATTGTCTCTCTGGTGCTTTTTGTTTTTGCCATTATGTGCTTTCTCCCTCTCCTCCCCTGTTTAAATGGAGATACTGTCCAACCCTGCATGTGTGTGTAAACGCGTGTAAACGTGTGTAAGCATGTGTGTGTGTGTGTGTGTGTGTGTGCGCGTGCCATTTCAATCCCCTCACTTGGATGCCCACAAAAATGCTTGTCCTGAAAGAGTCCTGCTGTTGATGTGATTGTTTTACGGCCGCCTCCATATTTGGCCAGATTCAATTATTCTATTCCGCCGTCTCGCTCGCCAGCAGCTCTGGCCACGCTAGCTATTCGCCTTTTTCTCTTCTTCTTTTTTTTTTTATTTCCTCTCACTCACCCTCGCTCCCGTCATTCAGGAATGCTCCGGGCCCCGTTTCGAACCTAAACACAGCTTGTGTTTATAGCGCCCGGGGCCGACCCCCCCCACCCACACCCCCACCCCACCCCCCCCACTTGTTAATACACTCGAGAATTATTCCTAAAACAAATAACTTCCAATCGTCAAGGTCGGGGACTATGAAACGATAGAAGAAAAGACGTTGGATGCTCGTATTAGAAACTGGACAGCGACTTGGATGTCGCTGTCGCTAAACGTACTGTACTCTCTCTCTCTCTCTCTCTCTCTCTCTCTCTCTCTCTCTCTCTCTCTCTCTCTCTCTCTCTCTCTCTCTCTCTCTCTCTCTCTCTCCTCTCTCTCTCTCTCTCTCTCTCTCTCTCTCTCCTCTCTCTCTCAGTCTGTTTCACTTTGTTTCAGAGCGACGTGCCAGCACTAGTGAGGCGTCCGGTACCTCCGAGGAGTTTTTTTTCTTTCTTTTTTTTTTTGTTAATGCCGGGGAACAAATCAACTCAAGAGAAACAGGAGAAACACACAAAAAAAAACAAAACAAAGCTTTAATCAGGCTGATGAGGAGTGACACAGAAATCCAAAATATAAGAAAGTGGAGAGATTAAAATCAGAAAGAAAAACACGAGTTCAGACGCGAAGAACAGCCACGAGATGGGCCCAGACACGTCTGAAAGAAACACCTCATGAGAGCCTGGATTGCACATTTGAAGGGGTATTGGAAACACTACTACTTTATTAAAAGGCATGGGACTGAAGAGTGGGATATCCAGAACAACCTGACGAAGAACAAACCAAAAGACAGGGACTTGCAAATGGAAAGAACCAACAAGGGGTGGAGAGAGACTGGTAGGGAAACATCCGGAAGAAAGCAGGACAAGTCCCACAACATCACAAGACGGTCGAGATGAACAGAAGTCTATGCTAACAACAGACACCATCCAGTAGGAGATCGAGAGATAAAATCTACAATCTAGTCTGCCCAGGGAAGTTCTTCCAAAAACTCCTCTTCCTCTTCCTAAACAGATTCTGAGGGTTGAACCTGCTCTGACCTGGCACAGCTGTCCCCCCGATTTAACGATGAGACTAGAAAACACACAGGGTCTGAAAAGTCGTAAAAAATAAGAATAGAACGAGGGTCCAGCACTGGTCAATACTTTCAAAAAAAAAAAAGACTCAAATAATCTCTGTGTATCTAGAAAACAAACAGCGGAACAATCTTTTTATTTTCTTTCTCTCTTTCTTCCACTATTGATTTGTCTTTCTAAACAAGCGGCCGCGCAGGATGAAGTGCATTAGGAAGCACTTAGCCACTTAGCAGTAATAGCTTAGCCACTCCGGAGCTGGTCTTTAACGTAGGTTACCGAATATTGGACAATACATTACGGAGGAGAGCCGCCGCTGTCGCAACAGGGGCTGACGGTTCAGCGCTCAAATTGGTTTTTTCTTCAAAATGGAGGCGCCAAGGCAAATGGGTCCCCACATAATGTGTTAGACAAACACACACACACACACACAAACATATGCATTTGTAAAGCTAAACACCAATTATCGCCAGTACATGTGTTTTTTTGTTTTCCCCTTCTCTTATTTTATGCATGTGTTTTTTTGGTCGTAATGATCTCCGCCTTCCCGCTCTGGAAGTGCTGTCAGCCCCATAGCATGACCCCGTCATTACGCCTGTATCTGCATAAGTGTGTGTGTGTGTGTGTGTGTGTGTGTGTGCAGAGACACGCAGGTTAACATAATAACTGCTATGATAATGAAGCAGCAGTTTCCCCCTGCAGACCCAGTACTGCTCTCAGGTAAGTGGTGCATTTACAGACACAGAAATGTTATGCTGTTTGAAGGGGGCCATGCTATGTGTGTGTGTGTGTGTGTGTGTGCGCATGCAGGTTTTTTTTGGGGGGGCGTATGTGTGTGTGTGTGTGTGTGTGGACAGCTGGGGCCATGTTTGGACAGTTGACAGTTGAGTGTGACAGATGATGTCTCTATCCTACCATTATAGAGAGATGAGAGCAAAGGACGAATGTGTGTTTGTCCATGTGATTTACTGGAGGCGGGAGGGTGGCTTTCAAACCATCACACACGCACACACACACACACACACACACACACAACATGCACAGAGACAGTTTGGGGGGTGCCCGTGCACGTGCTGGCGTTGGTCCGCGTGCATTTCGCTGTTGTTGAGAAGCGAGGGGCGTAAGCTGACAACCATGACAGATGATGTCTTTATCCAGCTGTTTCAGAAGACTTTGTGCTATTTAGGTGCATGTGTGAGTGTCTATGAGTGTGTGTGTATGTGTGTGAATGTGTGTGTGTGTGTGTGTGTGTTTCAGGGTCATATCTGCCTGCAGGTGTTTTGGACCGGGTTCTAATAGGGCGGGATAGAAAAAAAAAAAGGAGAGGTTGATCCAAGTCACACCCCAGGAATGTCTGTACTCCTGTCTACTCTGCTGGGAATTTCCTTCTCTCTCTCTCTCTCTCCCTCTCTGTCTCTCTCTCTCTCTTCACTCACTCCTTCATCCCTGAGGTGACAGGCAGCGGGAGGAGGGAGGAAGGAGGGAGGAGGAGGAGGAGGATGAGGAGGCAGGAGGGAGGAGGAGGGGGGAGGGGGGGGGGGGGGGGTGCCAGATGCACACCTGGTTTATTTTTGTGGAGCAGCAGTGAGGGGAAAAATAGACAGACAGAAAGAGAGAGAGAGAGAGACAAAACAGAGAGAGCTAGTCCTTGAGTTAGTCCTCTGCATCACTGGTTTATTCATTCAGGATCTGCTGCATAAGTGTGTGTGTGTGTGTGTGTGTGTGTGCGTGTGTGTGTGTGTGTACTTCTCCTCTGTCCTTGTCGGCTTGTGCATCACCGCGCTTACTCATGTGTCCTCTATGGCGCATGCATACGCAATCTATGCATAATATGCCATTTGGCGGCGGGACACTTTGATCCGAGGAGCTGCAGCGATCACAGCTTTGATGACACACTTGGAGTTTGATAGCGAGCGGGTTTCTGCGCCGTCGATCGTGTTCGTATCAAACGAGGACGCTCCAGTCGAAGGCGTCGCTCGGAGCCCGACGGGTGTGCAGTCTTCTCTGGGCTGACTCTGATTATTAGGGAGGAAGAACAACTAATTGGCTGTTTACATGTTTTTTTTCCTCACAAATGGCTGCTTTTGAGCCTTTCAGACACGTCTTAGGCGAGGCATTATTAGGCATTATTAGGCATTATTATCATATGGCCGATCACCAATTATTCTCAAATAGGCTGTGAACGACCGATTTAATCGACCCGACCTATTATCCAGTGTCTGCTCTCTCTTCTATTAGCCATTATTGCATAACCAAATAAAGTTCTCCAGTCTTCTGACTTCATCACCTCCCCCGAGGCTTCGTCTCAAACCTGCCCGGGTCTGAAACGTGCGTGACCATAAATTTTCCTGCCCTCGGGGAGTGGAGGGAAAAGAAAAAATCCCAGTCAGAGGCAACAGGTGAGGTTTGAAGAGGTGGAGGAGGCGGTGATAAAATGTTAATCGCGATTCATGAGCCCACATAGTAAAGTAAAGAGAGACACGTCTGCAGAGGAGAGGAGAGCGACGGGTGGAGAAACTAAATGCCAACAGCAAAAACTAGAAATCGCAACAAAATCTACTTATGGAACCAAAAGAAAAGGCAAATATGGCTTTTTATGCTCCATAGGTTTATTGACTTGATGTAGGTGGTCACATGACCTGTTCACCTGATTGTCTTCAGATGGGATTCTTAAGATTGTGTGAGTTTATTATGGGATGTCACAAGACCAGACTTGCGTCCCATATCCAGAACAGTCTTGAATGGAAACCCACCTGCAAGTAGCAGCTGTCCTTTTAGTCACAACCTTAGGAATGTTGCTTTTATTTTGCAAAAAAAAGAAGTGTAATTGAAACACAGCCACTTGCATAAGGTGAGGAAACTGTCCTTGAGGTGACGTCTCAAAACACTCTTGTTTTTTGTGCTTTTACTTGGCAAAAAAAACAAACTGCAATGAAAACAGAGTGTAACAAATCAGCGTGATCTCAACGTGGCAACCGCTACCTCTGTTTACCGTTATCTCAGCAGAAATTACACGATAAAGTCAAGCATGTTGGCATTAAAGGACAACACGCTGCTCCTTTATAATGGCGTTTTACGAGCCCGGCGTTGGACTGTATTAATCATGAATACGATCTGTGTCCACCTCCCCGCCTCCCCGTGTCTGCTCTCCGCTGGCGGCCCAAACAGCCCTAACTACCAAACAAAGCTGGAATTTAAACAAGCGGACTGAAAGGAAAGAGAGAGCGAGAGAGAGAGCGAGAGAGAGAGAGAGAGAGAGAGAGAGAGAGAGAGAGAGGGAGACCCATCGACTCCTGAGCGCTGTTGTTGTGTTGCTGCAGAAACCCAGGTGACTGCGGACAAAGCCGTTCAATTTCAGAATATCAGACTAAATGAGTTGTCTTGCAATTTGAGGAAGCGATCGATTCCCTTCCGCTCCTCTCCTTTAGCGCCCGGCGGAGTGGTTTTAACTCCCCGCTTTAACGCGCACCTGTCAGCGGGGCCTCGTTGGGGCCGGGGGGGTGACGTAAAACCTTTACAGATCGGTGTAATCTGGTCCCAGACTTCCTCGCAGTTCGCTAACACGCTCCAGGTCGTCTCAACAATGGAGGTTTTTACCCCCCCCCCCCCGCCCCACACCACCCCCACCCCCCCTTCATGTGATTGCCACATCTTTCCCAAGAGCACAGAAAACCAGGAAACTCGCTCCACGGCACTGTCACTGAAGCGAGATTACAACTTCTTTTTTTTTCTTCCTTCGTTTTATTATTTTGTTTGGTGGTGAGACGATGCGTGAGATTTTCCTCCTCCAGAGACTTCGATGCCGGGACAGAAAATTGTGAGTTTCACGGGTTAAAAAGCAGAGACTTGACAAGTTTGTCAGCACACAGAGCTGAGGATCAGGGATGCTGGATAAACACATGCTTGACGTGCATCGTGAGCTCTGCTGTTGCAATAAGAACTAAGAGCAAAGGGCAGGTTTACGTTTCAGCCAGACAACGAATGACTGAAACTTATTAGATTTCACAGATATGTTAGGGATTGACGAGGAAACATCTTAACCCTCCAAAACCACATGTATTTGTTATGCAATGAGACAAAAAATGGTAGACTTCCCCTAGACACTTGACATAACCCCACCCTCAGCCTCTGGTTCTTTCTCGTGGCTCAGCAAAGAACTGAGGGCTACTGTGGAACCAGTTTTTCACAGCCAGAGCCAGAACATTTCCAAACTAAGCAAAACCCCAGAAACAGCTCTGCTTTGGTAGGAAAGAGGCCACAGTCTATGGGATGCAACACTGCCCCTTCAGCCACATGTCCTTCAAGTGCCTAGACCAAAGTAGTCTACTTTACGAACTATTCCACCTCGATTTTTGTTCCAAACAATCAAGAGCAGATGACTCGGTTAACCAAGGCACCAGGTGCTATGAGGGCATTCTGGAGAACATCTAGAGATCTTAAACTAATACGTAACTGCGTTCGCATGTCTGTATGGATGTGGAGCCTGACAATCACTGTGTGAGGTAATTTCAAGTACAAAGGAAGAATCACTGCTATATCAACCCTGTTTTGTCAGAGCCTTGAACCAGAACCATGAACAATGTGAGCAGCAGCTATACATCTCTGGATGCTCTCCAGCCAAACACATGCTCTACGTACGTTACATTCACACTGCAGAGAGAGAGAGAGAGACCATGTGCTACTGAAATATGTAGGAAAAGAGCAAAGTTGCAGATTTGCATACGTGTAAAAGGTGTTTATGTACCCCGGGCCGCTCTGTCTGCCCTGAGCATCAGATGCATTCAATTAATTAGTTATCATACACCACCTGAACATCAGGATGGAGACATCGGCCTTGGGGGGGCAGTTAAAAAAAACATATATAAGAGGAAAAATTGAATAGCACAGGATGTTCTACATATTTGTGGCAGAGCAGCTCGCATTTGAACATGTCTGGCTGCATTGATGTGGAGAGGCTGAGTACAGTCCCTGTATTTCTTTGTGCTGATAAGTGGCCGGGGCCTTGGGCACTTGTATTTTAATTAGCATCAGGTGGTACGAACTCGAAAAATGCATGAAACGGGCGGCGTAAGATCTGTCCTTTCCGCTGA
>CM055210.1:14254399-14269399 GCA_029224185.1 Karalla daura | reverse complement strand
GGAAAGAAACGACAGATAAACCCTAGCCCTTGAAAACAGCGTAAATCCCAATAAATCCTTATTATCGTTACAGATGAGGTTCGTTATGACAGCACATTTACCGCATTACTAGTACTGAAGTATTTGTGGCAGAGATGTGGTTAATATAATGAGTGGCGGCTGAATAACTGGGCTTCAGGGCCGCAGTATTGATCCGGCGCTCACGGTCATAGCCGTCGTAGCTCAGCGGGATGAATGAAGCATCTGCTGTGAAAAAGATCAGTTATTCCTATTGTTGCTAATTCCGGCTACGTTATTTTTTTCTTCTTCTCAGCGTCGCATAAATCTATAAAGCAAATAGCAGGAAAAGAAAAACACTTCAGAGCGGAGCTTATGTGTTGATACATTTAGTTAGAGTACTTCTGGGTTTCACTGGTAGGAAAAGGGGGAAAAAAATCTCTTTTTGGACGAATCTTCAGATATAGAACACCATGTTTCTGATATTGGTATTGGCTTTCAAAAAAAAAAAAAAAAAAAACTGTGTTCAGAGCGAAAAACCGGCACAAAGGAGCCGAGTGGGAACGGAGGGAGGCCTCGCCGTTAGACGCTCACAAAAGACCATTTTGTGTTCTTGTTCTTTCCTTCCTCATTCTCTCACGGCCCTCCTTGATCGTTCAATACTTTCTCGGGCTCCGGAGCGGAGATGTCTCAACAGCCGCGCTCATTAATTCATGAATGTGCTGAAAGTGCCTGCTGTTGTGCGAGGGGGCCGCGGGGACGGCATTCACAGCCGACGCAGGTACACGTAATCACACGGACACACAGTGGAGAACGTTCCAGCCGGAATGAGAAATGTCTCTCCTCCAGCCCGTGTTAGATCTAACACCCCATCATGTACCGCGTGTCTTCCACAAAATGTATCTTTGAAAAAAAAAAAAGTCAATTTCTTTGTATTGAACGGCATCAGGATCCAGGCCTGTTTTCCTCCCATAGGAACTTACGTAACTGGGGAACTTTGGGGAACTGGTTAATGGGTGGAGACATACAATAACATAGAGCTATGGATTAATTGTGTCATCATGAGATGAGTGAAAATAAATAACAGACTATCGAGCAGCATGGAGATAAGTGGTGACTATTAAAAGCAAATACAAAGATATGATCTATATTAACAGTGCAAACAACAGACAAGGTCAAAGCCGTTGAACCAGGGCCTCAGACTCATGCAGATGTCAAATAAAGATCTATCTTAAGTTGTTTCTGTCTTACGTCACCCTGTCTGGGCTGATTTATGCACAAACGTGTCACAAAAGAAAAGTTTGAAGAAACTTTATCCCGGACATATAAATGATCTCATCATCAGCATAACAGTCAGCATCACTTTGTATATTCCCCTATTAATGAATAATATTCAAGTATTAAGGTCATTATTTTTTCCAACTACAACATCAAGAATGATAATATACATTTTAATCATGTAAATGTTAACAATGATAATGATGACACTACTACTATTACTACTACTACTAATAATAATAGTACTGTGGCCATTATTATTACTATTATTGTCAACATTCAATTAACATTATTGAAATAGTTATAGCATATAATATTTTTATGTCTATATATATATTATTTTTGTTTTTTGACTTTACCTCTAATGCACTGTGCAGTTTCAGGATTGATAGCTAGATAGCTAGATAGTTAGATAGTTAGATACATAGATAGATGGATGGATGGATGAATGGATGGATGGATGAATGGATGGATGGATGATGGATGGATGGATGGATGGATGGATGGATGGATGGATAGATAGATAGATAGATAGATAGATAGATAGATAGATAGACAGACAGACAGACAGACAGACAGACAGACAGACAGACAGACAGACAGACAGATAGATAGATAGATAGATAGATAGATAGATAGATAGATAGATAGATAGATAGATAGATAGATAGATAGATAGATAGATAGATAGATAGATAGATAGATAGATAGATAGATAGATAGATAGATAGATAGTCGCCACAACACTGTATTTCCTCTGCTTCTCTGTAGCATTTAAAACTCAGATTGGGGCACAAAGAAGAGCTTGTTCCTCTTAAGCGACCGAGACAACATTAGAGTAATCTGATTACAAATACCTAGCTGAAGCGAGTGATCTTCTGTGCACAGTGGAGCCAAAAATAAGCCCACAGCCTCTGTCAGCTGGTCTGATCGGGCCCAGACTCCATCGATAATGTGAGGCGGAGCACGTGTCCTCACCTGCATGAGGAAGTGGCTGCGCCGTGTGTCCAGTAAGTGCTGATAATGAAGCTGTCTGCGCTGATCAATACAGACCCGGCCTCCTCACCCCCGTCTTATCTGCCTCCTCCCCCTCTGACCCTCGCTCACTCCATCTCCTCACCCACTCCATCACCACACATCCAAATACGAAACTTGAAATAAAACCAACACTCCTGCAGGGGAAAGCAAACAAAGTAAGTAATGAAACATAGAATGAAATATAACAATGTTTTTTTAATGGGAGATTTTCTCGAGTGCTAATCCATTAAATCGTTACTTGGAGGTCAGTTCCTATTATTATATAGAAAAAATAACAACGTGATTTTCTCTCCATATTTCTGTTCTATCTATTCTTCTGGAGTTGAAAGGTCACTGGTGATGTATCGACCTCACGTTGCATTGCATCTGATTTTGTGAACATGTGCTTGTCTTTAGTAGAAATGTCAGAAAAAACGATGTCAAATGTTGCGTCAGTAACTTTCTTTTTTACGTCTACAAACAACCCATCAACTGTAATAACATTTATGTGGACTTCAACAGCTCCATTATCTAAATCACTGATTTGGAATGTGAAATTAAAAGGTCATAAATAATGACTGTTTTGATTCTGCGAGGCCGCTTTGACCCACATTATTCACTTTTATAATAATAGTCATTTTTCACTTTTTTGCATTCGGTGTGCTTTTTCTTTTTCACTCCAATAAGACGTGATTTAGATAAAGTCCACATGACTCCTCCTCCTCCAGTCCCGGCAATTATACCGGTGAATATTCAAGAAGAATTTTCATCATTACCGAGAGGAGTAAAGAGCATATTTTTCCATCAGATAACACGAGCAAAACACCATGAATCCTAACTGCTGAGATCACAGTTTAGTTTAATTAAAGCAATCTCACCTCGGACGTAAAATCGCACTTCTCCAAGGAAACCTCACAAAGCGACTGATATTTTCACAAAATCGCTGATTATTACCTTAACAACGGGCTACGGCGTGACCCCCGGTGACAGTCCCCGTGAAGTTACGTCTTAAATGTCAAACTCTGCCATCCATTACCTTACTCTTCCTCCCTCTCCACTCGTCTTCCTCCTCCTCCTCCTCTTCTCCTTTCAGCTCAGCCGAGAAGATCTGGGCTTGATTGCTGTGGTTGATGGCTGCGAGTGGAGAAGAGAGGAGGAAAAACACGGAGAGGGAAGATGAGCGGTTGCGCGCCGCAGAAATGACCGGCTGCTGTTTTGCTTCCACCTGCGCGCAAATTTCGGATTTGGGAGTTGTTGTTTTTTTTGGGTTTTTTTCAGGTGCTCAGACGAGGGAAAGAGGTGTGTAGGAAAAGGATGTACGAGAGAAAAAAATAACAAACTGACGTTTTAAAAAGAGCCGGGAGCTGAAATAATAGTCGTAGCACTGCAATTGTAGGTGTTGGAGGAGGCTGGCGATGATTTCGGCGTAGTTGTAGCAGGTTGGTGCTGTGTTTGGTCGGTGTTTTCGCAGGAGGCTGTTAGAGCCTCTGAAGGAGAACCTTTAGTTGCTGTGATTGCAGGAGCTGCGATTTTGTGATTCCTCTCATCGTAAGTAAGTAAAAGTCAGTAAAAGTTTATTTATAGTGCGCGGTGGTGCTTCATAGAAGAACATCGTAAAAAGAGAAAATTCGTAATATTTTACAAACACACAGAGACTCACCGTCCACGTAAAAGCCTGTTTGGACAAAATGGTCCTCATTTTTTCACAAAATAAGAGATATCTCTGAAAAGTCAGTAAACTGCAACATTGAGTGTTTCGTGCATTTGCCGTAATTCTGCATAAAGTCGTTGTCACATATCGGATGAGGATATTGTCCTCTTCTCTTTCCATTGTCCAAATGCTACTTACAGGGGTTTCCACTGAAGTGTGTAAAGTCTAGTCTCTTGAGACGCCACTTCGAGGACGATGGACATTCAGGACATGGATTTGTTCATCCGTGATCGAGTCGAGTCTGGTCAGACTATTTCCAGTCCTGATAGTTCCGCCCAATCTGGCTGTTATGGTCCTTCATGGTCCAGTTGCACACAGAACTATTGTCCATTCTGTGATAAAAGCACCAAATTTGGTACACCCATTGCCGGATATATGTTGAATGAATTTTGGTATTGGGTCATTGCAAATTTTCATTCTGATGACTGTGGCGGCCATTTTCAAAAATGGTTGCCAGCGGTTACTGGCATGGACTACTTTGCCTCCCCTACAGCTGCTGTTTCTTGTTTTTAGCATCACAAATATAATTTAGATACATTTTAAAGTAGGAACATGCTTCATTACAATGTAACAGGCAAGATGTAACAGCTGTGGCCCCTTGGGGGGAGAATTTACAATGTCCCAACATCCATCATCCATCCATCTACCAAAGTTCATCTACCAACACATCTACTTACAGTTACCAGTGTTTTTCCCCCACTGGAAAAGCTAAAGAACTGTACCTGGTAACTGGTACCATGTAGTGGAAAAGTGTCATTACAGTCTTGTACCAGATATCTGAGGGTGTCACTTTTCGCTTCTCGTCTTTTTCTCGTCTTTTTTTCCGCCATTGGCGCCCTGGCTGTTTGTGTTGTCAGAATTGTCACTGTTGTTGTCGTCGTTGTCGCGGCTGCTGCCGCTGCGCCTTCTACTATTTTTCATCCGTGTTGATCCAGCCAGCTGGCTGCTGCCGCTTCTACGGCCCTGTGTCAACAGATAGGCCTGAGATGGATGCCCACTGCTCTTTTGTTGGAGAGAAAAGAAAGAGAGAGACCCCCGCTAATGCCTCCTCCTCCTCCTCCTCCTCCTGCACTCCTCTCCCCTTTCACCATTTTCTGTTTCTCTCTTTTTTAATGTCTCCCTCTGTCCTTTTCAGACTTTCTGCGGCTGTGATTTGTGGCAGCGGGCAGTGATAGGGGAGGCGGTAACTGGGGGGGCAGACTTGTATTAACGGAGGGGAAGAAAAAGAAGAGAGAGAGAGGGAGGCGTGGAGGGTGGACAGAGGACGCATCTCTGGGTAAATAAAGTGATGCAAGCTGGGCTGTAGCAGTTTGTCAGGCCACACACACATACACACACAAACTGAAAGACCTGCACAGCTCAGTAAATCTGCATGATGCATGTAAGAGTTCGTACAGGCTCTGCTGTGAATCTCTCTCACACACACACACATACAGCAGACTTCATTCATATTAATGAGTCAAATCTATACAATGAAAATTTAATGCCAACAATTTGTGACTGGGTGCCCGGTGTATATCAATGTGCTCAATTAGTGCAGAGGGACAGGACGGTATGTGTGCGACTTAACGGATGCTTGGGGAGGCTAAGACAGATTGAAAGTGTCTCAGTGAGGTAATGTTCCAACGCGAGGCCTTATAAGCCGAGCAGCTCATAAATTCTTTTAATTTCTCAAAATCAGTCAAAAAATATCACTTTTATAGATAAGATAAGTATCCGTGCATGGGCCTTATCTGTGTGTGTGTGTGTGTCTGACGGCTGAGTCACGGTTTGATTGAATCGTTAATTAGTGCTGTCATACGCAGCGCTGAGATGAGAAAAGCAGTCGTTTAATTCCAAATCACAAGTGACTTCAGTCATTTGTTTCTGCCCATCAGGGATCATTATGCCACGATGGACGTTAATGCTCAGAAACGACCTGCCACTCACTTTCTTCGCTGTCAGGGCCGCGTCCAGGCATTTTTGGTAGAAGGGGTCCAAGCTGGGCACCACCCCACGAGTCGGGTGGTAGTGAGGGACAACAATTCAGTAGGAGGTTAAAAACTGCTGGAAAAGATTATTGAGCTACCTTAGACCTCGCCATGTAGCCCATGAGATGTGGGGTGGCCACAGGGGTGGCCATTGAGTTTTCTTGGGTCACCCCAGGCCACCCCTCAAAATCACCATTGATCGCTTTATGATTACATAAAGAGGTAGAGGTAAAGAATGTCCAATCCCAGACACTTCTGAATACATGATCCAGCTAAAGGTGAGACGGTGTGAGGAGGCATCACTGTGTGATGTTTTAGATGTATCCTGAACGTTTTCTGCTGAGGTGCAGGAGGTCAGTGGTTTGAAACCCATTTCTTTGTGCTTCTTGGAGAGACACCTTTATAGACACCATGTTGCCCCAGTCTGACCCATCTATAGACAAACTAAGGTGTGAGGCGGCAGCTCTGTTAAATCCATATCCCAACATCCTCACTCAGGACAGTATCCTGTATACAGTCTGACGTGTATCCTTTACTTAACAAGCCCTTTGAGGCCTCAGCTATACTGTGTGTGCACCTGCACTGCTATCTTACCTCCATACCGTCTCCATGCAAAGATATCCCCTAAAATAAAGTGTCAGAGAGTTGCTCGGATGAAGCAATACGAACCAGGTGTGTGTGTGTGTGTGCATATATTTATATATAGTCATTTGTGTGCTTAAGAGATAGAGAGAGAGAGAAAGTGTCCCACCTGTGTTTGTTCTTGCCAACGTGTCAAACTACCGGTACGCTTATGCAGTTATTTGGCAGGGATGCTCGGTCCCATGTCAAAACACAGTCATTCACACACACACACACACACACACACACACATATATATTTATATATACTGTATGTACATACCTGATACCCAGTCCAATATCAGTGTAAATGAGACAGGAGGAGCAGACTTTTCGTGGGTGCACACAGCACTCAGCACAGTCTCTAACACTGCAGGAGAAGGAAACAGAGAGAGAGAGAGAGAGAAATAGAGAGAGAGAGAGAGACGGGGGAATAAAGGGGAAGGACGCAGGCTCAGAGGCCACAGGAGCGGTAGATACTGCTCATTGCCATTGTTATTCCCCCCCTGCAGAAAATGGCCACCTCCATTAAGTCACTAATGATCCCTGCATTGTGAAATGTCTGAGCTAGAGAGAGAGAGAGAGGGAGAGGGAGCCGGGGAGTGATGCAGAGCAGAGGTGAAATTATGGAGTGAGTGATGGAGAGGCGAGGAAAGAGGGAGAGACAGAGGGAGGAGGACGAGGGGGAGGAGGAGGAAGTGGAAAAAGAGTAGCGAGGGGATAAATGGAGGAAGCAGCGCCGGGCGAGGAGTGAGGGATGGTCGGAAGGGAGACGAAAAGCAGGCGCCAGATGCGACATGCATTTTCCATACGTAAAGCGGCGTCTTGATCCGTCATGTAGCGCGGAGCCGCCACGGCCGCTGGAGCGTGACATTAATGGACACGAGTGGTGCGAACGGGCACGCGAGAGCAGAGACTCAGACACGGACACTCATTCACACAGAGCTGCAGGAACACGCTCCTAAATGTGATTTTTCCTCCTCTTTTTTTTGAGTTATTCTCCCTTCACAGGCTCCGCGGGCATAAATACATGCATCACGGTTACGGGAGGCCTATAGGAAGAGGCAGCTGTGTCACAGAGGATTACTCTTTAAGATGAAGGAGGGCAGACACTAAATGTTAAAGCTGCCGGATGCCGAGGAAGTTCCCAACTCGCACCTGCAAACTCCCAGAAATATCCTCGAATTAATCTCCTCCCTCCACGCCCGGATGCGTACGTGCGTGTATGTGTGTGCGTGAGTGCGTCCCGCAGCCCCAATCACCCGAGCGATCTGCTTATTGAGGGAGCGAGGGGGCGAAGTTGTTTGATTCGAATTTGAATTTTAAAACATCTCCCTCATTACACTTTCCATTATTTAATCAATTATTCATGAAATCCACAAAACGAGCGAAGGGGCGCAAACACATGGACAGCGCCCCGGACTTGATTCACCGCGTCGCCTCCTTCATAACCTCCTTCGAAGTGTGCGAGTCCTACAAGTGTCTCCTAAGGACGCTCAGAGGGAAGGAGGAGGAGGAGGAGGCGGGATGTCTGGCAACAGAGAGGGCGTCTCCATTCCAGTTTTATGCAAAAGAAAAGCGATATCAAAAAAATGGTAACGGTGTTGCTACTTGCAGGTGTTTTGCATATGAGCTGTAATTGTATGTTAAGCCCATTACTGTGATAAGAGATGGGATGGACGTCCAAGATGTTGCTTCATTAGTTATCATGGTAACACTCTCTATGGTCTAATTCTAGGGTCTCGTTCATGATGCATTAAGAATGCATGCGTAAGACATTACCATGCATTTATAATGTTGGCCTACCTGCCTGTAACACATTTATACACGTCATAGTTATTATTATGATGACATTATAACCATTGTTAACTTATAACTTGAACTTAGAAACTTTGAATAAAACCTATAGATGCAACCTGTTATAACGACAACACAGAAAGGCTCAAACATATAAAATAATATATGCTGAGTGTCTGAAATAAAATGATGCTTAAGAAACCTTGTTATAAGTTATTTATGATAATAAGCTGTCATAACTTTTATGAAGCATTACTAATTCATTATAAAGTAGATGCTTTTATATTAGATTGACAAAAGTTATATAAATGTACTTCAGTTTTTTGTTGCGACATTTCCATTTCATGGATTTCTAGGATGACGTTAAAGCACCTATAGACAACGAGCTCTGGCTCCCTTCACGTCCCTCTATCTCCGTGATAGAGGGACGTGAAGGGAGGCAGAAGAAGGATGAGGGTGGCAGATGGAGGGGAATGAGAAGTGGGGCGCCCGGGAGAGGCAGAAGGAACGGAGCGGCGAAGATACGCAGACACAAAGAGGAAGAGAAAGAGGCAGACGGCAAGACAGAGGGCAAACCGGGTTGAAGCAACCAAGGCAACCAGCAGCATCTGTGATCAATAACACCAGTCCAACAGGCGATAGGCAGAGCGGAGCGCCTGGCCTGCCACCCACAGCAGAATGCTTCGCCTCCTGGATCCGGGACATTGTGCCTTAATAATAAAATAAATCACTTCTATTCCATCCTGTCTCAAATTTCTTGTCTCGTAGTCAACCCGTTCTCTCCAGGGAAGGGAATTACGAACAATCCTGCTGATTATATTCTGCTTAAATGACGTCAGATAAACGTCAGCCAAATAGCAACTTTTTAAAGTAGAAAGTAGTTAAACTCTCCTGTTAACGCCATTTCATTGTGTAAAGTTTTACTCTAGGAACAATCTTCAACGTTATCCTCATTCATTTTCTGTTAAAAGCTTAATATTTGGTAAATTTGTTGGTGGATATATTCCAAACGAATCTGGATGTTGGGCCATCCCAAAATCTCCCCCTAGTGGTTATACCCCTTACATCTGTTCTGTCACACTCAAATAAAAGCTCTCCTACTTGACTTAAATGTCTCTAAATTATATTTGTGCTGCTGAAAACATGAAACAGCAGCTGTAGGGGAGGCAAAGCATTCCACGTCAGAAACCACTGGCTGCCATTTTTGAAAATGGCCGCCACAGTCATCAGGAGAAATATTTGCAATAGCCCAGTATCCAGATTCATTCAACATACATTCAGCAATGGCTGTACCATATTTCATGCTTTTATCACAAAATGAACAAAAGTTAAACTATGCCGCCCCACTACAGGAACTGTTTGTATGTTTTTGTATGTTTCAAATGATGTTTTCTTCCTAGTTGAATGCAAATTAGCTCTATAAATATTGCAAAAATCTTTCACAATGAAGCTGTGTTTGTGTTTTTGTATCTTCTGTTCGAAGGTGAAGATACAAAAAGAGAATTAACCTTTTTGAGGTCTCGTTTTTACTTTTATATCTATTGTCAGGTAACTATATCTATTGTCAGGTAACTTGATACAAAGTGATTTTGACCTCTTTAGGCAAGATTGTATTTTCCTTTATGAGTTTAATTCTCATCTGGTCCGGTCCATTCTCACATCATCACATCACTGTATACAGTAGAAACGTCCCAAATGCACCAAGTCCAGGACATAAAAAGGTGAATTTCTTCTTCTTATTCACTCAATGTGTGGGCAAGATAAATAGAAGGACTTAATGAGGAATCGTACAACCTTGTGAGAAGCAGCCATTGTGTTCTTATATTAAAAAGCCGTGAATAGAAAGAGAAAGACAGTCGAGACACATTTCAGGCAAAGTCAAATAGGCACTTGGATGAAATGAAAGGTGGGACAGGGGGCCTAGAGGATATTGAAAACGCAACAAATGACCTTCTCTAAGTTTCATCTCTTCTCGGGAGCGGTTCCCTCACCACACGCCTCTGGTCTCGCCATCTTTCTCCTTCCTCCTTTTCCCACTCACTCACTCACCCGCCCGCCCGCTCGCTAATGGTTATTTACCTTGTTGGAAAGGGCTTCGCTTTCTCACCGGAGAGAGAGATCGACAGACAACGGGACGTGAGCACAAGCAGAAGAAGAAAAGGGGAGAGAACGGAAAATACATCATTCACCTCGGTCTCCCCGGTGACACCGACTCTTCCCCTCGCAGCTGTAAAGGTTCGGAGAAAGGAGGAAAAAAAAAGAATTACATGTCAATATTTGTTCCCTCTGGCTGCCCCCGGATTGAAACAGATACATTACGTTCTCTTAGTCCAAAGCCAATTCGAGAGCTCTACCTTTGTCTGGGATCAGGAGGGACTTCTGGGGGGGTCGCCTGGGAGAAAGCGGATGCTGGGAGAGAGAGATAGCAAACGAGGGAAAGGGAAAGGTATGAGTTTTCAGGGAGGAAGATGGTGACTAACGTGGACAAACAATGATTTTATGGGAGTAAAGAGTAACGAGTGGACATTTCCCAGAGCAAAACAATGAGTCAAGTCATTGTCAAGGCCGGAGGCTCCTCTTGCCTCATCGACTACAGGCTGTATCGGGACCAGCTACGAGTTATTGCTCCGGAGCCACTGAATGTCCCTCACTTGGAAATTGCATTTGTGATAGTAATAATAAACACGGAGCAGAGATGTTTGCCATGCTGAGCCAATAGCTCCGTGCTCTTTGAGGTAAACAGTCGAGGGTTGCTAAATCTCACCTCTCTGTGTTCCAGACCACTGCAGGATGGTTTGCTTTGGTAAAAATGTGTTTGGATAAGGTCGAAGATACCTCATTATCAATAATAAGCCGGGGGGTCAGGCAGACAGACAGAACTGTTTACACAATGTGCTTCTCTTCTCCACAATAATCATTTCTCCATATAAAGTTGAGGCCAGCTAAATTGCCTGATCTGTAATCTAGAAATAAAAGGTGAAGATGCTATAATTTTACGTAAAACACATCTTGGTCAATGGACAAGAACAGCGGCCAACAGTCACTTACTTACTCTAGCCTACATGCAAAATACATTTGTATGACCAAAACCAAAGTTTTCGTAGTCGAGTGCTTTCTCAATTAAGCAAGTCTTTGTTTGGTTTAAAAAATGATGTAAAAAGTCACAATTGTTAAGTTTGTTGTTATGTCAAGATAAGGTCATTGAAATGCTTTCTATATGTTGTCAACAACATTGGGTTTTCTGTCAGAGACGAGAGAAACCAGGAAAAGCTGAGATCAGAGAGCTGTGGCCTTATTTCTGTGAGCCAGCAGCTCCAAGCTCTTTGAGGTAAACATTCGAGGGTTTCAACATCTCACCTCTGTGTTCCAAACCACTGCAGGACGGTTTGCTTTGTTAAAATTTGTCTGGATGAGGTCGGCGATTCCTCATTACCGAGGCTCCGAGACAAAAAGAGAACAGCTCGTCCTCTCTTGAAACAGTTATTCGTTGTGTTAAATGCAGTAATCCTGCAGCTTAGGAAGCAGTGAAAGTCCTGCTTCAGACTCGTTACTCACGCCGTTATTTTACGGACCTGTCGGCGCTTGTTCTTCGTTTCAGGTCGACGACACCCAGTTCTGGAGGGAAACATGAACAGGCAGCTTGAGACAAGTGTCAGAGAATCACAGTTTCTGGTTTGTCTCCCATTGTGTTAAAGACAGGGACACGTGTGTCTGTGCATGTCTGCTTAGCCTGGATTATTAGCCAGGATTAGGAAAACTGGGTGTCCTCATTAGAGGGGGTGTCCTCATTAGAAATCTGGGTGTACAGTAATTTACTTAAAATTGAATTCAAATTACAGTAATTAAAATTATACTTATAATTTAAAGTATGTGTTGGATACGGAGTTGAATATGGAAACTGTTTGACTGGAAATATTGAAGAAGGAGCATTTTCAGAGCAAAAACTTGTCATTTGTTGAACACGAGAACTAGTTCTCCACTGACTCACCTGGTTGAATGAAGGTAATGTGAAATAAACTGGAAATAAAATAGGAGGCGCAACAGGTTTGAACAGGGAGGATAAACATAAACGAGACGGTCCATAAAAGCAGAATTAATGCCTTTTAAACTGAAGGTTTTCACACTTGTAATGCAGGTTCATGTAGGTTGATTGAAAGCCAAGAAAACACACAATCTCCACTAAACTGAATGAAACCAAGTGACATATAAGTTAAAACTGTGTCTGGATGAGACATTTTGGGACTGGACATCATTTCCCATGATTATTGAAAGTCACTACAGCTTCTATCTTCTCCTCCTCAGACGCCTGGAAGATGTTTTTCCTGCACGGAAACTCCAGCGAAGACGTCGTTTGGCATCTTTCTCGGGCGGCTCGATGTGCCGTTGTTACAAACAGACCACAAACAAAGCGGCCGACCTCTTTCACCACTTCTACCCACTCGTCCTCCGGAGAATGGACGGCGTGAAGCGTCTGCTGCCCTTCTGTGTGCGACGCATCGACAAACCTCACCATGTCACGTTCGATATTTCATTATGCTAAATCGCACCGACGCGACTCCGGGCCCCGGAGCTTGTAGAACAAGCCGCGTAAGTCGGTCTGTGTGTCGGGATTGACGACGTGTGCGACACCGGCTGATTAATTGGCCGGGGGGGGTTGTGGGGGGTGGGGGGGTGAGGGGGGTGGAGGGGTGAGGGGGGTGGAGGGGTGAGGGGGGGCGGTCAGGCCCCTTTTCCCCATCCGCCGCCATTTGTAAAAAGCTTTTCTGCGCTTTTACAAACAGCACTTACAAATCAATGCGGAGCTATCTCACAATGCTCGCAGCCATTGGAATATTGAATGAGACGCATACTGTTAAGGTCATCCCACTCTCCTTGTGTGTGTGTGTGTCTGTGTGTGTGTGTGTGTGTGTGTGAGATGCTCCCTTTAAGTGTGTGTGTCCCTCTCACACTGAGCAAAGATTAAGGGAAGGTAGTAAAAGAGCAAAACACTACTCTGGGAGAAGGAAATGAAACAGGCGTGAAAGAGCCTCCTATAGAAGCCCGGGAGGGGATTATTTTGCTATTTCCTCAGCAAGTTACAGTAACTCATGTAATCTAGTAATTAGTGAGAAAAAAGTTGCTGGTAACACAGTTTGGGGTTATTTAAATATGGATTAATCCATCAGTTACTTTCTCAGTTTATTCATTTGCTTTGTTTCGTTTAGAAAATGATGATGAACATTGCCTGCTAATTCTGACTTAGTTTGGTAAAATCAGACTCAGAATGTGTTTTAAATGCTTAAGTGGACTCACTGATTGTCGTACTTTGTAGTATTAGTGTAGTACAACCTCGTTCCTGCCTCTGAGCCACAGTCACAGTCGTCCTCCTAATTTGCCTGGACAGAGACGCTCTAACCTGTTCGCCGTTTGCTCGACTCGAGTCTTTAGATCTGAATGAGCCGATCGTCAAACGAGGCGACGAAAAAGGCGTTTGATTGTGAGATTACAGTCGCTCAGCTCAACCTGAATGGAAGGTTAATTGTGGCTGCGGATGAAAAATTATCACGGCATTCACACCTAATCTGTTTGGAATAAGTTGTCTGTTTAGCATCATGATCATTCAGATTTTCTTTTCCTTTCTGTGTTGAAGTTGTGTCAACCTCTTCCCCCCCGGAGACGTTTCCCTGGGATTTGTAATAACTGCACCAGATGTTTTTAATCCCAAACCAATCTGCCACACCTGTAATCTGCAGCATTCCATCACAAATTACCATTTCATATTTGTCCGTTTTGAATTTGCATCCCATCAAAAACCGAGGCCACTTTCATTTTCCGTCAGGATTTCTCTCTCTCTCGCTCTTCTTATTTCTTCTACTTTTGTGCGGTGAAGTACGGAAATTCCTAATGAGAGCTCAATAGTAATTTTGGGAGTAAATTCAGGGAGATTCACTCAGCCACACTCAGCATGAAGACCCGCTCTGTGTCAGCCGTCCCCGGAGATAATCTGCGGGATTGAATTAGAGCGAGACACTGACTTTGTTTGTCGGGTGGGAAGGGGAAATGTGTGAAACACAGATGTGGATTAGATACCTAAATCATATGAGGTCCCCGGTGCAGACGAGGCCAAATCAAACATGTGGCAGAAAATTATATTACGCTGCAGATGTGACTTTAATTTGGAGTTACTAATTCAACAAAGTGGTCCGAACGTTCCCGGGAACAGCCACGTCCTCCACCGGATCCAGAGCTGAGGGTTCCTCTAGGAGTGCACGACATCTAAATATCCCAATACAAAATGAAATAAACTGGGAAAAATACCTCTTAAAGCTGATGGAAACACTCTTTGTACTCTGATGAGATGGGGTTTTTCAAACAGATCACAGCTGTCAAAAAGATTAATATTGTTGTTATAATATCGCCACCTGACTGGAAAAACTTGGATAAACTTTCTCTTTTGCGCTAAAACGGTCTGAAGACGACTGGGACCATTCACGATAGTGGAGACTAACGGGGATCCACATTGGTCGACAAAGTGATTGAACCTTTTCAAAGTGTGATCTGGGATGAAAAATAACCACAATATGAACGAATATGAATATGAATTGAACGACTACTAGTTGTGGTCATTGTA